>CAJQUW010014698.1:0-402500 GCA_907163375.1 Prostheceraeus crozeri | reverse complement strand
AACCAGCGACGTTGGAGCTTTTATTTTTCGAAGATTTTTTTCTCTAGTTTAGGTTTTTTTTTTATAGTTTTATTTAGATAAGGTAGAGTAGAGTTTAGAGTTTTGTTTTAGTTAGAGAATTTCTATATTTTTTCTTTTCTAGTCTTTTTTTAGTGCTTTTAGAGCTTTAGTAGTGTTTTGAGGCTTCTAGGAGTTTCTTAGGATTTAGTTAGTTTAGTTTTAGATTTTTTTAGTTTTTTATTGTTTCCTAGTAGGCCTTTTCTCTAGAGCTTTCCTTTAGAGAAAAGTAGTAGTTTTGCTTTTTTTTAGTTTTTAGTTAGAGGGATAAATTTCTTAGATTAGCTTAGAGCTTAGATGATTAGGTAGTGTATTTTTTATTGATATTAGATATTTTTTTTTTTTTTTATCTTTTCTTTTTTTTTTATTCTGTTTGTGCATTTTAGAGAATTTAGGTAGAGCTATTATTTTAGAGAGTTTAGTTTGGTTGTAGCAGTTCTTTTTTTAGAAAGTTTAGTTGTTTTAGGTTTATTTTTTTCTAGAGAATATTTAGCCTTTTAGAGAAATTTTCTTGGTAGTTTTGTTTACGGAGATAATTAGTTACTTTTTTAGATTTTTTAGAGTCTTAGATTTTTTTTTAATTAGATTTAATAGAATTTATTCTTTATTTTTTCTTTTGCTTATTTTTTTTTCTTTTAGGTAGTTTTTTTAGATTAGTCTTAGTTAGAGTTTTTGCTAAGATTTTTGTTTTAGAGGTGGGCTTTCTTTAGTTAGAGAATTTTCTTTTTAGTTTTTATGGATTCTCCTTTTTTTTTATTTATGGATTTTTTTAGACGCTATTTAGTTTTTTTTCTTTTTATTTTATTTTTTTTAGGAGTTTTTTCTAGTTTGTTTGTTTCTTTTCCTTTAGATTTTCTAAGAGTATTCTTTAGGCTGCTCTTTTTTTAGTTTTTTATGTTTTTTTATTTTTAGTTTTTTATCTTACTCTTTTAGGCTTAGCTTGCTATTAGTAGAGACTACCTAGGTGTTTTTTTAGGTTTTAATTAGAGGTATTTAGTTTTTTCCTTTTTTTGCTAGTTTATATTTATGAGTTTTTTAGTTTTTTTTTTAGTTTTAGTTTTTGTAGTTGTGCTTTTTTTTAGATAGCTTTTTTAGAGATTGCATTTCGTTAGTAGATTTGATAGCGTTTTTTTTTTTTTTTTTGAGGAATTGGTACCTATCTTACGTATTATATTTAGTATTTTGTTCTCTTTAGACTTTAGTTTTAGATTAGTTTTTTACGCTCCTTCTTTTTATAGCTTTTTAGAGCTTTTTGCTAGTAGTTGCTTTTAGAGTTTTATTTTTTTTTAGAGATTTTATTTTTTAGAGTTTTTCGTTTGGTAGGTTTCTTTTTTGCGTTTTTTTTAGCTTAGTAGAGTCTTCTTTCTAGTAGCTTTGTTTTATTTAGTCTAAAGAGTTAGCTAGAGAATTTTTTTATTTCCTGTCATTTTTTAGTAGTTTTAGGTTAGTTTTTGTCTTAGAGGAGTTTTACTTATTTTTTTTTAGTTTAGAGGCTAGAGTTTTAGTTTTTAAGGTTATGCTTTTTTTGGAGTATTTTTTTTTCGTTAGAGTTAGAGTTTGAGTTTTAGAGGCTTTTTAGATATTTTGTTTTGTTTTTTCTTAGTTATTAGTATGGTTTAGAGTTTAGTTGCTATATATTTTTTATTTTTTCCTTTAGTAGAGAACTTTTAGTGCTTTTGTTTTTATTACTGCTTTCTTTAGATCTTATTTTAGGCTAGAGATTTAGAGATAGAGCTTCTAGAGGGATTTTTTATTTTCTAGTGAGGTATTTAGAGGGAGCTTTTTTTTTTGTAGAGTTAGATTTAGTTAGGGTTATTTTTTTGCTTTTTTTTTTTTGGCTATTATGATAGAGAGAATTTTATTTAAATTGCTTAGTTTTAGTCTTTTTTTAGGAAGTTTTTTTTTTTTAGATAGATCTTTTTTTTAGTCTTTCTTTTTTTTTAGGCTTCTTTATAGTTTTCTTAGCTAGAGTTTAAGGCTTATGTAGAGTTTGTTTATATTATTTTAGAGTAGTATATTTTTAGAGAAGTTCTTATTTTTGATAGAGTTTTATTTTTTTGTTTAGAGTTTTTCTTAGTACTTGTTGTAGCGATAAGTTTTTTGGCTTAGAGTGTTTAGAGTAATTTTGTAGTTTTATTGTTTTTTTTAGTTTAGGTTTTTTTTTAGTCTTAGTTTATAGAGGCGTTTTATTTTTTAGAGAATGTTAGAGTTTTTTTTGTTTTTTTTATTTTACGAGTTTTTTTTTTTTTTTAGTATGAGAAAGTTCTTTTTTTTTTTTTAGAGAGATTATAGTTTTAGTTTTTTTTTGCTTATAATCTTGTTATTTTTTAGTTAGAGTTTATAGTATAGGTAGTTTAGGGAGTTAGGTTTAGCCTTTTTTTATTTTAGCTTTTTAGTTTTACGGAGTTTTTTTTTTTTGTTTTTTAGAGTTTGTAAGAGATTGTTTTTAGGTATAGATTAGTTTTTAGATTTAGATAGAGGGCTAGAGTTTAGAGTAGAGGATAGACCTTTTTAGAGAAAGATTAGTTTTTTAGTAGTGACTTTTTCTAGAGAGTCTAGGTTTTAGTAGTTTACTGCTAGAGATGTTAAAGTTTTTTTTCGTTTTTAGAGATCTTTTTAATAGAGAGTTTAGGTTTTTTCTCTTTTTTTTTAGAGATTTATGTTTTTTTAGTAGTTATTATTGTTAGAGTTATAGAGTAGAGTAGGGTTTTTAGATTTTTAGGTCTTTTTTTATTAGAGTTTTTAGGCGTTTAGGGATTTTTTAGGAGAGGTAGTTTTTTCTTACGTAGAGAATTTTATCAGTTTTTTTAGAGTTATAGTAGAGCTTAGTATTTTTTCTTAGTTAGTTATTTAGCTTTAGTTAATAGTAGTTATAGATTTCTTAGAGTAGTAGGTTTTTAGATGTTTTTATGTAGTATTAGTTAGAGCTAGTTTTTAGTTTTTATTCTTGCTCTAGATTTCTCTTAGCTTTTTAGTTGCTGTTTTTTAGAGAATTTATAAGAGTGTTAGGAATATGTTATAGAGTAGTTAGAAGCTTCTTATTCTTTCTTTACTTTTAGAGTTGTTTTCTTTGATAGTTTATTTGAGAGTATAAGCGCTATTATTTTTTAGGACTTTTTTTTTAGAAGGTTTTAGTTCTTTGATGTTTTTAGTTAGAGAATTAGTTTATTAGATAGAGTATTTTGAGCTACTAGAGAGTTCTTATTCTAGTTCTTATTTTTTCTTCTTTTTTTCTTAGATTATTAGAGCTTTTTGTAGCTACGTGCTTTTTTTTTTTTTTTGCTTATTTTAGTATGGGATTTTTGAGTTTTTATTGCTCTTTCTTTTTTTTTTTTTTTTGTTCTTTTATTTTTTACTTTTAGTTTTATTGGCTAGAGTATTTTTTTTAGTTTTTTTCTTTAATTTAGGTGCTTTATTTATTTAGATAGAGTTATTTTAGAGTTTTAGGAGTTTTAGATTAGAGTTTAGTTTTTCTTTTTTATTAAGAGTATAGTTTTTAGTGAGTAGAGAATAGGAGGCTTTTTTTTTAGTTTAGGTAGAGTAGTAGGATAGGAGGATTTTTTTTTTTAGATTAGTTAGAATTTTGCTTCTCTTTAGTCTTTTTAGTTTTAGTGGTTTTTTTTTAGTTGCTCTAAGGATGAAGTTTAGAGTTTAGTTTTTTTTTTTGTTTAGTGTAGTAGAAGGTTTTTTTTTTTAGGTTTTTTTTTAGATAATAGTTTTTTGATTTTTTTATTTTTTTTCTCCTATGGAAGTTTTTTTCTGTAGAGTAGTTAGAGTTTTTTTTTTTATTTTAGATTTGTTAGTTAGTTTTTTTCTTTATTCTTAGGTAGAATTAGAGGGCTAGATTTATGAGTTAGGTTCTTTTTAGAGTTTTCTGTTTTTTAGATTCTTAGATAGGTTTTTAGAAGACTTTCTTTTAGATTTTTTATAGTGAGTTTAGTTTTCTTTTTGGAGTTTCGCTTTTAGTGCTAAGAGAGAAGTTTTTTTCTTAGATTATCTTTTAGTAGAGATAAGTTAGTTATGTGATTTTTGCTAGTAGTTCTCTTTTTTTAGTTTCTTTGAGCGATGCATTTTTTGGTTTTGGCCTTCTTAGGTATAGTTGGCTAGAGATGAGAACGTTTGCTTTTTAGTTAGGTTTTTCTTTTGTTTTAGTATAAGAGTTTTTTCGTTTTCTTATTTAGATTATTTTTTTTTTTTAGAGTACAGAGTGCTTAGGGTTTTTTTAGAGTATGATGTTGCTGTTAGGTGTAGTTGATAGAGTTATTTTGATAGAGTTTTTTTTTATTAGTTGAGTTTTTAGTGTTCTGTTTTTGTTAGAGTTTTTTGGATTTTTTGAGAGAGCTATAGTTTGTTGAGGTTGTAGTGTTTTGTTTTATCTAGGTATTTTTAGTGCTTGGCTAGAGTTATTTTTTTTTTAGAGTCTTTGTTTTGTTTTTTTTTGTATTTATTTAGTTAGAGTTTGGAATGATGTTGAGATTGTTATCCGTTTTTAGATCCTTTAGTGCTTGAGTTTTTTTTAGTTTGTTTCGGTAGATAGAGATAGGCGGCGTTTTCTGCTCTTTTTAGTGTTATGGTGAGAGAATCTGTTTTGTTTGTCTTTGAGTCTTGATTTTGTTTTTTTTGTGTAGGTGGTGTGTGGTAGAGGTGGTTGTGTGTGTGTTGTGGGCGTGGTGGTGTGTGAGGAAGTAGAGGGGTGTTGTATGGTTTTTTGTGTGTTTTGGTTTTGAGTGTTTTGATTTTGTTTTTTAGATTCTTTTTTTATGTAGAGAGAGTAGTTGTTGTTAGTTTTGTTTTTAGAGAATAGAGTTTAGGTTGAGTAATTTTTTTTTAGTTAGTTTGTTTTTTTTAGAGTTTTTTTGGCTTTCTTTAGGCCTGTTTATTATTTATTTTTAGTTTTTTAGAGGTTTCTTATTTAGAGAGTATTTTTTTATGAGAAGAGATTAGAGATTATCTATTTTAGAGGAAAATTTTTAGTTATAGTTTCTTCTTTTTAGAGTATGTTTTAGCTAGTTATTTTTTTTTAGAGAGAAGTTTTTTTTTTTAGTTTAGAGATTGTTTTAGAGTTTCTTAGTCTTTAGAGTTCTTCTAGAAGGAAAGTAGTTTTAGAGATTTCTTTTTTTTATGTTTAGAGTATTTTATGTTTGTATAGTTATCTTTCTAGTTTTAGGGGTAGTTTTTTAAGTTTTTTCCTTATAGAGTAGAGTTAGATAGTAGTTTAGTAGTAGAAGTTTTCTTTTTTGTTTATTTAGCTAGTTTTTTTTTGATATAGAGTTTTTATTAGAGTTTTTTGATAATTATTTTTTCTTTATTAGCTAGTTATGCTCCTAGAGTTTTTTTTTTTATTTTTTATTGTTTTTTTTAGAGTAGAGTTTTGTATTTAATGTATTTTTTAGAAGATATTTAGAGTATAGTATAGAGATTTTTCTTAGTTCTGTTTAGAGTTCTGGCTTCATTTTTTCTAGTTTGTAGTTTTCTTAGAGCTATTGGCCTTTATCTTAGCTTTTCTTTCTTTATGCTTTCTTAGGCTAGTAGAGATTTATGTTTTAGTTTTTAGAGAATCTTTAGTATTTGTAGTTTAGAGCGTTATTAGTTTTTTTAGCTTTTAGATGTTAGTTCTTTTTAGTGATTGCTGTTCTTTCTAGTTTTAGATTTCTTTTAGTTTCTTATTTCTCTTTAGAGATTAGCTTTTTTTTTATGGTTTTTTTAGAGTTAATAGATAGAGTCTTTTTGAGAACGTGCAAGCATACCCACTAAACCGCCAAAGCCACCTGACCATCTGTTGAAGTGCGTGAATTAGCCTTGAAGGCACTGTTTTAACACAGGGCACGTGGAAGGGGGACTGCCATACTGCAATCACTATAATACCGCACTCCGAAATGATTATTTGATAAAATTTTATTCAATTGTCAGTTTACTACTTGTCTAAAAAACAATATATACGGGCCATTAATAAATTAGAAAATATTATATTAAAAATCAAAATAAACAAAAGCAAATGTGATCAGATCTTTCTAAGTTATTAAGTTTGTCCCATCATTGCAGAATCTTTCTAAACGCCTCTTCAAAAGTATCAAAAATTGGTATTGTTCACGAAAAGTGGTCTGAGGAATCTGATTCCAAAACTGCTGTCGTGCGATCTCAGGTTTCGGGTATGCTTTTCATTTACGACAGAGCTGCTTCTACCTGTAAATAGTATATGTAGAAGAACCTAAGATGTAGCTACATTCCCTCTTACCATGTGAGCGGGCTGCAACTCAGCTAGCGAGTTTTTTTACTTTTACGATTCTTGGACCCCTGTCTCAACCCTGCTCGGGAGGGAGGTTAGGAATATGCTTAATGAGGGATACCGCCCACAGATGGACCCAGGAGACCTTACCCGCTGTCCACTCGGAGGCTAGATATGGACTTGCTTGGTGATGGAAGAAGGCTGCTTGGTTACGAGATAAAGGCCGCCAATGCGTTGACTTGTACTGCTTGCTGATGCACTGGATGCACGGCTTTCCAGACAAGTCTTAGAATAATAACCCGCTAATCCAAAGAAGGAGATGGAATCTTTCTCATACCTGACATCTTATTCTGTGTTGTGTCATCATATCCTTTAAGTCATGAGTGCAGAATACTCTCATCTGAACTTTTTGAAGAATTGAAAGAAGCAAGTCATTGGAATTGAGGAGTGCAGTGTCATCTTCATGCATGACCAGTTGCTTACTAAAGCAATCTCGGAAGGTCATTGATGTACAGCAGTAAAAGAGTGATCCCATGAGGAATATCCTCCACATTGACAAGCTTGGTGAAAGACTCTTGTGCCGCTACGACGACAGATATTTGCGACAGGAATCTGTCACTATTAATTAAGTACCGTATACTAAAAGAATAGCCGGTGCAAAACTATGCTCGATGTGAATCAGATACTAAAAAATTATAAGGAGCATTTTAAAATTTTATATATGCAAGCATGAAGCAAAAATAAATTGTACAATAAATAGTGATAATAAAAATAGTAAAACTAGCAAAATTCACTTTTAGTCAAGTTATGATGGACTCTCGATTTTCGAGCTTAGCCCGGATTGCATGAAATGTCGGCCTTTATAAACGCAATGCGTACATTTGGTGAGTCAATCACTGAATGAGCAATTTCCTCATTCCCTACTAATTCCATCAAGCATTCAAGTGCAGTGGATTCGCTGTCAGTCGTGTTTCACTGACGACATCATATTAAGGAAACGATGGCTCGCGGTTTTGTTATTAAGTTGCAAGTTGATAGCAACTTTTTAGGGAAATTTTAAAGATAAAAAATCAGACTGCCCGGGCTTCAAATTTTTGAAACGGGTTTGCCCGGGCTTGATTGTCATCCGGGTTATGAACCTTCACCTGAATCTAATAATCTATATCGTATTCCTCAAATCACTTTGCTATGAGCTACAGTTTTTTCTCATTCTTCTATTTTTTTCTTTTATGTATTTTTGTTTCATACTTGTAATTATGCTGTATGTGTATTGGTTTTTTGATTGTTACTTAATATCCTGATTCACATGGCTTTTACGTCGGCTAACCCTTTAATTATTCTCATGCTAACAGAGTCATTGTTGTATGCTTTCATCCGATATCTGTGTTATCAAATTACTTTTGTCTCTATAATGTTTCCGCTCTCTCTGCTTACGCGTCATCTCACAGCTGAATGATTACTCATCTTCTTGTAAATTCCGAATATGCTGTCAAGTTTGGTCACTTATCATAATCGTCTAATGAAGCAAGCAGACCTCCGACACATTTAGCAAAAAATTAGTGATTAATACATAATTTTTAGCCGATTGGTCTTTTATTTTGTGTAATGATGTATTATCCATAGCTTTCCTAGTACATGTATTCATACATACCTTCCGGTAAAATTCACGATTAGAAATGTCACGTAAAGCTATTTGTCCTGTCAATTGAAAGCAGGAGCCGAATTCACATTCAGAAACCTGCAGAAACCACAGAATTCAGTAGGCATATCTAAACATGTATTTTGTCATTAAATGACTGTGCGTGTGCTCGAGATGCTATTAACACTCGTTTTTTTATGCGATAAGTACGGTTTTCATAACATTTAAATAAAGTTGCGAGCCCCAGATAATGGCTGGAAGACTCATAGGAATCTCCATAGAGAATGTTATTAGAAAAAGAGCATCTGAAAAGGTATCGCAACACCATTAGAGTATGCCCATAAAAACTCCGTTTCAAGTCCCCGTTGGCGATACTACAACTTCATCATGACCTCCGAAAGTGTCGCTTAGTAGTCCTAATAGTAAACCCAAGCACGTAAACTTATTATGGTCAAAACATAATTGTAAATCTATAAGTAAAACGTGGTAATTGTGTTTGACTTCCATTATACGATAACCTTGATATTCCTCATTTTATTTTCTTACATACAAACATTGAGAAGTCGTTAATTTGAGTTGATAAGCTTTGATAATTTAGAATGATTTTTACGTAATCAATTGTCTAAAATGCACACACATGATACACATGCACATCACATCTCTTACTATGAATAAAATCACAACCGCCTTTGGAAGGCCACTACGTGATTCAGATAAAATGTTTGAGTAATCGAGGTGACATAGGACTTTGGACTGATATTGATGTAACGAAACTGTTGCAGGTACTTAGATGTTATTCTGTTACAGTAGTTCCCAATGATTATAGCCTTCGCATCGCGGAATGTTGGATATTATAAGCCCATAACAGCTGATACAATCGACTAGAGACACTACAGTTCGATGTGTCGCTTGATTGTTATTATTTGCAAAATGGATGTTTCAAGTCGAGTGAAATTTTAGTTATGAGAACTGTTAGGATCAAAACCATGATCAAGTATCACCATGAGACGATGCTTTAAGTTTTGCAATGAAGGTATTAACCAATCCTTAAGTGAGCATTATGAGAATTCTTAATGAATTTAAATGAATGAACTTACATATTCTTGGAGCTGATAACACCGACATTCTTTTAAAACCAAAATCAAAAACACCAGCGTTAATACAGCAAAAGTTATTAAGTTGTGTGCATTTGACCGCTAAAAGCATGGTCAGTAGTAAGTAAAACTCCACTTCTGGACCGCGCAAGATGGCCGCCGTCGCTGACGTCCCCCCCCCTCTGGAACGGCAGAGTGTCGTGGTGTGCCGGCCAAGTGCGTCCGCCAGGTTCGCTGACGTCCCCCCTGGAACGGCAGAGTGTCGTGGTGTGCCGGCCAAGTGCGTCCGCCAGGTTCGCTGACGTCCTCCCCCCCCTCTGGTCGACCGTCGTATAGCGCGCGGTGATGTGGTGTCTAGGTTGGCGTGGTGTGCCGGCCAGGTTGGGAGGGTGGACTGTCGTAGCTCACCTGAAAAAATCCTAAGTGTCAGAGTGGCTTTGTATGGGTAAAATTTTGAAAATTTTCCAAAGTGTGGAATTTCGACCTGGGACCTTCACCAAAACATTTTTCATCAAATTTCACTGACCCCCCCCACTCCCGACAGCAATCTTCTAACTTTGGTTCTAGTGACGGATTTTGTCTTACAGCTACTCGTTTGAAAGAGGAGAAAAAACTGCTCGACGCCATTTTTGCCGCGAGTCAATCGGACCAGCTGTTCAAAAGTTGGAGCTGTTACAAGATTTTAGGTCGGAGCTCGCTCACCTGAAAAAATCCTAAGTGTCAGAGTGGCTTTGTATGGGTAAAATTTTGAAAATTTTCCAAAGTGTGGAATTTCGACCTGGGACCTTCACCAAAACATTTTTCATCAAATTTCACTGACCTCCCCCCCCTCGGGAGAGCTCGCTTCGATCTTGGCTTCTAGTGGACGGATTTTGTCGTGCAATAGCTCGTTTGAAAGCTAAGAGTGAGACAAATTCAGTGAAAGAAACGGCTTGTTCATATCTGTCTTCGTTTAGATGTGAGACGCCATTTAAGATTTTGGGAGATTGACGAAAAACGACAGAGTTAGAATTTCCCAAGAAACAGCTCCAGCGGGCGAATGAAGGCTCGGATTGGTAAACGGAGGCCAGATTTGGAATCAGCTTGATGTTATTGTCCAATGAGGATCATCATCCAATGAGAATCAAGCATTTCTATATAAATAGCGAGCCTTCCACAGTGAGAATCATTCCATCGTTGAATCGCACGAGTGACGGACGCACATTTTCTCTCTCTCTCTAGTTCCCTATTCTATTATCCAACTAAAATGGTAAGTCGCTACTTTCCTCCCTCCCTTGAACGTAAACTTAATACAATCTTTTCCATTTTCAGGCATCTACTCCATCTGCTGCACTAGTAGGACAAAATGGCGGTCAAACGTTACAAGGTTCGCTACGATCAGATCATCTACAACTGAGGCCAGTGGAAGAAACAACCAAGGTACATAATCCTACACCGCTACAGCGTAAATTTAAACAAGTCTTGCGTTATGACGATCAAGGCGTAGTACTCCAAACGGGAATGCTCCCTTCCACGGATGGATGTCAAGATAATGCACAATCAGTATGGGGACTACATACTGATCCCCGTGAGTCCGTACATTCGCCACCAACTTGATATTATTGAGGAGTACGTGACATTAAATATGGACATTCCTACTCCTCTTGCTCAAGAGTGGAAGGCGAGAGATGACAAGGATACTCCCTATAGAAAGATTTGGGATGGTAATCAAATTTGCCTACCGGTATCACATTGGTGCACTTACTATAAGAAGGAGGGAGATCATTCAACACCCATCACATGCGACGAGCTCGGAGAAGGTACTTGGGATATCCTTTTCAAAGTGAATGGGCTATATTATGGTCGGCATAAGGATAATAAAATAGCCTCTCTCTCCATGCATATGGAATCCATCCTATATATTCCAAAACCACCCAACGTGGACGACATAATTGATCAAATCCTTAACAGCAGTGGTACGAAGCGCAAGTCGGAGAAGAATGCTGCATCAAAACGCAAATCAAAGAAGGAGAATTACTAGTCCTTTCCTAACTCTACCCTATGACAATTCGCTTATGTGCTTTGAGTGTCGTAGACGTGGTCTTATTAGATACATTTTACTTCTTCGTTGCCATCATATCATTTGTGTATTTTGTCGTGAAAAGCATCGATGTAATTCTTCATTTTGTAATATGTTATAGAACGTTTCCTTAGATGTGTAAATTTCCGTTTTAGGCTTCTATCATCATTTTTATGGATTGTGAGGGTGAACCTGTACAGGAGCTCAGTGCTATTGCTATGAACAATTGGACATATCAGATTGTCAGTGTCTATCATCAACATGCCAACTGCAATCCCAATGTTGATCAATGGGCGAGAAAACACATTCATGGACTTAATCTGATTTATTTGCAAGACTATAGCTTTTCTTGTGAGAGTGCTCTTCTTATTGACTTTAAACGATGGTTAGCTGCTTTCAATGTTATACGCATCTTTTGTAATAATCCTGGTAAGGAGAGGAAAGTATTTCCCAATCTAATCATTGATGATATTTTGCTCCCACCTTGGGATAGTAGAGTGAATCAACATTATCATGAAGTCACGAAACGTTTTAAGGATTTGTCTGTTCCTATTTTGTCTGTTCGTTGTAGTAGCTACGTTCATAACCAATGCTTCTTTCCTCCTTACCTCAGCACTGCCAAAGTCCTGTATGGTTATCATTGCTCGCTGTATGATAGTTACCAGCTGTATCTATTTTATCTCTTTCAAACCATTGATTTATAATGCATGCTTGTTACTATTATTCAATAAATGTTACTATGAGAAGAGTTGTTGTTTTCATGCAATGGATGGGTTAGATAAAGGGCGATCATGTCTTTCTCAAACGACTGCGGAACATTACATTTTCATAGGCAAAGTTTAAAAGGAGCTGTTCAAGATTATGTGATAAATTTTCATAAAGATGAGACCGACATCGAAGCAGTGGTCGATGATGCTAGCACTCTATTTCTAGAGTTAATGAATACATTCTCTGATAGCATTGTCATGGCGCGATTAGTTGCGAAAATTAAGTTTAGTCATTTTGGAAAGGAAGAGGTGGAAAGTCGCTCTTTCCATTTTGCTTCTTATTCAATGGAAGTGGTAGATCACCCCGAAGAATTTTTTAAAAGACATATGATAAAAATTGCTGAACGTCTTAATGCATTTAACCATCATGGTAGCAGTCTAGTGATTGAAGCGATTTCAGATATTCACATTCAACTTTCCATAAAGAAAAATTGAAAATGCAGTGGTACTTGATTGTAGCACAACTGGTTTTCGAGCTATGTCTGCTCACTCTCGAAGTATATTCCTTCTGTACATGCGTCTATTATTTAGAAAAGGCTAGCAAATTCATATCTTCAAAAAGACTTGCTATAGACATCAGTAACAGTGAAACTATGTGTTGTGATGTATGTAAGCGAAAGGATGGAAATGAAAAGCGCATCTTCAAGAGATGTAAGCACGCTTTTTGTCAACGCTGTTTCATACGTAATTGCATTCAACTTTGCAAATGTAACCACTGTGATATTGCTCATTTCGAGTGTCACTTATGTCGCAATAGTTAGTACCTATGCAAATGTGGTAAAGATAGGTTTTAGCAAAGACTAACACGGAAAATGGCGAAACGTAAAAGTCAAAAGTCTTCAAAGTTTTCTTCAGCCATTCAAGCTCTCCGACGAATGAAAGCAAATCAGCGATACAATGCTATACGACATGCCAACGATAAATTCATTCGTGAAATTATTTCTCATGTCAGAAAGTTGAGGACGAAGAAATTAGCGCCAAAACAACGAAAGTTACTTAAGCGATATGCCACAAAATTGCGTTTCATCTCCAATCCTAAAGTCACCCTTCAAAGAAAGAGGAAAACTCTAACACAAAAGGGCGGTTTCCTTTCAGCAATACTTCCAATGATAGCTCCTGCCGTGGGCAACCTATTGGGTAATATCTTTGGCTCTAAGCGTTAATTATGCAAATGTTGAGTCTCAAAGTAATAAAATGGATTTCAGACTTCAATGTGATAAAGTTCTGACTGTATCAGGTCCATCTCATGCAGGTAAAACTGTTTTCACGCTGAATTTATTGGATAAAAGAAGGGAGTTGTTTAAGGAACCTATCAATCGAGTGATTTGGTGTTATGGTATTTATCAACCGTCGCTGTTTCAGGAATTGCAAAGTCGCAACTTTATTCGACATGAAGGAATTATTGCAGTGGATAAACTTCAGTCTAATGATGTTGTTGTATTGGATGATTTATTAAAAGAAAGTAAGAATTCAAAAGATGTTACAGATATGTTCACTCGCGCAGCACATCATAAAAGGTGCTTTATCATCTATATCACACAAAATTTGTTTCCTGATGGAAAAGAAGCTCGTACACGAAACCTGAATACACACTATTATGCTATTTTCAAGAATCCGCGAGATAAAAGTCAATTTGAAATTTTAGCGCGACAAGTTGCACCCAGAGGATCAAAAGCCTTAATTGAAATTTTTCAAGCAGCTACTGAAAAACCATACGGTTACTTATTCATTGACTTTACGCAAGAGTGTCCGGAAGAATTTAGATTTCGAAGTGATATTTTGAAAACTCCAATGATTATCTACAAACTATGAGTTCTTATTCTCGCATGATTGTTATTCCTCAGGATGAATATGTACAATTGACTGCCATGCAGCAAGTAAAGCAACCTCTTGCAAATCAAATGTATAGGAAAGAAATAGATTATCAGCAAAATGTTCACATCAAAGATCCACATCGTGATGTATTATTACAATCGGAAACTGTTGAGCAATTGAAAAACTTGAAGAATAAGATGCGTGACTCTGTATCGACTGCTACACCTTTAGCATCTCGCGCACATGCCATATCTCTTTTCAACAGTATTGAACCCCATCTCAATGTAAATGATAGAGGAGAAATCATTACAGATGAAAATAAAGTGATTGATGCTTCACGTTATGAAGACTTGATTCAGTATGCGACACGTAGAAAGCGCCGTCAGGGCTATGTTCCACCTGGTTGGTCATACTTTCTTAAACTATTGAAAAAGCATAATGTACCAAAATTTGCTTTGAATAATGAGACATTGAAAGAACTTGATTCAACAGTGGCTACTGCTCCAATGCTTCAGACGATGAAAATGCCAACAAATTGGTTTAAGACGTCACCTGCTACATCCCCTCCCACACTCACTAAGCAAACAAGAGGAAGAACTCGACGTAGATCTACATCGCCACTAAAACTAGTAAAAGGAAAACGTAAAACAGCTCCTCCCAGGAAATACATGTTCTCAGACTATTAATATGAAGCAGATGTGTTGCTTGCCATGTAATGAGCCGCCAGAGGTGAATGTCGTTGTCACTTGCACTTGCTGCGCCAGCTCTCACAATGAAACCCCTAAGCAATGTGAACACGATCGCAAAACCGCTAAAGCTAAATGCTGCAGTTGTTGTAAATGTAGAAAGGTAAGAAAACAAAAAGATGAGAAGGAGAAAAAAGAGTCAGTCGTCATCGACTGAACGTTTGAAGTCAATCTATTATGATGTAAAACATCCGGCAGGATTTGCATCTATCAAGAAATTATCAAAAGCGAGTGGTCTTCCACAATCACAAGTGAAACGATGGTTAAAGGGTCAGGCTACCTATACACTCCACAAACAAGCGAAAAAGAAGTACCGCACCCGCCATTATATTGTTCATGACATCGATGAACAGTGGCAAGCAGATTTGTGTGATGTTGCCTCCATTTCAAAACATAACTCGGGCAATAATTTTATTTTAACCGTCATTGATATTTTCTCGCGTTATGCGTGGGCTCAACCTTTAAAAACTAAAGAAGGGAAAGGAGTAGCAAAAGCATTCCAAACAATTTTTCGAGAAGGTCGCATTCCAAAAAGAATTCAGAGTGATCAAGGAAAAGAGTTTGAAAATCAGCATGTGAGAAGATTATTTGAGAGGCATGACATTGAGTTGTTTAGTGTAAAGAGTGCTTATAAAGCTGCACTCGTTGAACGTTTTAATCGCACATTAAAAAATCGCTTGTGGCGACATTTTACTGCGAACTTGACACAAAATTGGACAAAGGTTCTACAAGATACACTCCATGCCTACAATCACTCTATCCATCGTTCTATTGGACTCAGACCAGTAGATGTAAATGCTGACAATGTAGATAAAGTGCGCGAATCATTCCAACGTAAACGCACTCATGTGAAAAGTGATGTGAAAATTGGTGATAAAGTTCGTATCTCAAAAGTGAAAAGTGATTTTGCTAAAGGGTACCTTCCGAATTGGACAGAGGAGGTATTTACAGTATCAAGGATTAATCAAAAAGACTCTCCGACCACCTACAAGTTGAAAGATTACGATAATGAAGAAATTGAGGGTAGCTTTTACCGCGATGAGATTGAGGTAGTCACTGAAAGTGAAACATATTTGGTAGAGAAAACCATTCGATGTAAAAAACGGCAAGGTGAAGAATGGTGTCTTGTTAAATGGACTGGTTATCCTTCAAGTATGAACTCTTGGATGCGTCGTGCCGACATCTTTCATCTAAGTGATCGACAGTGATTCATGCAAAGTTGTAACTAACAATGTTTAGGGTTTGAGCTATGAATCCAACTGCCTCATTTTATTCACGACCCTCCTATGTCAGTGGTGGAGGACAAATTTACATCCGCGCTCGCCGCCAACGTGGAGGTAGCATACTTGGTGCACTGAAATCTGTTGTAGCACCTCTCATATCCAATGTCGGTAGATCTTTAAAACGAAATGTTTTAAGTAATGCCGTTGGCTTTGCTGGTGATGTTGCTAGTGATCTTTCCAGAGGTAGAAGTTTTAAGAGCAGTTTGTTGAATCGTGGGAAGGAACGCGGTTTAAAAACATTGAAGCAGACCTTTGCTGGTGTTACTCAAGGAAAGAAATCACCTAAACGAATGAATAAAGGAAGGAGGAAACATCGCGGAGCTGGTAAGGTGCGATCTTCAGTCAAAAGGCATTCACGCAAACGTCGCAGAGGCTCTAATCATTCATCAGGCGCTAAACGACGACGCTGCCATAACTTCTAATCATGGAGTGTAAAACTTCCGGTTTTTGTTTGTTTGATCAACAAGCCATACAGACAGATATTCTTAGTTCAAGTATTGTAGATTATCATCCTCGAACAGCTGAGAATGCTGGCCCCATTGAATTTGTTATTCCTGGTGGTAGTGATGACTACATAGATTTGAGTTATGCGATGGTTGATTTGAGGTTTAGAATTCAGCAAGCAGATGGAACTGCTATTGACGATGCACATAAAGTTGGACTGAACAATTTACCATTGACTACATTACTTCGTGATGTTTCTCTAACGATTGGAGAGCAGCAGGTGGAAGGTGGTCAAAGCGATTATCCCTATAAATCATATTTCAATCATGTATCACAGTTTCATCCAGCAGCACAAAAAAGTCATATGGAAGCCATGGGATGGTACAGAGATGAAGCAGGAAAATTTGATGTTGAAACAAACAGTGGCTTTGTAAAGCGATCTGCTATGATTAAAGATAGTAGAGTATGTCAGCTATATGGTCCGCTGAATTTAGACTTCTTTAGACAGTCAAAGTTTTTACTCTGTAATACCAGCATGCGACTCAAGCTGACATTGAATAAGCCTGAATTTGCGCTGAATGCATTTGCTAAAGTTGACAATTTTAGAATTCATGTGGAAGATATTGCACTTTACATTCGTCGAGTAGTACCGAATCCAAGTGTCATTAGAGGACATGCTGAAGGTCTTAACCGCCAAAATGCCATTTACCCCGTTCAGCATACAAAGCTTCTTACCTTTACAATTCCAAAAGATCAAAAGAGTTTCATGAAAGATGGCCTCTTTCCATCGGAAGCACCGAAGCTCCTCATGGTGGCAATGGTTGAAAATGATGCATTTAATGGTAATATAAAGAAGAATCCTTTCAATTTTAAACACAATCAGTTAAGTGAAATTGCTTTACGTGTAAATGGTGTGAGTCATCCTGGTCCACCCTACAAACCACATTTTGCTGCGGATCAATTTATGCGCAGTTATGTTGATTTTATGGATGTCTTTGGCTTTTACAATACGGATGACACCAACGGACTCACTATGAAAGAGTTTAAGAGTGGATATACTATTTATGCATTTGATTTGACTGCTGACAGCGATATTAGTGCCCCCTATCGTCAAGCGAACGTGCCTCATAATATTCGTTTGGATTTGACGTTCAAAAGAACACTACCTGAGACGATCAATGTATTAATTTATGCAGTCTTCGATTCAAATATTGAAATTACAAAGTATCGTGACGTGATTCTTCAGTATAATCGTTAATGAGTTGGTTGACTGCTGACGATATTAAGACTAAAGTGCAGCGTAATGCAGACGAAGCGACGTTGAAAGCTTTCGATAATGTCTATTCACTCGATACCTTACCACCTGCAGTAAATCACTATCCCATCTTTATTGTGCTAAACACTCATTCGCAGAATTTAGGCGGTGAGCATTGGAAAGCGATCTTTATTGGAGAAGACCGACGTGGTGAACTATTTGACTCTCTTGCTCAACCTCCAAATATACCAACACAACAGTGGTTGAGAAAACATACGCGTCAATATCAGCGAAATGAACGCATACTACAACATCCACTTTCATCAACGTGTGGTGCTTTTGTACTGTACTTCATCTTAAAACGTTTACATGTATCTCGATTTGTATCTGTTATTCAAAACTTTTCATGTAATCCATCCTCTAATGAAAAAATGATTTGTAAGTTCTATCATGATTTGAAATAAAAACATCATGTTGGAAAATTGTTTTTTATTTTACAATCCGCTGGGTACGTACATACTCGATGAGATAGTCTAGGATCACATTTGCTTGTACATGAGATTTTAGTCCAGTAATGATCACTTTACTATTATGAAAGATTGCCACATGCACAGGTAACCAACAACTAATGAGAGCTGCAGGAAAAAGTTCGGGTTCATAACACAAATTGTAACTGCTGGTACGAATCTTCAAAAATGATACACTTTCACTCAATTGAGTAGAGATCACCATATTGTCCACAGTCAGATTCGACATCACACACCTCTCCCTCTTCCATATCCGACGTAGTAGTCTCTGTAGCTCTAAGCGCATTGACTGCGCCGATGAATGAGAAAGGGCGCCGAGAATCTGTACAGTCCCATTTGGGAAGAGTTGAAGATTCCGTGAATTGTTCATCTTCACCACTAACATTTGAGGACGGCCCGGGTAATACTTGCTGTTTGGAAGGTATTGGTGTAATGTTGTGAGATCGATTTTGGTGTAGAGTCTGAAGCGACGGAGAATGTTGACGATGGTGTAGCGATGGCGCTTCATGATGAAAGAATGAGTAAATTGAGCGATGTACCTTCCTTTTATACTTCTCCCAACTACCTTGATGAAATGTGAAGTTAGTATGAAGTTGGGAATGATAGAGTTGAATTCGCCGATTGTTGACGCGCAGCCAGATGCGATTTCCAATACGTGAATGTCTTTTCATATAGAAGTATTTCAAATCCTTCATGATATGATGTAGAGATTGAAAATGACGATAAGATAAAGCAAACTCTCTTCTCACATTTCCAGTTGAATCTTTGAAATAGACGTTTCGATCATGATCCGTTTCAATACGTTGTAGGGAATCTAATTTCCAACTCATGGTGCGTGGTAGTCATGTCTGATTAAGATTTGCATAGTAGGGCGATGAACTCACGACGAATAAATGTCATGATGGAGCGATGTATGTATCTTCTATACTTCTCCCAATTGTATTTGCGAAATGAGAAACAGTTTGCGGAATGAGAATGGCAGATTTGAATTTCATTGTTGCGACGTTGAAGCCAAACTTGATCACCCAAGGAGATGAATCTTAATGTTTCAAAATATTCCAAATCCCTCATGATATCATTGAGGTTGACAAATTGTCGCCATGTTAATGTAATACCTCTTGATGAATGACCATGAGAATTTTTGAAATGTACGTTTCCATTACGATCAACTCTGATATATTGTAGAGAGTCCAAAATCCAAGTCTTCATGATGTTATGCAAAGCCGCAGATCAGCAATATAAAAATGTCGTTTTATCATATTTTGCTTAGCAATGCGGCTACAAAGAGATTTGCTAGTAATCGAGCCGCACTCTTTTCTACTCCCATTGATCATACACAACAGCTAAATGGAAATTGGGAAGTGGGTGTCACTCAACTTGTTTATAGCAACTGTGTCTATACTTTTGATCATGAGGTGATGACTATTAATATGAGACGCACAGCTGCTTACCAATGTGAAAAGGGCTGCCGAGTATACATTCCACAGTGGCCAAAGAAAGATCTCTTATCATGTAAAAAGTTTATATATGATTTCTTGAATAAAGCGTGTAAACATATTGTCCAATTTACTCCGCACAATGATGATCATAATTATGTACATCATGTAGTTGAGAAAGATTGGATTGTTGGTTTAAGTCCAAGTTTAAGAAATGATTTAGGTTACCTCGCTAGCGCCTTAACAAGCTATGATAATTTTAACGTTAATTACCACATAAGTGGTCATAAACAGTTAATATATCGAGAGGAAGCTTATTATGTAGATCTTATTCCAAGAAATGAGAAGACGTTGGTGAAGAAGATTGTGATTAAGCCAAGAAAGACAAACATGACTCCTGAAACATTATTGAAGAAATTTAATTATCTCCTTCGAGTTGATGGTAAACAAGTGGCAACATTGACTTATATCAAATCATCTAATCATATTGCAATAAGTAAATTAAATGATGATGATCTAGTATTAGTTTGTTCAAAAGATTTTCATCAGTTCTTACGACATCGTTCTGCAGCTGTTCATGGAAAATCTGATATGCAACATTTACCATGTGAAAGGCCAAATCAATTTGATACAGAATGGACCGTATCTTTATACAGAAAGTGTGTAGAGCCTTTAGGTGGTATCTTACATGAAACAAGAGTGTTGATGCCTCGCATTATTACTTCGGTTAAATTGGTTGTAGATTATTTAAATGAAGTGATTAATGAGCAACATATTTCATTTTCTGAAAAAGAAGGTGTTTTGTCTCTCACTATAAGTGGAAAAGGTATTGAACTAATTATGGATAAAACTCTAATGGACATTTTGGGTTTTGATCAAAATATCTTTAAAAGTGGTACTGTAACCAAAGCTAGTGCAGACATGTCGCTATCGCGTCGTATTAACTATTTTCAGATATATTCCAATATTGGTGAAGATGTACGTGTGGGAGATGTTGAAGCTCCATTGCTAGCAATGATACCATACCAGCCAAAAAGCTGCAGTATTTTATCTGAGCATACTTTCAAGAAAGTGCATTATACAAAGCTGAAATCAAACTACATCCCACAAATTGATATTGCAATTTATGACGATGCTGGTGCGTTGATTCCTTTTCATAAAGATGCTGTGACAAGTATCACACTCCATTTCCGAATGAAGAGTTAATGCAAAAGTATGCTAATATATTTTCCAATGTGAATAATATGGAAAGTGAAAATAAGGACTCGTTTCTAATCTACTTGCCCAGTAATGCTTCTATGAATAAATTTCCCAAAAATAAACCATCAGACTATCGAGTAGAATTAAATCGTCCACTACATTTAGAAGGTGAATGGGAGGTTGGCGTTTCTAGTATTTGCTATGATAGCAATATTCAGAATGCGAATGATTTGGAAGAAATGATATTGACTCCTCGCACCCATGATGGAATAACGATGAATAATGCATTCCAGTTCCCATACAATTTAACATCAGATGGAAAGTGGAACTATGAATGGATTCAGATAAAATCAGATTCTTATGAACCATTTGGGAATGAGAAAATTATTAAGGCATTCAATAGTGGTAATACTTCCATCATGAAGAATAAAAATCAGAGAGCTTATGAGTTTACTATCTATCATTGGAGTGGGAGACAGTTCCTTCGCTTTCATTCTTTTACTAAAGGTCTTACACTGAGGTTGGATAATGAATTCTATCCACATCTTGGTTTTGGTCATGGACTACATCTAACGTCAATTGCTACTGCAAATGTTAAAAAAGTTTATTCAAATCGAATCAACAAATTTCATTATAGATTTAAAATATTTGATGAAGATGTTGTAGAATGCGAAGAACGCATCATTTTGAAAAAGCGTGGTGTTCAACCTTTATCACTTATTGAGTTAGTAAAACGATGGGATGAGACTGTGGGTAAGAAGTATGGAGAGAAAATTATGGCGGACAAAAATAAGTTGGTTATTCAGAAATATAATGACAAACTTACAGTTTATTTCTCTCCAACCTTGCGCCATTTTGTAAGACATTATACACCTATTATTGGAAGCGGTGTGGTGTATGCTTCTCATGAATATCACACTAAAGCTGATTCAGTTAATGATGAATGGTGGGTGGACATCTATGGTGATCGCATCAAGAAAATTTACCAGTCTTATGAAGAATCTAAAGTTGCTATCAATATAATGCCGCGTCTATATCATACAGTTGAAAGCTTCATTCATGTAGTAAATCCTTATATACAACAGAAGTTGAAGCATGTGATGAAAAGTAAATATGATGTAAAGACACACCACATTTCGTTTTCAATTGAAAATCAACGCGTTGTTCTGAAACTGGGCGATGACATTCAATGTCAATTGAGTAAAAATTTGAAAAAACTCTTTGGTTTTTCAATGCTACAAACTGTGTTTACTGCTGCGCATACGATTGGTATAGAAACACCAATGACACTTGATAAACATGAACAGCACCTTTACATTCAAAGTGATTTGATTCTACCTATTTCTGTTGGTGAGAAAAAAGAATACATTTTACGCGATTTCATTCATGATAAAGACGCTTCATATGGAATAGTCGAGAAGATGTTTGAATCTATTTTCTATCATCCCGTCGTCAAACAAACTATACCCTCTATTGCTATCAAAATTACCAATGGTTTACAAGAGTGCATCCATGTGAAAGATACTAAATCCCTCGTAACTTTAGTGTTTCGGAAAACAAAGTGAAGTCATTGTGATATGTTTATTGAAATAAAAATATGTATATGAAAAAGTCTTTTCACAGATATAGGGGGAATGAGCTGACTGTAGGCATATATTCACAAGGAAGAAACGATCTCATGCGATACATAAAACAACCATGTATATCTACAAAAAGCAACATCAAAATACTGAGTTAAAGTTGATTATGTCAATACATCTCCTGAATGTGGTAGCGTGAGTTTTATTCTTTTGGGTGGAGGTATGTTTGTGTCAGGATGTCCATGTGGAAGAGATGTGTTATGTCCTATCCAACACCTCTTATCCTCCCATGCTGAAAGTGCTCGTTTCTTGAACGTGTACGTTTTCACAGTATGAACTTGAGATTTTAAGATTGTCATATTGACAAACGTTATAGTTTTATTTTTATAGGCCTTCTTATAGGACCGATGTTTCATTTTATGAACAATGGATTTTGATATACCTTTAGCACGCTTAATACTATCTGCACATTCTTTTAATTTCATGGAATACATTTTAGGACGGAGGAGAATCATTTCATCTATTTCCTTTCCTGCTGTTTCATCCTTAAAACAACCAAGTTTGGCTTTATTCTGTATGGAATAGAGTGGATGAGTGGGATTGTAGTTAGATGTGTCGAAATATTTTTCTAATGACTTGCCTACTTCATTAAAATTTAAATCTTTTTGAGTGGTAATTCCTAAAAAGAAACTATCTGTATCACCACCCAGCAAGCGAACCTCTTTTACGAGAGGGCATGGTTTTAATATTTTGTAGAAGAGTTGATACATTTCAAGCTTGGAATAATCTAAAACGGCTTGCCCAATATAGATGGGTTTGCACAACTCAACTTCTGATTTTATCATTTTAACACCTACAAGATCCTCATCGATGATGTCTCTATCAATGAAAAGAGGTGATGAGGTCAATTTGTGATATTTTTGTTCATCAACGACTAGTTTGTAGTTCATACGTTTTCTAACATCCTCCATGGTCTTTCCGAAAAGACTGTTATTCTTATATTTATAAAAATCCTTTTCAAAATTATTTTGGGCGAGTGCACGTTTTTGACTGTTACTATCTATGTAGGGTTTGAGGAAGGCTTTCTGTCTAAATTTGATAATGCGGTGAACTGACTTTAGAAGCATGCCCATTTCTAAATAGAATTTTAATATGCAGAAGTGTACGAGATAATTTTTCTTATCATATTGGGTGAGTAAAAGTTTGCGGCATGGTTTGTACCTTGGCTGTCCACACTCTGTTAAGTTATTATGAAATTGTGACATGAATGGTGAAAACATATCTTCAGTCACTTCACCAGATTCAGGTGCGAGTGGGAAATCAGCAGTTTTATTTTTAATGCTATTTGGATAAATCAAATCCACTTCAAAATAATATCCCCAATCACCTTCATCTGGAATCTTCAGTATGTTTGAAGGGTTGGAGTAATACTCAAGCTCATCTTGATTTAACCAACTAAACTCGGAATGAGGTAGTGGTTTAGACAGTGAACTGCCATATAAATTATTTTGGTCATAGTACTTTAGGTGGATATGATCATCACCTACTGTTTCAGATTTTATATGATGTTTATTTACAAATGTGAGACCACCGCGTATTCCGCGCTCAAATATATTATACATCTCCGGGTCTTGTAAGAGATGAATGGTCTCACCAGTCATTTTAAAGGCTGATTTAAAGGACATGGCTGGTAGACTGACAAAGTGGACAGGATCTAATTTGTCTTCTTCTAATGCCACTCGTCGAAATTCCTGAAAGACATCAGCCAGCAAAATGACATCTAATTCTAAGTAAGCGATCATATAATCGCCAAACGTTTTACAATCAAATTTTAACCATGCCTCTTGAGCATGTTCATAGTCTTCTACTGGACAATCTTCACCCGTCAAATCGTTTTGGAATTTGTCAATGGAAGGAAGGGTTGTTTCATTTAGTTTAGACATTGAGCTAAAATACGCATAGGGAAAGACTCCTTTGCGAGTGATCATGTCATCCGTTAAGTTTGGATAGTGTTTCTTCAAAGTTTGACTATGGGGAAGAAACTTGAGATTTCGAACGAGAGAAGCTAGTGACGCTGACATGAATTGAAATGAATCTAAAAATTTTATTTCGAAGAAGACTGTCTTATTTTCTTTAGTTTTATCTACTGGTACTTTTGCTGTCATTGCCATGAATTTTTCTCTCGTTTGCGCTATAACATTGAACTGCCACGATTTCATCTGGCTCAACCCTCCTTTTATGAGCATATGACTGTCATAGCCCTTAAAGTTATGAAAAATGACGGGTAGTACACGACGTCTCAACCTAAGTGAAAAGTTACATTTGGAGCAGAGTGCGTTTCTAAATTTACCAGTGATGTGATCATGATCACGCACTTTCTTAATTTTATCGTCATCAAACGTTTTATGACATTTAGGGCACGATGTGCAACTTTCAAATTTCTGTTTGTCTTCATCTGACATATGTAGTGACTTACGCTGCAATTGTGAATCATATGATTGTTGAAATTTAGCAGCTTTATCGAGAAATTCTAGAAATTTTGAAATACAATCTTCACCTTGCCAAGTATGCATTTTGTTTTGTCTATTCCTAAAGTGGTCATGCCATACTTCATAGCAGGATATGGCTGCTGGTTTGTGGATGATATCATCAATGTAGCATTCTATGTCTGCGTAAATGATACGCAGGGGACTTAATTCGTCACCATTATCCCTATGTGAAAATATTTTATCTTTGGGCATGCGTTCCATTTGTAATTTACCTCGCTTGCACCATTCATAGTGAGTTTCAAATTTATCTTTACTCCAAAAGGAGCGGATGCAGCGGTCGCATACAAAATGTTCACCTCTTTTAGAGTGCCCCAAGTGAGTGTACAAGCGAGAGATTTTGGGAATACCACAGTAGTGCCATTCCTCGCTATCATCTTGTTTTACTAATAAGAGGTTGACTACACGTTCATAACAAGTTGAACGTGAATTATAGCGGGCACCCTTCAACCCCTTCTCCCACACGTGAACGACAATTTTAATCTTATTATGTTTTTCGAACGTTTCTACATCTTTGATTTTCATGTTGTCACTATCACAACCTTCAAAGTCTAGTTCATCCTCCCACTGTCTATAGCTATAGGTGCGATCTCGATGCGCGTTGATATCATTATAGTGAAGGATGGATAGGACTGCATATTTGAAACACTGTGATTTACAATCGACATTGATGACAGCTTTCTTATTATACAACGTTTTTGGTAGTTTAAATGTGCCTCGAGCTGCATGACTTTCTAATAGGGAAATTTTGAATATGGCTGAGTCCACACCATCAAAAATGAGAGCGCTGTCGCGTTGATTGAATTTATCTACATTTGATTTTAAACATTGAATGTGAAAATTTAGCCAAGACTCGCAGTCTACAACTTCAGTTGCGGAAGAGGAAGGAACATGAAACTGTATTCTCTCCGTCACTTGACCCGTTTGAAAATCTATCTTAATATATTTTAGTTTGAGGTAGATGAGCGCCTTCATTCTAAAATTGTCTAAATTGTTGAAGAGCGCTTCGATAATGTTAGAATTTTGAAGGAGCCACTCAGGAAAATCTACTATTTGAGTATTGGACTCCATGCAGTAGTCGCGTACTAAATTATTGTGTGAAACATTAATGAGGGAGATGGTAGAGGTACCGTTGGTGTAGTGATCATTTGCATGCGTGTGTTGAAGTCTGTGCGAAGATCGCTGAAAGTGACTATCAAAAGAAAGAGGGCACAAATCGCAAGGAAAGGAGATGTCATCGTCAGAATCAACTTCACCTCCGGAGATTGACGCCGCTTTGCGTTGACACACACGTTGTCTGATGTGTCGAAGGAGACTGTGCTTCCTTGTAAACATATGTCCGCAGTCGGCACATTCCCACTCGTTGCCTTGTCGCGAGAGTCCTGAGCTGGAACTCACATCACCTGAAAGAGAAATCATTCTATCATCTCTGTTCAAGTCTCAGTGTATTGTTACAACCTACTTTGACTCAACAACTCTAAACTTTCCTCGAGAAGGGAGGGCGTTGGTGATGAAGTTGATGCCTGAAATTGAGGAAGATGCTATTAGCCACACGTTTGAGGGAGATGAGTGAAGAAATTTTCAACTTACCATTTCAACGAAATCGAGTTTAAGGTTGATACTTCAACAAGATAGAGACTTCACGAGAGAAAGCAGTTCACTTGTACGCCAGAGAACACTTCACTTATATGTCACAAAGACAGAGTGAAATGACACGAATGTCACTTTACATATATACTTTCATATTCATCATTCATTGGCTGTTCATTCTGATTGGTTGCTTGTTGATACTTAAGAATTAGAAAACATTTCAAAGTTATTATTCACAGTCAACATGACAAGCCCTCCGACAACACCAAACACAAAATTCTCTTCTCCATCCTCAACACCAAAGGCGCTCGTTGCACCAAACGCCCCAACGAAGGGGAAGGTAGAGAAGGTGTACCGACTGGACAATATCAGAAAGTTGTCATTACCAGCGCTGAGGAAGAGGAGAGTGTATGTGAGAAGGAGTGTCCCGACTTAACAGGCGTGAGGTGGAAGTATCTCCAGTACGATACTGACGATGTGATGGAGATCACCAGCACGAAATTCCTCCACCAATTATGGGAGTGGTACACCCCTAACTCCCAGCCACGAACTATGGCGGAGTGGGAGTATATTGACAAAGTGAGGCTCGCAGTGGAAGAACGATTAAAGCAACTGAACTGTTTTTGTTATCTATGTGAAGCCAGACTCTGGGATGATATTGACGATGAAGACCTTTTGAAATACATGCCATAATAAATTTTTATTTCGTATTATCTTTGCTTTCATACTGACTTACTTGAACGGGGCTTCAGTGGATGATTTAACCATGTATACATTTTCATTTGGAAATAATAGCACGCTTAGTCTAACTTGTAAATCTTAAAACATTTCATATGGGCGATGATGATAGTTGAAATAGTGTCAAATAAAATTAGGATAGCTTACACTTCTGATACAGGGATAGCAATCGACTGCGATCCATGTGTAAAGAGCTTGTTAGACTACGGATGGGTTTAAGTGGATGATTTAACCATGTATACTTTTTCATTTGGAAATAGTAGCACGCTTAGTCTAACTTGTAAATCTTAAAACATTTCATATGGACGATGATGGTAGATGAAATAGTGTCAAATAAAATTAAGATAGCTTACACTTCTGATACAGGGATAGCAATCGACTGCGATCCATGTGTAAAGAGCTTGTTAGACTACGGATGGGCTTAAGTGGATGATTTAACCATGTATACTTTTTCATTTGGAAATAGTAGCACGCTTAGTCTAACTTGTAAATCTTAAAACATTTCATATGGACGATGATGGTAGATGAAATAGTGTCAAATAAAATTAAGATAGCTTACATGATTCTGGGATAGCAATCGACTGCGATCCATGTGTAAAGAGCTTGTTAGACTACGGAAGAGAGAAGTGTGTTATGTTGCGTGTGGCGCGTGAGTGTCCTCCCATTTCATTCCATTCATCAATTCGTCTCATTGATAGAGACAGGTAGAACTCATGGTTCTCATAACGTATGCAATGGAAAGTTTTAGGCAACCTTCGACAGTTGGCTAAATGTCGCCCTGGCGCGAATGCATACTACGTTGAGACAGAGGCAATCACTTGCAAACATGACGCAGAGAGGTTAAACAAGATTGACCATTGCCGAATATCCCTTGCGGTATACATAGCTACGGGTTTCACCGCCGCCCTTTACAGGAACGCCCGTCGAAAGGAAGTATTACACCGAACTTCATTTGCAACGTTCAAGTTGACTGATAGCAGATTCAACTTAATGATAGTATTCGCCAGTCCGAAGACTGCCCAGGGCAAACCGCGAGGAGGTTCTATCATGTCTTGCCCCATGGTGGCCCTTAAGAGAGCCGGAGGTTCGTTCTCGGGAGTAACAAGTTGACTATTGGCTTGAATAGCCAATAGGTATGACGGTTAGGTTCTCATAGACCCTATTCCGCCGAGGTCGTGCTGGTGCATCTGGCACCTTTCGGATGCGAGTGGTTTTAGGAGTCCACACCTCATCCGTCCAAACGATCCTCTTGATCTTCCCCTTCTTCTCATCCTCTTCATCCCACTCGTCGAGGATGACGAACTCGGGAATGGCGTTGTCTTCATCGATGAAGACGGGAATGCTGTTGGCAGATGTCGCTTCCATCGTGACTTGAAATTGAATGAGAAGCGCTACAATCTTCTGGCTTATATAGGGTTTTCAACAATGAATTGCTCAACAGCGAATCAGAATGCTTCAGGGATAGCAATCGACTGCATAACGTTCAAGTTGACTGATAGCAGATTCAACTTAATGATAGTATTCGCCAGTCCGAAGACTGCCCAGGGCAAACAGCGAGGAGGTTCTATCAAGTCTTGCCCCATGGTGGCCCTTAAGAGAGCCGGTGGTTCGTTCTCGGGAGTAACGTCATCTTACACCCTACCAATTCTGCTGAGAGAGTCTTTGACTCTCTCTTTGGTAGCACTGTCGACTTCCACACTAACTGGTACATGGCTAAAAAGTGGAATGTAGCGCCATTCCGTTGGATTGACAGCAGTTGCTGTCATCGGATTGCCAATCCGAGCAAGATTATTGTGGACTCTGTCTTGCTCCTCTAGCCTGACAAACTCCTCAAATAAATTTCGCGGCCTTAACTGCGGTCCGCGAGGAGAGCTGACTTGACTGTTCGGCGTCTGCATGATTGAAATGAAATGAAATGAGAGGCAGTGGTTTATATACCCCTCTAACGCGACGCAACGTTCAAGTTGACTGATACCAGATTCAACTTAATGATAGTATTCGCCAGTCCGAAGACTGCCCAGGGCAAACCGCGTGGAGGTTCTATCATGTCTTGCCCCATGGTGGCCCTTAAGAGAGCCGATGGTTCGTTCTCGGGAGTGAATTGATGGGGTGGTGAAGGCGGGCAAAGATCTGCAATGAAAATGATATGTATTAGAATAGGATATACTATCTTATTTACTTTTCACTTACCACGTTAGCCATCCTTTGGCAGTCTCGCGCGCTTCCTAACAGAGAATTTGTGTAAATGGCCGCGCATTCTCAGGCTGGCATGCAGACATTTCTTGGTAGGATGGCCGTTGTAACAAATGATGGACTCGTCTAGGCTTTGGTTGACGAGTACTTCGCCGGCCAAATGATTATCCCGAATAGGGATGTGAAATTCAAACAAACGATCCTCATTCACACGATTCCACTCATCCCTCATGCGCTCCAACTTCTCATACGCCTGCCTCTTATCACCCCGCCGAGCCACAGTCCTCTCCAACTCAACATTCCTCGCTCTCAACACACTCATCTCCTTCATCATCTCCTCAAACTTCGCGTCTGCATCTCTCATTCTTCTCTCCGCAGCACTCGCCCTCTTCTCACACTCATCATTCTTCTCTTCCAACTCTCGCGTCTTACTCTTCAAATCAGTCACACTACGCCTCATTCTAATATTCTCATCCGCTACCTCCTTCGACTTCAGTTCCTTCTTTTTCAACTCATCCAACTCCTTCACAACTTCATCCTTCACCTTCTTCAAACTCTCATACTTATTCACCAACAAATCATGCGCCATCTGCTGCGAAACATGCTTCTTTTCTTCATCCTTCAACCACCTCGCCGACTGCATACGAATCCCACCACTCTTCACTTTTGGGGAAGATGAGCTCTTCGGGGAGTCAGCGATGACAATGTTTGACACCTCCGACGACGAAGAGCTCAACTTCCTCACACGCTCCCCATCTAAATCCACATCATCCTCATCATCACTCTCAAGCACTCTCTTTCGCTCAATCTCAGCCTCCAACGACGCAACTGCTCTCGCCAACTCATCATTCTCAACAACATTCTCAACCTTACCCTCTCGCTCGATCGCCAACATTCGCTCCCTCTCTTCCACAATCAACTGCGTGAATCTCAAGTCATTCACCAAACCTCCACTACAGTCAGCATGCACTCTATAGAAACGCGCCTCATCCTCATCACCCTTCAGCACTCTACACTTCACACACGCAACCCTATTCAGGATAATCATGTGGTCGGTGCCCGCCTTCTTGACATGCGCCTTGGCGTCCGCACTGCGATTGATTCGCCCACATGTACACATTTTAATATGAAATTTGCGGTTTTTATCGTTAGCCATGCCTGATTGTATCGTTAACTGTAAGATAATGAAATTTGTATAAGTTTGGAATCATGTAGTACAGTCATATTCCTAAAGCATTACACTTAGTCAGGAATGATAGATTTGAGTGTAGTGAGTGGCACTCGATCCCGTCGACAGCCCAAAGGCCTTGTACTGATCACTAGGGAAGTGAGAGATCTTCCCCGATACCCGCTCTTTACAGCTGAAGACATCATTGTCACTGCCTCGAAGTGGTAACAGGAACGCCGAGTCAAAGGTAGTGATCAGTAGCTGGGATCTAACCCCTCAAAGCTGCCTTAGACTTAGTTAAATTTCAAATCTGATAGCAGATTTGAACTCAGGATACTTGAAAACCTTAGTCTACATGTTAAAACTTTGAAAAAACTGAAAATTAAGAATTTTTTAAAAATTCCGCATTTTACTACTCATACTACTTTAAAAAAATTTTATCAGTAGTAAAGACACTCTCAAACTCTATCATACAAACTTTGAAGTAAGAAGATAGCTTGCCTACTTCAAAAATAGAGTCCTTTGAAACACCCGATATCGGGAGCTCAGAGCGACGACCGTCGCTTACCTCGTCTTTCGATGAAGTGATCAGACTTACGTTGTCGGGGGTTTATATATGCTCGGAAGAAAACTTAAAATAGCTCTATCTCCGAAAGTATTCATCGTAGCGACATGCGGTTTGTTGCAAACGATTCGTCTCATCATTCTCTATCATATGACACCTGAATCACTCTCATATGACCACGGGAAGTTGGTCCGTCAGCACATGTCCATGTAACATGCCACAAGTGAAAAAATTCCTAAGTGTGAGAGCTCCAGTGTGGTGAAAATTTTGAAAAATTTAAAACTTCCGAATTTCGACCTGGGACCTTTACGAAAAAATTTTTTATCAAATTTCACGGACCGCCCCTCCCCCCCTCGTTCAGAGAAATTTGATGAAAAATGTTTTGGTGGCGGTCCCAGGTCGAAATTCCACACTTTGGAAAATTTTCAAAATTTTACCCATACAAAGCCACTCTGACACTTAGGATTTTTTCAGGTGAGCTCCGGCCTAAAATCTTGTAACAGCTCTAACATTTGAACGAAGACAGATATGACCAAGCCGATTCTTTCACTGAATTTGTCTCACTCTTAGCTTTCAAACGAGCTATTGCACGACAAAATCTGTCCACTAGAAGCCAAGATCGAAGCTAGCTCTCCCGAGGGGGGGGAGGTCAGTGAAATTTGATGAAAAATGTTTTGGTGACGGTCCCAGGTCGAAATTCCACACTTTGGAAAATTTTCAAAATTTTACCCATACAAAGCCACTCTGACACTTAGGATTTTTTCAGGTGAGCGAGCTCCGACCTAAAATCTTGTAACAACTCTAACTTTTGAACGGCTGGTCCGATTGACTCGCGGCAAAAATGGCGTCGAGCAGTTTTTTCTCCTCTTTCAAACGAGTAGCTGTAAGACAAAATCCGTCCACTAGAACCAAAGTTAGAAGATTGCTGTCGGGAGGGGGGGTCAGTGAAATTTGATGAAAAATGTTTTGGTGACGGACCCAGGTCGAAATGACACACTTTGGAAAATTTTCAAAATTTTACCCATACAAAGCCACTCTGACACTTAGGATTTTTTCAGGTGAGCTCCGACCTAAAATCTTAAATGGCGTCTCACATCTAAACGAAGACAGATATGACCAAGCCATTTCTTTCACTGAATTTGTCTCACTCTTAGCTTTCAAACGAGCTATTGCACGACAAAATCCGTCCACTAGAAGCCAAGATCGAAGCTAGCTCTCCCGAGGGGGGGGGAGGTCAGTGAAATTTGATGAAAAATGTTTTGGCGAAGGTCCCAGTTCGAAATGCTACACTTTGGAAAATTTTCAAAATTTTACCCATACAAAGTCACTCTGACACTTAGGATTTTTCCAGGTGAGCTACGACAGTCCACCCTCCCAACCTGGCCGGCACACCACGCCAACCTGGCCGGCACACCACGCCAACCTAGACACCACATCACCGCGCGCTATACGACGGTCGACCAGAGGGGGGGGACGTCAGCGAACCTGGCGGACGCACTTGGCCGGCACACCACGACACTCTGCCGTTCCAGAGGGGGGGGGACGTCAGACTCAAAGCACCACGGCGTCCGACCACGACACTCTGCCGTTCCAGAGGGGGGGACGTCAGCGACGGCGGCCATCTTGCGCGGTCCAGAAGTGGAGTTTTACTTACTTCTATGGTCAACGCGACAGTGGGCGCAAAATTAGGTAAAAGTGCTAATTGAGTAAAACTGTACTAAATGTTGTCGAAATTCGAAAAACAATATATCACCTGAAAGCTTAACACAAGCCTGATTCAATGGTGATAATCCTAATTTTCTGCGTTCCGTAGTTTTGTCTATATGTATCGATGAATGAATTGACCAAAAGTTCATACTTTTACGTACGTCAGCTGACCACAACTGATCAGACATAACCTAAATGCTCTGCAAATGTAAAGTACTATACGCAACCTTTCACATGATATACAGAATCTTCATCATTGAAAATCTCGTCACATGTTCTTTTAGTAGCAATGTTTTGGTAAAACTTATTGGTACTGCACGTCTTTGTATATTCTACGAATCTTAAAATCTTTGCATGGTGATGAAACTGAATGATAGTTTACACTATCTGTCAATTTTCATTAAAAGATTTTGTCGTCTTCACATTAAAGTCCTTCATCAAAGAAAACGTTTAATTCTATTTCGTAGGGCCTACTTACCACAACTGACCACTTCAGAGAGTAAAATGTATGTCAAAATAATCCATGGAACATAAGGTTTCATATGGTATATCGTTTGTTAAAATTGAACCAGGACTTCCAAACCAAAATTGCATTTGAACATGGGTTTTTGTGCAATTATTTGCGAAAGGTCTGTATAAAAACTTCCTTGGCTGGAAGATACTTGAAATTTTTGCTTCTTGATTTCAAGCAACAATAGAAATCACGTTTTCATGCAGTCTGAATTCCTTTTTTATGTTTCATTACATTATAAAATGAAGCATGTTACTGGAATTTTGGAAACCGTTCAGCTTCCTCACCTACAGTTATGCGAACAATGTTCACTTCAAGTTCACTGCATCACTTGGAATTCGATAAAAGTTCTCCTTTCTTTTCCTTGAGCTTTAATTTATCATCATAATTGCTATGACATTTGATGTGTGATGGTGGGGTGTTGATTCTGCCAATTGACACAGTCGCACGTAAGCGGCCTGTAGCTCAGTTGGTAGAGCACAGTTCTAGATAACCTGGGGTCTTCGTTTCGAATCCTTCCAGTCGCACATGGCCATTTGATCTAACGTTTATTTCATTTCATTCTATTGTTATTAACAATAACTCTAAATCAATGGAAAATGATTGATTAACTTTCTCTTTATCCCACTTCTTGTGTCCGAATAAAATTAAGTTTTTGTTGTCCTCTACGTAAGCTCGCATCAGTCAGACACGAAAATTTCCTTTCAGATATAATCGGTGAAGCTTTTTCAACATTTCCGCCATCGGACGATGTCGCCCCTATGCATTCGTTACGGGATAATCTCTCTGTATTGGAATTATTTCACGGAAATACGTTAGCATTCAAGGACTATGGCATGTCATGTTTAGCACAATTTATCAAGTATTTCTTGAAAAAGGAACGAAGGCGGGCAGTTTGTATCGTAGGTGAGTATTCGGTTACATCTTATCTTTTATGTGTTCGCTGCATTCGATATCTATAACTTGGAAGTGCGGTGCCAAGAGGTTGCAATTCTTAGCGGATTCTATAGCAAAATGTTGCATTTTTGTCATGTGCTCTCAATTTTACATTTGCCTTTGTCAATGTTGATATGATTGCAGTTCGGCGTTCTCAACTCTTATCTGGTATGATAGTATCTTCACAATCAGACTCAATGGCGTGGGGATTGTTACCAAACTCGTTAATTGATCGGCCTTTCATCGAGTAATTGACGTAAAATTTAATTGACTTTAAGTCGAGTATACCCCACAAATACGAGTATTACTGATAGGAAAAAGTATATGAGAAAAAAGGGTATTAATTAATTTCCCGGCGGAGGAAGAGAGACAAAAGACTTCTTTTGAAAGACACAACATAAATCTTAGCAGAGATGCAAGTGCAATCTTAATGATGTCTTCTAGAGGCCACAAGCCTTGATATCTCAATGTTGAAGCTTTGCCTTGAATATTAGCAGAGATGTGGAAGGCGCCAGTGTAAGGTGGTTTCCTTGGGGCAGTGGTTAAGTGCTTGGCCTAGTGATCACTCGGTCCAGAGGTCTAGCCCCTAAAGTACCATTGGAAGTCGTCAGGAAGGGCATCCTTACTAAAAGATCACAACGCTCCAGATTAAAGTCTGACAGTGTCAGCACCGTCCAAACCCCCAGTAAGGGGGAGTAGTGATGTTGAACCATCATTTTTCTCATGCAAGGGCGGTAAGTTAACATCAACATTACAAGCGTAGTCTACTTTTCTGATGAGGAACTGATCTTAGAATATCCGCCGGAAAAATAGTCAGATGGAAAATGTATAATGTAATAATTTGCACCAGTGTCGAGAGAGCGAGGGTCGCATGACTTAACGCCACTGAGTTCTGTGTGGCAAAATATGGACCACTACTATTTTACGGCACTTCTTGACCTCAATACAGCAAGCGGGTGAAAATTGATACTTTGGTCGTGGATTGTGCGATAAAAATGATGTTCAGAGCAGCGGCAGTAGTTTGTAATCAACTGAACAACAGGTATCCACGAAGCGTTGTAATCAAGGAAGCTGATGGTCGACCTGAATGAAGTTCAACATGTGCAGACGCTGAATTCCTGAGGGTATTCAAAATTACTCAATGTTGATTCTCCGGTTTAATGCTGGTTTTAACGTCACTACTCCCTCTTCCTTGGAGATTGGACGGTGCTGACACTGTCAGACTTTTATCTGGAGCGTTGTGATCCCGTAGACTGCATGCTCCTTCCTGACAACTTCCAATGGTACTTTAGGGGCTCGATCTCTGGACCGAGTGATCACTAGGCCAAGCACTTAACCACTGTGCCACGGATACTTCTGACGGCATCTGTTGATTCTCTGTATGCCATTATTCAAAAACATTTTCCCTCCAGTTGTACATTTCGAAGCTCATTAAGGTACTACTACCTCGATTTGAAAGTATAATAAAGTATATTGAAAGTATTTTAAGATTTCGCATCTTAACGAAAGATGCGGTGGTCATAATCTATTCTTTACTGTACGTTGAATGAATGTACTTTCAAGTACTAGTAAAAACGATCTATTCACCATTTATTGACTATTTGTGTGTATTTGCTGAATTATAGTTTGCATCGCATCTGTTAGTTATTTATATGGATTATTTTAATTAGTTCTTTTTTCGTCTTTTACGTTCGAAAGTGGTCAAATTCAACTGAGGAAGAGAATGAATCTTGGAATTACTTAATTATGTATTTATTTCTTGCGCATATTTTTCAGTTTTCATAACGACTTTATGGAGACTGAAACTTCTTGTTTTGAATATATAGCACCTATTGCAAGTCCAAGAGTGAGTGCCTGATGGCTATGTCGGGGTAGATGGTTTGGTCCAATTGCTTGTTGTCAAGGTTCCTGTTGGTATCGTGGCTTCCGACAGAAAGGACTTATGATTGGGGAACCTGCATCCTTGTAAGTGCCTGAGACGCTAGAGTCATCGCTAGTGAATTTCATTCCGTAGCCGTAATGATCGTTGGAGGTACCAGATTGAGATCTGCATGTTGTTCCCCATGCCGTGCGGCTTTGTGAATTTGCGAGCAAAGTAGGGATGTTCATATTGGTCTATTCCTTTATGTTTGACACTTATGTCTTCAAGTTGTCTTCCTTTCCTGCGACCGCCTTTGACTCATTATGCAATATAATTTTAGATGACGTGCTGTGTCGCACATGGCCACACCATTGCAACCTGTTGCGTCTTTTGTCTGTAAAATTCTTAGTTCTGAACCAATTTTCATATTTTTTTCATTTTAATCCTTAGGATCTCCTCTTTTCAGTCATAATGAATTCAAATCAATTTAACAAAGTCTTCGTCATAAAAATTTCAGCTCAAGGCAGAAAACGCACCAAAAAAGCCTGTCCCAAGCATAGATGCTCTATCTGTATGTTCTATCGGGAAGAAATTTCGTTGTGTCTCCTTGACTTAAACAATTAAAGTTATGTATCATCAGAGAGCACATGAGCCGTACTTTTAGACGGACTACAATTCAGGATTGCATTTACATTGATTGGGGACTTTTTGTTAATTAGCCTTTATCCCCCGGAACTTATCTTCTGACCGATGCACATTTCGCAACTTAGAAATTATGTTTCTGCTTTCTTTATATGACGAAATGCATCATTTGTGAGTCCAGTTGCCGCAGCAACAGAAAAAAATCAACTATGGATCATCACAATTGAGCAATTGTGAATTTAGAAAAGTATCCTGCGTTCTTTCGACCAGAAGGTTATCACTTTTCTCAAAATTTCAATTTGTTACTGAAACCATATTTTTTGTCCGAATTTCATGAAAATTCACGGAATTATCAAGAACCATAATGTAATCATGCATTCGAAATTTTGTTTGATAAAACAACGATTATCATATCAAAATCTCGTAAAACGACCAAAAATGTACATTTGACCGAGACCACAAAATTATCGGTCAGAAGACACCTGTAATATATAGGACGAATACAATAAGTTGTACAACTGCTGTCTCATTGGGATCGTTGGTTGCGCTTGCGCAGTTTGAGTTCTCTCCGTTTGTCAAATAGGTCTATAATTTATCTTGTTTTCCGTGGTTGTCTTTTCTGTCTTTCTTTGCCAATTGCTGCTTACGTTATTTCCTTCATGGCCCGATTGAAGTACATTGTAATTTTTGTGCGTATAAAGACTGAAAAAATTTTAATTAATTAATTTCAACTTATAAGGAAATAACATGTATGTAATGTATACAGAGCTGGGCATCGCGGACTACCGAAATTCGATCGCGATCGCGAAATTAATATTGATTTTTAGTCCGCGATCGCGGATTAAATTCAGACCTAGGTCCGCGATTCCCCGATTTTGATTGGAAACGTCAGAAATTTTGAAGATATTACAATCCACATATTTTATTAGTTTAAAAACCTACCTTTAACTTTTATTCAATTACCTACCCAAATAATTTTGTGGATGTCTGATATTCCTTGAAAGATCATAGAAATAAATTGCACTGTACAGTGCTGTGGAAAAGTTTGGAATAATAAAGAAATTTTATGTATTTTTTTCGATTGCGCACAATGCAAAGAAAAATGAGGCTTTGCGTTGCACTTATACAACTTTAATAGTAAAAACAACTCAACACTGACAAAAAATCAATATTTGGTGGGGTACCCCTTATTTGCAATCACTTTGGTGATTCGCCGTGGCATGGAGTCAGCCAGTGTTTTACACAGTTCTGGGGTCACCTCAGTGCACCAAACATGCCTGATGTCTTTTTTGAGGTCTTCCAGGCTGGATGAATTCTTTCCACACACCACCTTCTTCACGAGCGTCCATAAATTCTCAATTGGGTTGAGGTCCGGGCTGTTTCCGGGCCAATCCAACACTTGAATATCGTTGTCCGCCAGCCACTTCTTAATCACACCGGCTGTATGGCACGGGGCAGAGTCGTGCTGAAACGTCGTGCATCCTCGAATAGCCATAAAGTTGACCAAGTGGTCCTCGAACACTTGTTTGTAGCACTGGGCGTTCATCTTCTGGCCTTTGGGCAAGAAGAAAACCCACTGCGACCAGCTGCTGAGAATGAACCCCAGACCATAACGCTCGGCGCATGTTTCACCGTTGGTACTGTGTACTTGGGATCACACGGGGACGAAGTCAATGGGCGGCGAACAAATTGGGTTGTGTTGGAGAATTTGCGGAACGTGCTCTCATCAGAGAACATTACCGCTCTCCACTGTTCCGGGGTCCACATCTTGTACTTATAGCAAAACGCCAGCCTCTTCTGCCGCATCATCGCTGTAACAAATGGCTTCTTTATTGGCCTACGTGCTTTTATCTTGAATTGTCTCGTAAGCCGAGTTCGAATGATGCTAGGATCCACGTCATCTAGAACACAAGGAAACGATTCCTTGATTTGAGCCGATATGATGTTGGGTATTCGATTCACCAAATTGACAATGCGACGATCTGTCCTGTCGGATGTCTTCCTTGGACGTCCTGAGCGCTCCTTTGGAGACATTGACACATTTTCCGCATCCAGCTTCACAGTCTTTGAGACAACAGACTGTGATACCCTGAATAGAATCGAAACATCCGTTTGAGACATACCACTTTTTACAAGATCCAATATCCGAGACTTCTCCGACTTCGTGAGCTGCCTAGCTTTACCCATAATTCTGACCAGAACAAATCAAGCAACAATTCTGACGACTGCAAGCAACTGCACTGCATTGATGAAATATTTCATCAGCTTGTCGAACATTCGTCAATATTGTCAACCAATCAGATGACAGCAATCACACATTACCTCCGTGCTTGATTAAATTCGTCACTAACTAATAGAAGTGCTTGATTTTCATAATGCGTCACTAAAATGCTATATTTCTCTATTATTCCAAACATTTCCACAGCACTGTAATTAGGTCGCTGTGATTTCTCTTGGCCTAGCAATTTAAATCAAAAATATTTGTTTTTGTATTTGATCGGCATCGACAGTAAACGTTGCTGCATTTTTTAAATTTCTTTAATGCGAATGATTTATTCTCATGTAGAGCGCCTTCCTATGCGTCGGAATATGTTGAAAAGTCTTCCTCAACTTCTCGAGTTCCATCATCGTGACGTGTATAGTACCTGTATTCGAATCATTATCACGATCTATGGAGGCATACATAATATCAATTCATACATACGTATCATTAATTTCAACTTAGCAAACAATAGTACGTATATAGGCCTATGACAGGCCAATTGCCTCCTCAGCTAAACAGAATTGTAAAAATTAAACATTAGGCCGACAGTAAGCACTATAATCATTACATTCCTTCAGTTACTTGAAAAAAGTATCAGATATAGTAACTGCCCGATCGCAATCTCGGAAGGTCAAATTTTCAATCGCGAACCCTTGATGTTTGGATCGCATGACCAGCTCTGAATATATGATATACTGTAATTTATTGTACTGAATAATGTTTGAGGTTTGATGGCATAGATTAATAAAGCAGTACATTTGTTTTCGGTTAACCGCCTGGTACTGAATTCACAGTCTGGTAAAGTCTAACAATTATTGTTCGTTTAATTCAGCCACATCAGGAGACACTGGGAGTGCAGCTTTGGAAGCTTTCAAGGATACAGAGCTCATCGACATTATCGTGCTTCTGCCGAAGGACGGCTGCAGTCCTATTCAAGAGTTGCAGATGACAACTGTATGTGCTTCCAATACTCATGTGATTCGAGGTAAGATCTTCGAATTGCGTAATGTTCGACTGCTTCCACCAACGATCTTGTAAGTCTGAAGTTTGAAATATTTCACAGGCGAAGGTTCATCAGACGACTTGGATGTAGCTTTGAAAGCTGTTCTAATGGACAAAGAATTGAGAGAATCCGTGCGACTTTTTTCTGTGAACTCAATCAACTTTGGGCGAATCCTCATCCAAATTGCTCATCACATTTTTGCATTTTTACAGGTAAAACTTTACGGTGCGACCTTGTGTCATGTGACTAATTAAAAAATGAATCACATACTATCTTAAGTAAATGTTTGCTCGCGGAAATAAGTGTAGTCTTCAGCATGGGAAATGAAATACAGCAGACAGAACAATGCATGATCGCTTACTTGTCGATGCATTTGAAGTATAGGCAGACAGATTACTTGGCATGACTATCATTCCATGTACAGGGTGATTCAGTTCATCCCACCGGTACCAATATAAGTGGTCAGTCGATGTCTAAGCAAAAAATTGATGTTTATCAAGTTCAACTTATTCATCTATGTATTAAGAATTCTATTTTGTATAGTTTAAGTTGTCGTTACTATTGTTAACTGCCTCAAATAAGCAGTTAAGCATTCTTTCACAATTCCGAACAAATTTGATGTTTGTCGATGCAAGTTGAATTATCCTGACTTCAGTTACGAAGATATTGCTTATGCTGCATCATGTTCTATTGCATTTGATAATTGCGAAGCAACAAGAAGAGCAGTCAATGAAAACACTGAGAAGAGAGAGTCACCAACTGCGAAAACCATTCAAGATTGGAGAGGGCGTTTCAATCAAACTCAGTGTGTTGCCGATGAAGCATTCCGGTGATCCTGTTAAGAGTCAACTTTCTGACGAAAATGAAGCAAAACTTTTTGAAGCGTTTAGAGACAATCCATGTAGGCTCCCTACTTCATATGCTCAATTCAACCAGTCTATGCCAATACATGTGAGCGCATCGTTTTGACAGCATATGGTGCAGAGGAAACTAAGCTTCAACATCACTACTCTTCTTCGAGGACTAGATCGGTGCGAGCATGCTACTGACCAGTCAGGTTTCTTGTCTGTTTACTTCATGTCTTTTTTCATATACTCAGCCACACTACAGAATCATCGGAAAGTCAATGAAATAAAGTTAACATGAACGAACCACCCAAATTGTGTCAAAGTTCAATAGGTTCGCCTACCATCCAATCGTGTCGAACAACAAAATGTCATATATCATAGGACTTAGAAGATGTGCCTTGACTGAACATTGTAAAATGAAAATATGAGAGTCGAGAAACTGACACTATAGTTTTAATGCAACAAAATATAACCAATTAATTGCGGCTACAGAACTTTGTCATCTTGAGAGTATAACAAACCGAATGAAATGTTGTTCATTCAAGCATCACAATCCAGGAATAGTTGCAAGAAACTCTGATAGTGCTATCAGCGACTGTTAGCGGAATTTTTCAAAATTTGTGTTTCAGTAAAGTCTACAAGAATCCTGATACGAAAATCTTATTAGCTTATCGGAATTTGCATTTCTCGAAAATCTGGACACGGAAATCCTGTTAGTGCATCAAAATATGTGTTTCAAGAAATTCTGTTAGTGACTCCGTTAAATGAAATCACCAACACTGCTTCTGACCACCTTTAAGGAAGTTATTAGAGATTCTATTGGTTAAGAGACACATAAAAGCCTAGAAGTCATGTAGAAGTCAGTTAATATTCCTATCTGTTTCTAAAATTTGCCAAAAATGTGGAGAGTTATGTTTGATACCGCTGAAGAACTGAAAGCAAGACGTTTTCGAGATCGTTTAGATCCTTTTGAAGATCGGCAATCGGGTAATCGGGTTTACGAGTTCGTTTCGTAGATGTAGGCTTTGACTTAATAGCGTTCGATGAAGGTCTGTCATACCTTAAGAGTTTGAAAGGAGCTCACCGCCTCCATGACCGCATCTTGTCATTGGATTTTCACTATCATTTTTGTCACGACGTGTTTGTGCATGTGCACGTGCATGTAGCTGCCTCGAAACTCGCATTTCGCACTTTATTCGGAAGTAATCTTAACAGGGTAGCAAATTTGCATACGTTAAAACAAGGCTACACATTTTGTGACGTCATTCACACAGTTATTTTTAGAACGTCTCCATTATCGGGAATTCTATCATAGATATCTGATATGATTCAGGCGGTCGCTATCAGACATAGAAATTAACAATACCATAGAAAGTCCTAGAATGGAAATTGCATGAAAATTATGGCACACGCCGGGGGAACTTAGTTGGGGCAAAAATGTAACTTGTGCGATCTGGCTTCCATGTTTTTTGATTGGCAATTATATTTATCAGGCTAATTCTTGATCTGCATTGTTGGCCCTTGTCCAAAGACCATGTACTCAAAAGCAATAGTGAATTTACAAAATGCTGCGCCGACAGGATGACAAAGAAGGAAATCCTTTTAAACGTTCTGTATGGTCATTCTTAGAGTATTCATTTTACTTTAAAGGGTTCCCCTGTTCACTAAATTTGAATAATTTTCAAACCAGCGACATTTCATTTATTTGTGAAATGATAGTCTGTAAAGAAACTTTCAGTGTGTTTATTCAGAAAAAGCGCCACGTTTCTTAGCGTTCTTAAAAAGTACACCGACTCGACTACAAATTTATGACTGTGTGAACCAATTTTTAATTCTCATTCCAATATTGAAACATTGGAAACTAGTTGTCAGTGACTGTGCTACACACTATATTAATATTAATAAAGGGAATAGTAGGTTATTTAATGAAAACAAATGCGCCATTTCCACAACCAACTTGGCAAATAATTTCACTATGATACAATGTTTTAGATCGAATCTGATCTACAAACCATAGATTTTTCCATGTGCCATCATTGTACATAGACAAGATATCAAACTTCCATTCTAGTGTACTATTATCTACTTCTATGCTATCAGAGAAATCACTAGCAGGATTTCAGCTTTCGAGAAATGCAAAAGGCGCCCTCTAATACTATTGCTCTGTTAGTGTATCTGTCAGCTGTTTCGTAATAGTCTTTCTTGCAACCCATAGAAATAAACTGTTTATCTGAAGTTCGCTAGAATGGAAATTGACTCAAGGTCGCGGCACATCCGGGGGAACTAAGTTGGGGCATGAAGAACCAATTAAAGGCTTCGATTTACTCATGTGACTGATTCTAACCCAATGATACAGACGTTGGCAGGTGCATCTAAGTGAAAATGCGTGCGATTTATGTGCCGTTGTTGTGCATTGCATGAAGCTTAATTTCCATTCTAGAGGTTTCATTGTTGTCGATTTCTATGTTGCAACCCCCTGATGTGATGTTCACTAAATGCTCATCAGATAAGATCATGTAGTCGATGCGGTGAGAAAACAAAGACTCCCTTCGCTACTTTGACGTTATCCAAAAGATGTTGCAGGATGTTTGAAGGGAACTATTGAGATGATTTGAGTAAAATTTGCATATTCTACGTCATTTCTGACGAGACAAAGCACTTACATATTTAATGAAAAAAGTGGAGAATATAACATATTCAGCCGAAAATATCAGTTTACGATATCAATTTCTCTTGTGCTCCACTGATTTCGAAGAACAATATATCAAAAGAAAGATCAGAAATTACGTTGAATCTATAAAATAAACAGGTTACTATAACCAAAGCTTGTAAACTCCTTTCTAAGACCTTTCATTGTTTATTTTCTGGCTTCAATTTGACAATCCATCTTTTTTTCAGGGATCAAACATTTCGGCTAATGTTCAGGTCGTAGTGCCATCTGGAGCTCTTGGCAACATAGTTTGTAAGTATGCAGTCTCTCAGGCTTTTGGTTGAGTCAAAAAGCTAAGTCAATATGAGCCGGTATCACCAGCTTCAGATCATTTTGAAGAGGAATTATGCAGAGTTCAAATTATTATAGAATTCTGCAACCATTTCCGTTTAGACATGAATGAGCGCAAAATAACCAACAACTTCATCCAATGAGGTTTCGTCTATGATAATAATAATAATCATATATTTAAAGAAAATTACAACAGCCCCAATAATAAGAATCGTAGGGCCCCAAAAGACATAGACTTTTAAGTGGATCGAACCATAACAAGAAAAAAAGAATGTTCGTTTACAAAGTTACAATTTAAGGCCACAGTTATAGAGCTTTGACATGCCAATGATGAAGGTCCTTTGGTTTAGGGACGTTCGTGAAATGGGCAGTTGGAATTGAACAGAGTGAATCATTATAGGCAGCAGTAGTTGACGAAGCGGATGGTGAGAATCTTCCACAATATTCAAAAATAATCGAAATGCAATTATTTTCCGTCGATACGATAGAGGGATGAAGTCGCTGCAGCTACAATGCCAAGTGTCACATATAATTCGACGAGCACGTCGCTGAATCTTATCAAGTTTGGTGGATTGACCAACACTCAATTCTGAGAAGAGTGGCGCACAATATTCCATAACGCTTCGCATGTAGTGTTCATAAATTTTAACAAATTCTTTGTTGCTTAGAAAACTCTTCAACAGACGTAATATAAAAAGCTTCGTGGATGCCTTCTTGCAAATGTGCTCAATATGTTTTGATGTTCAATATAGTTTTGCTATCATATGTTTTATGTCGCATGCTTAAGGAATTTCTATTATTTTATGCTTTAGCAATATTAGCTTGATCATATCGTGATCACGCATCATAACTACGTGATAAAATCGTGAGTTTTCGTGATAATATGAATTCTCATTTCCCACCGGTATGAGGAAGGAGGGCGATGTGAATATGGAATTTTTGATAAGAAGGAATTCCCGTTAGTGGAACACGTCTGATCGCTACTTCGATGTCTTGATGAGAATCTCAATAAAAAGCGTTTTCCAGTCTCATGGTTTTCACTAGATCGTCGACCTTCTCTTACTCCTTCAATCTAGAGCATCTGTCGCTCGACATGTATAATTCCCATATCTGTGCACACTACAGCCAATGCGATTGGCACCATTGTTATGTAAAATTAAATATAGTCTGTCAGTAACGTGCCTTAGCTTCTTCAGAATATATTTCGAGCAATTTTAAATGGAATATTGATGCAAATAATGTTCGAATGTGAACACTGGAGATGCCGGCTTACTTTTATGCCCTGAGTCATACTAGCCATGAGTCCAGCGTTTTTATAAATACACAAAGGATGAAATTATTAAAGATGCTCTACATTACCGACAAGATGACCCTGTACATGTTTGGCATTCAAGTCTTGATAGCTCAAAAGACATCAAATCAGAATTTTTTCAATCTATGCCTTCATTGTTGCATGCAGCGACAAGGAATTGGATTAAATGTGCCATGGCAGTCCTGTGTTATTTGATTTTCGGTGTTCAAAATTGTCATCAAATAAATGTCAACATGGCCAAGGATGGAAAACTAGAAGTGAAAATTATTAAATAGCAATAGAAATGTATTTTGTTAGTCCATTGAAATTTCATTCATTCCGCGTTTTCATAATTAGCGATTTCTGATTTGAGTATTTTATAGCTAAAGAATGGTTTCTGGTGAAGCATTGTTAATCTAAAGTAAAAAATTCTTCAGTGGTATAGTTCTCTTCGAAATTTCTTTATTGGCACTATAACTATATTTAATGAAGACTGAGAACCTTACCCTGATTTTTTTACTTTATGCTAACAAGGAACATGTACATTGTGAGTTATATAGTAGTAACAAGATATTCAAGAAGATACATACAACATCCTCCAAATGAGAATCCCCAAATGAGATCCCATTGTTAATCTGTTTACATTTTTGCAGCTGGTTGTCTGGCAGCTGTAATGGGAATTCCTATCAAATACGTTGTGTGCACCAATGCCAATGATGTAGCTCACAGGATGATACAAACGGGAGTCCTAGAAATACCACCTGAAGTTTTACCGACGTATTCGTATGCAATGAATATTCAAAATCCATATAATGTTCCCCGTTTAATGTGGATTTTCTCTAATTCAAATTACAAAAGGACTTTGGAGCTTGCAAGTAATTTCGAGGACACTCTTCGTATGGAAATTCCGTCTGACATCCACACCGAGGTAATTAATGATATATCTTACGCTATAGCTTGCGCTTCAACTTTCGTATATTCTACAAGAAAATATTTTCTGTGATATTATCGCACATTATGTTTCAGTCAAAGTCGAAGTGAATAGTGTGCTTGTTTATACAGTGATTTGCTCAGTAATATCACAATAATCCAATACCGAAGATCCAAAAAAGCAATGCGTAATGCTCTATCATGAAACAAGCAAACTAGACTGCAGATTAAATATCCATCTTCCTTTTAAATTGTTCCTTATATCTGTAGAGTTCCATCTTAAGGTCCATTCACAAGGGACGCGGCGCGGCGCGTCCTCACGCCTTTATATGTGAACAGTCCCATAGGTTTATTATGGTTCTGAACGAAAACTCTGGCGTCCGGTGTGAATGGACCTTTAACTCGCTTCTAAACCTCCAGAATTTTACTATTGGTAGTATGATAAGTAGTATATATACATAGATACGTAGTATGCTTATTTTCCCGAAAAGTCACAGTTGATGACGACATTCTTTGACAAAAGTTCGGATAAATGGCATGGGACAAATTCGATGTTGGTAAATCCGACAGTAGGAGCTGGAGTCATTCACTTAACTCTCGGATCTGCTTTAACCGCCTTTAGCTATCTATGATGATCACTTTTTGTGGAGAGAAAGCATGAAATTGATTCCAATACATTGTTCTCGCCGCTACATTTCTTGCGATACCCGGGTCGTGTGTTTCTTGTGATCAGACAATTTTTGCTGCCGAACAAACGATAATCTTATAAATATTGTCACAACTGTGAAGATACTGTACTTTGAAAAAATGGAAAAAAGAGCAACTTTTCAGTAGTTGTAACATGAAAAAGCCTGCTATTCAATACATTCAGATTTTAAAATATTTCTCCTTACAAATCGTTCCCTAACTCGTGCAGTATTACACTTATATGATATCGTAAAATTTCAATTCGTTTTCAGATTTTGCTACTCGTTTGCATTTTTCGACTTTAACATTCAAATACATTTAAATATTTGGGATCATTCGAGTATCCACAATGTGAATATTAGCAATGCTAACTTCGACCGAATCGATAACGCAGTCCTCCTTAAAACTCGAAATAGACATCCAATCGCAATGCACGTGATATCAAGAATATCGCTAGCCATTTTGCCGACATTATTGTGCATTCAATTAAATTTCAGGGAGAAATTGTACTATATTTGTGCTATACTAGCATAAGTGCATTTTCTTCAAATTTGTGGGGTATGAAAATTGAAGATAAATTGCTTACTTCGAGTAATAAAACACATAAGCCCAGCGGACACCTGGAATTTGAGCATCCTTGAAAATTAGAGTGGAATAGGCCAGTAAGTGACATGCACGGTCCTTAAAACCTTGCCGCATGATGAGTGACTTTATATTGGGCGAAATGATGCAGACTAGAATACTCCTAGAATATTCACGGGCCGACTCTTAATCTTTGAAACTAAGTTTCGGACAATTCAAAGTCATAAAATGCATATGCAAAGTTTAGAATCTTTAATATCCGAATGATGAAAATGGAAAGTAAAACCACATTTTCTTCGGATACTATTATAATACTAAATCGATGCGACTTTACGCTGTGCAGTCTTTGTCACGTAACCTCTCACGGCGTGCTTTTACAAGTCCCACCAGTCGCGAATCTTAGGTCTGACAATTTTCTCTGCCTTTTATTCTTTTCAAACATGTTAACGATTGTTAATAAATATACTTGCAGGAATTTCTGAAATACTACTATCAAAATATAAAAGGCATGATGAAGTAGAAATTTGAGCTAAAGAAGAAAAAAAGCAACAAGGACATTCGCGACCGAAAAAATTGTCTATACATCATAGTATGGGGAAGTAGCTGTTTTTTAGCAGCCTTTGTTATTGATTTAAAAATTGAGTCTTTGGAAGAATTCAGTTGTTTCAATTATCGCAATGATAAAAGGAGTAAATTAATCGTTTAAATTTATACTGGTAGTACAGTATGTAGTTTACAGGTAAAAATAATCCGAAATTTTTCATCTAAACAATTGAGATATTTTCTTCCGATCTGTCATATTTTTAAATTAACAAAAGTCTCCAAAAGTCCACTAAACGCTAAATATAGGCCTACGGAAACCATCGGTGCACTCCTAGTATTTAAATATGTAAATATTTATTCAATCTCTTTGTAAAGCCAACTGACTTTCTGAAATAATAGTATTTGTAATGTAGTTTAGATGATCATATTCTAAATGCAGTCATATGACTCCGACGTGAAGTTAACTTAGACGTATCTTTCTAGCGGTAGAAATAATGACAGCGACCATAACAAAAGTAGCAGGAGCATGAACGACCGCCCACTCAGGTTATCCAGAAGGCTAACTTGATTTCAGTTATGGTTATGGACTTAGGCACAAATCTACGTATATCGGAAGCCTCCTTCACATGGAAAGTGGAATGTATGTGTTCGGTCCTGTCTCGTTTTGGTATTGATATTCATAGCAATTTCATTTTGGGATTAATATCTCTGTGTGATGATGGTGAGGTTTCATTTCTAGTGTTTGTATGTCTTTGGTATTGACTAATTTTTGTGTATTTGTTTAGTGCATGGGTATTGGTCTCGTGCCAGTGAGTGGCTATGATCTTATTGAGTTTGAACTGTAGATATTTTGGTTGGTTAAGTATGTCATGTAATCTAAGTTTATAATATAATTTGGCTTACTGGTAGCAGGGATGGAACCGTTACCGGTCGACCGGCGCCGGTCGCCGGTCGGGTGCCGGTCAAACTTTCTGACCGGCCAGTCACTGACTGTCTCCTCTGATGAACTTACTTTAACTCTGAAGAGACCAAGTCCTACTCGTCCATGGCGGTCCTTCTACGATGTGTATCATTCTTTTAGTGTGTCATATGAAGATCTTCGACGTATTCTTCATACACGAGACATGGAATACCGTTTGTTACTCGTTTCTCCGGAACTTCTAAAAGAATTGGTTGACTTTTTTCGACATTTCAATTCTATATTTGATTATTTAGAAATGTCTGACAAACCATCGATTCAAAATGTCATACCAAGTTATTATTTGATGAAAGAATTCGGAGCCGCTACTCCCAATGTACATGAGTCACGTGGCGTGATATTACTAAAGGAATACTTTCTGAGCTGATTGGATGAAAAGTATTGGTCAGTCTACGACTGAACTACATAAAGTTGCAACTGTCATGGATCCAACTTTTTGACAACTATCTTTTATTGAAGATCGCCAATTTCGTGATCAGTTTATGGAGAATGTGAAAATTCATATCACATCGACGTTGTCTTCATATATTAAAATCAAACCTACAGCAAGTGAATCTACGGTCTCTACCGAAGTACCACCAAAAATTACCAAAATTGATCCGTTTTCGAATTTCCGATCTTCGTGTTCAGCTGCTCCTGTTTCTTTGCATTCTTCAAACAAACTCGAATTGTTGCAAGAATTTGAAGACTACATGAACGAAAATTTTCATGGAATATATTCAACCAATCCATTAGATTTTTGGAAAAAGAAACAATCGACCTACCCTCTGTTGAGTGAAATATCCCGGAAGATATTCGTAATTCAGGCATCGTCAGGAGAGAGTGAAAGACACTTTAGCATTGGAGGTTCTGTATTGACCGCGAGTCGCAATAGACTTGACCCATCCACTGTCGAAAGTCTTGTTGTATTAAAAGAAGGAGACATAAATGGATTGTGGTAGCTAGGATAAGTTTTTCATGTTAATCATATTTGTTTTAAACGATTTGAGAAATTTTCAGTTTTCATTCCATGATTCCGGAAAACGTTTCAAAATGAGATAGTAAGTAAAATTTAATTTAAAGATTAAATATACTTAGTAATAATAAAGACTCGTATAATGAACATGTAGTCATATATCATTTCCTACACGTCGTACATATGCCTACTTGTAGTCAAAATTAGTATATATTAATACATATGCTTATACTTATCTTAAATTCATGATTGTTCTGAAGGCTATATGTAATTTTACTGCTATATGTCTTCTTGATTTGCTAATTAGACCTACTAATCTAGTAGATATATTGGTACAGTCGAAGACAATAAATAATTTGCTAATTACCTATCTAGCTAGTACACATAGGCTGCTCAGATATATTAGTATCGCCATTCTTTGGGTACTATATAGGCCTACATGTAGTTTGGCATAACCTCATTTTCTATAACCAACCGGTCGACCGGCCGGTCGGGTCGGGTCTGGAAAATCACAACCGGTTCCATCCCTGGGATGCACTAGGAATGAACATGAACATTTGGTACACACTGCTATTGACTGTTAACACGAGAAGAAATGCTGGGTGAAATTGATATCTTCAATAACTCAAGGTGCAGCATGACGAAATAAAGGTTTACAGTATGAAGCAGGGATGCGGAGTCCTATCATTTTGATACGACTCCGACTCCGGGTGGCAAGAATATAAAGCCTAGTTTTTTAAAATAAACTGGTAACCTACATCATAGATCATTATAGGCTTACCTGAACAATCATTGCTGCATCAATTATCAATCATTTTCGATGAAAGTTTATCAAATGTCGCTTTCAGTTAGATGCATGCGACTCGGCTCCTCCCATGTTCTTGATGTGTGCTTCACACGGTTTTCTTCAGTCTCTACCAAGCAGGAAAAGCCCCATCCTTCTCCAAAAAATATGATTACAGTTTCGATTTTAATATGCGCTTTAGAGGAACCATCACACACGATTAACGTGAGGGTGAGAGGTAATGTTCTCAAACAAACTAGAATTTCATTTTTGTCTCTGATTTGACCTTTTGTGCGTAGGCCTGATCGAGGCTAGGAAGGTTTGTCTTCTGTACTAAATCACCGAGTGAAAAGACAATCCTTTTTTCACTATCACGGTTCATTCCCTCAACTATTACAAGCTTTGCATGCACTGCTGTCTCTGTGCTTCACTATATAGGCCTACATGTAGTTTGGCATAACCGCATTTTGTATAACCAACCGGTCGACCGGCCGGTCGGGTCGGGTCGGGAAAATCACGACCGGTTCCATCCTTGAGTGGTAGCTTGGTGGTTTTTAACCTTGGGTGGCAACATTCTTGGTCCGGTGAGGCGGATACATATTCTTTTGAAGGTTGGTTGGTATTTGGTCAAACGAATTGTTATGGAACAATTAAGGAAATTTCGAGGTATAAACAAGGCACGGATAACACGCTTGGGTAATAAAGTAGAGAAGCTAGACGTCAACAACGTAACAATAACACAGTTAAAAGGGTATTTAGATTCTTTAGAAGAATCATGGAAAGAATACGTACAGGTCCAAAATAGAATTTTGATGGAGGACGATAGTGACTTGGAAAATGAAGAACAAGATTATGAGAAGCAACACATTAAATATGTCGAAAGGAAGGCCGAATTTCAAGACTTAATGAAAGAATGAGAGTCAAATCACATGGTCACTACCATTTCGCCTGTTACAACTCAGATGAAACTACCTCATCTTAACCTGCCTACCTTTTATGGTGAGTACCGGTCATGGCCATCATTCTGGGACTTGTTTAAGGCATCGGTAGACCAAAATAGTTCTCTAAGTGATGCTCAAAAATTGCATTATCTGAAGAGTTCGTTAAGGGGTGACGCAGTCAGAGTATTGTTAACAATACCAATAAATGATGTAAATTATCCTGTTGCCAAAAATTTGTTGATTGATCGATATGAGAATACGAGGGTCATCGTTCGTTCACATCTACAAATACTGTGTTCGCAAAGCGTCCTAAAATTTGAAAATGTTACAGCATTGAGAAAATTATTAGAAACAAGCATGGAATCCATTTTGGCTTTAGAAGCTATGGGTATACCAGTGGGTCAATGGGATGCTATCTTGGTATATTTGTTAAGTGAAAAATTAGATGTTGAAACTCGGCGACAATGGGAACTTAGTTCTCCTGGCAAGGCATTGCAGTCATTTCGTGAGTTGCGTAGTTTTTTGGAAGAACGGTGTTTTGCACTCGAATCAAGTACTCCGAGTCCGAGTAAACCATTACCAAATGTTAATGTACAGCAAAAGTCGACACAGAGGGCTAAACATGGTTTTGTGGCATATGATAATTTGTCAAGGACTGTTTGCCATTTATGTAATAAAAATCATAAGGTACAGCAATGTCCTAAGTTTGTAAATGCATCGTACGAACAACGTACCGATTTAGCTAAACGCTACTGGCTTTGTTTCAATTGTTTGGACATAGGACATAATTCTCGTGATTGTAAAAATATACCATGTAAACAATGCAACGGCAGGCATCATACATTATTGCACAAGTCACAAGTCATTCAAAACGAAATTAAACCTGATAATAATAGTGCTGTTCATCAGAGATCCTCATTTTATCAAGCATCAATTCAGCCTGTTATTCTAGCCACAGCAGTGGTATCCGTAAGATCAATAACCGGCGAATACGTTACATGTCGAGCATTATTGGATAATGGGTCTCAATCAAGCTTCCTAACCGAAGCATGCGCACAAAGGTTAGGATTAAAAAGGAATAAAATTCACCCTCCGATTGTTTTTAATGGTATTGGAATGCTGAGAGGAACTTCATTAAAGCACGCACTAAATTTATCAATAACATCGACCAGCAATGTACCGAAGGTATCATTTGTTTCTGCTCAAGCTCTGATAATTCCGAAAATTTCAGGAAAATTGCCTTCATCTTTTATCGATGCATCAAATTGGCCTTGTATTAATGACGTATTGGCTGACGACTCTTTCAATAAACCAGGGCCTATTGAAATACTTCTGGGAGCAGACGCGTATGAGGATGTTACTTTGGAGCAGAAGATTCAGAATGATAATTTTCCAACACTAAGAGAAACTATATTTGGATGGGTTATCTCTGGAGCATTTAATAATTCTAAGATAAATGAAGCGACAAAATCTTGTCAAGTTGTCACTGACATCAGCAAATGTAGTGGAAATCAGTATTTATTATCTGAGAGCCGTAATCCATGCGATTGTTCTCTTAATGCTTATTTGCCAAAGTTCTGGCAGGTGGAGGAAATTGCAAGTTCAGTTCAGAAATATACGCCTGAAGAGCAACTATGTGATCAGCACTACAAATCGACAACATGCATCGATCAATTCGGCAGATTCATGGTTAAGTTACCATTCAAAGAGAACAATAAAGTCCTCGGCAATAGTTATAACGTAGCTATTCGAAGATTTCGACTATTGGAGAAAAGATTTGCAGAACAGCCGAAATTCAAAACTGAATATTGTAAAGTTATTAATGATTTTATAAATCTTGGGCATCTTGAAGAAATTGTAGACCAACGGCATAAGAAGAATGATGAGCTTTTTTATCTACCTCATCACGCAGTATTTAAAGAGGCAAGTTCCACAACGAAGTTGAGGGTGGTATTCGACGGATCGTCGAAAACTGATACCGGAGTATCATTGAATGAATTACTTATGGTCGGGCCTAAAATACAAAATGATTTGTTCAACATATTGCTCAGATTTCGCTTTCATTTGATCGCTTTTTCAGCTGACCTAGCGAAGATGTATCGGCAAATTGTGATAGAGACTATCATCGGATACTCTGGAGAGAAAACTCCTTCAAAAAAATCAAAATAATGAGAATGACACGTGTGACATTTGGTATTACATCGTCTTCTTTTCATGCGATTAGGACTCTGAAGGAAATATCTGACAGAAATCCAAGCTTAAAAGCTTCTAAGTTGATAAGATCGGATTTTTATGTCGACGATTTGCTTTCTGGAACATCGACAGTGACGGAGGCTTTAGAAGTTCAGCATGAATTGATTCAATTGTTTGACAAATATGGCTTTCAATTACGCAAATGGACATCGAATAGTAAATCGTTAATTGATAACCTGCCTGAGAACCTATGTGAATCAACTGTAGATTTAGATCTTGGAGGGCATTTACCTGTAAAAGTGTTAGGCATATCTTGGCAGCCGATTACTGACGATTTCAAGATCACAATTTTATCTCCTCCGGAGTCAAAAGTGATAACCAAAAGAATCATTTTATCGGATACAGCGCGAATATTTGACCCTCTTGGTTGGCTAGCTCCTATCGTTATTTATGTCAAGTGTATTATGCAAGAATGCTGGTTGTCTGGAGTTTCTTGGGACGATAAAATACCAGAAGTCGTTCATAAAAAATGGGTGGAGTGGCGTCAAGATCTGGCTTGCTTGGTAAATTTTCGAATACCTCGATGTGTCATTGATGATAATTATATATATTTCCAGCTTCATGGATTCTGTGATGCCCCGGAAAAGGCATACGCAGCAGTAATTTATGTTCGTACGAAGTTGTCAGATGGCCATCATAAGGTGCGATTATTATGTGCAAAAACAAAAGTGGCACCAGTGAAGACCATAAGTCTGCCTAAGCTCGAGTTGTGTGGTGCTTTCCTTTTGGCGCGTTTGATGAAGGCTGTTAATAATTCGCTATTGGCCAATCCTAGTATTTTGGGCAAGTTGGAATGTATGCATGCTTGGACTGATTCAACCATTGTGTTGGCATGGCTAGTAAATGGAAAACTTTCGTTGCCAACCGTGTGAGCGAAATTCAAGATATTATTTCTCCTGAGTCGTGGGGACACGTGGCTTCTGATGTAAACCCAGCAGACTGTGCCTCTAGAGGAATAATAGCCAGTCAGTTTTTGGCGCATGATGTTTGGTGGAATGGACCTTCGTGGTTGAGTCAGTCTGAGAATCGTTGGCCAAAATATGTTCAAGTATTGTCTGATCCAATGCCCGAGCAACGTAAGGTTGTAGTGACATTATGCATCGCACAAAAGGTCAGCCTTTTGGATATTGACATGGAGCGATTTTCTACTCTTCGAAAATTAATTTGTGTTGCTGCCTATTGCTTGCGATTCATATACAATTTGAAGTCATCGAAGGCTAGCAGATCTGTTGGAGAATTAAAGATTCAGGAATTGCAAGAAGCGGAAAACCTGATGGTTCGGTGTGTTCAAAGAAACTGTTATCATGAAGAAATAAGAAGATTCCTTCAAGGAAAGCCGTTAAAAAGGACCAGTAAGATATTATCATTGAACCCGTTTTTGGATCCTGACAATTTGATCAGAGTGGGTGGCAGATTAAGAGCGTCTGATTTACCGTATGGATCGAAGCATCCTATTTTCTTGCCAAATATGGGACATTTCACACAGTTGGTGTTACGAGATGTTCATGAAAGAGTTTTGCATGGTGGTCCACAGTAAACAATTGGAACTATTAGACAGAGGTTTTGGATAGTCGATGCAAGAAATGTTGTACGGCGATTCATCAGTAAGTGTGTGCGTTGCATTCGATTTCGTACGTCTGTGGTTCAACAACCTATGGCAGATTTACCAAAGAATAGAGTGGTAGCATCACGATCGACCGTTTCTAAATACTGGTGTTGACTTTGGAGGTCCTTTTCTTATACGTTCCGGAAGAGGTAGAGGTCGTAAGGATACTAAAGCCTATATTGCTCTGTTTGTTTGTTTGGCGACAAAGGCCATTCATCTCGAAAGAGTATCAAGTCTCAATACAGATGCATTTCTTGCTGCTTTTAGGCGGTTCATATCTCGCCATGGTAAGCCAGCACTAATGATGAGCGATAATGGATCTAACTTTGTTGGTGGGAGCAACGAGTCAGCTATTTTATACCGACAGTTTTTTTTGAATACTTCAAACATGTGCATGATTACTTAACGTATGAGCGTATTGATTGGCAATTTATTCCTCCACGTGCGCCTAACTTCGGAGTTATTTGGGAGGCCGGGATAAAGTCAGCCAAACATCATTTTAAGCGCATCGTTGGCAATTGTGCGCTGAATTTTGAGGAGTTGGTTACCCTATTATCGCAGATAGAATCATGTTTGAATTCGAGACCAATTCATGCTACGTCATCCGATCCATCAGACTTACAAGCCTTGACGCCTGGCCATTTTCTAATCGGAGATGCATTAAATGCGATTCCGGAGCCAAGCCTGTTAGAAATAAATGTCAACAGATTGACTCGGTGGCAGCTCGTGCAGGCATTGATGCAATCATTTTGGAAACGTTGGCATAAAGATTATTTGGCTACCTTACAGAGACGATCGAAATGGTATGGTGCTTCTCAAGAAATTGATATTGGATCAAGGGTGTTGGTCTCTGAGGATAATTTGCCGCCTCTGCAGTGGCTTATGGGAAGGATCATTGACGTGCATAAGGGTGCTGACAATGTGGTAAGGGTTGTGAGTGTAAGAACTAAGAAAGGAGTGATTAAAAGGCCAGTGTCAAAGTTGCGATTTTTGTGGTGCCCATGAATTTTGTGTATTGTTGAAGGTGCTGTGCCTTCAAGGTGGGCGGAATGTTCGGTCCTGTCTCGTTGTGGTATTGATATTCATAGCAATTTCATTTTGGGATTAATATCTCTATGTGTGATGATGGTGAGGTTTCATTTCTAGTGTTTGTAGATGTCTTTGGTATTGACTAATTTTTGTGTATTTGTTTAGTGCATGGGTACTGGTCTCGTGCCAGTGAGTGGCTACGATCTTATTGAGTTTGAACTGTAGATATTTTGGTTGGTTAAGTATGTCATGTAATCTAAGTTTATAATATAATTTGGCTTACTGGTATCTTGGTGGTTTTTAACCTTGGGTGGTAACAGTATGCATATTGAGAAAGTATTTGAGCACAGAACTTAGAATGTGCTTAAATTATTCAAGTCTGTTGAGGACATCTTTCTATTCTATGACCAGGTGAACTGGCACTCTGCAAACTTCATGATTATCAGCTGCACGGCAAAATCATGATGATTAGACGCAGAGCAGTCTGTTTTGCATTACTTTCAATTTTTTCAGCCATTCTAGAAATTCAAGCTAGTTTGGGCCATTCCGAGCCGTATTAACGAGCCCTTGTAGGGCGAAACGCAGCCTTTGCGGTTGCCAAGGAATTTGTGTGCTGAAGTTGTTCAAGTCTGAGGACATCTTTCTACAGGGTGTCGACAATCCGGGAAAACCCGCGAATTCCGACAGTCCCCTGGAAACCCTTGAAAATGGTCATGAACACGGAAAAGCTTGAGTAATCCCTGAGTCGTTGCAAAGCAAACAGTTGCATAAATTTTTAAAAAAGTGAAACAGTTGCATTTTATAATTTGAACTGTAACTTCAATAATCTAAGTGTAGTACATACTCGTAATAACAATAAGTTAGTGATGATGACTGATATTATTCAGATCCCCAGAGTGTCATGACCAGAAATTGTGCGAATGACAGAGATCAATTTTGGATTTGAAATTTTGTCAACAGAAAAGCCGTCGTTACAGCTGTCCGCTTCTACTGGATTTTGCCGTAATTTTGATGCAACTTCAGTTGGTTGAATGTGTGCCAATTCAAATATCTATTTTCGATGTTTTTTCTTTCGGATTAATCAGCTATGTGCTCCTGTGTGCCTCACCGAATTGTTCTTACCTAAACCAATCAATGGTGGAAATGGGATGTTGTATTCACAAATGTGCAGACCTGATTCGAGAATTGGAAAACTGTTTAACTCAATTTACTGATGCGAAACTTGAATAATTGCCGCTTAAATTACAAATATAAATGACATGAAATTGTCGTCTATTCAGCATCCTACGTTATACACTATGTTAAATAGGTAGCAGCTGATCTCCAATTTGATGACATGGGCATGGACATCGATGAAAGAGTTTCAAATTGAGAAGGGCAGTCAATCCATTAGATACTTTACTTTTGATATTTATCAGTCGGTTGTAAAGGAAACTTGATACCCAGGGAAAACCCCTGAAATACCCGGGAAAACTAAAATCAATAATCTGTCGACACCCTGCTCTAGGTCATAGGGTGGTCAGCTCTAGTTTAAGTGTAGTAGTCCAAAGTCCTGGTCAAACTCTTCTCAACTGATTGCACAAAATCTCATGACAATGTACAGTTGAGAAGAAATTATTTTAAGCATTGATATTTTTGTACTTGCATGTGATTTGAATTACATTTATATTATGTGAGCTATATCTTATCAGAATTGTATCAGCAAATTGTCTATTTCACTATCAGAAAGTAAATATGTCTAATGATTTGCTCAAGTATTTATCCTAGCACTCCTTTTATGAATCTTGTAGCACATCTCTGCCTTGATTTCCTTGAGATTTCCAGTAATTTACCATTTTTATGTGAATTATATTGTATCCCATTCCAGATGCGTCGCGTGATCGTCGACAGTCAAAGTTCTTCTGATGAAACTGTTTTGAAAACAATGAAGAAATGTTGGGAATCTTGGTCATACGTTGTTTGTCCTCATACCGCCTGCGGTCTGTCATATTGTATTGACCGCGCTGATGATGTAATGCGAGTGGTGATCGCTACCGCCAGTCCAGCCAAATTTCCTGAAGTTGTGACTCTTGCAGGCATTCCATTCAAAGACCTTCTCACTGATTTAAAAACAAAGGAAACTAGGTATGAGGACTGGTCAAAGGAGGACAACTGGGTCGAATTATTAAAACGAAAAGTCAATTGTATTATCAGTTCCAGCAAATGATTTCACGTGTTGTTGTATCAAACTGATTGGATATCAGCTCATTATTGTCGTTTTCGAACACAATTCATCATTTTTGAAATTATATTCGAAATTATTTAAAAATGAAAATTCTAGTTTTCGAAGCAGAAATCACACTGCAGAAATGAAGTGATTGTAATTTTGGAAATAGCAATCGCATCAGAAGCACCGGTTAAGTATAGTGTAATTGTTGGCCTACATCCCGTCGAGCAAGATTCTCTGGTGAACTCACATCATACTACCGGTACTTGCATCATCATCATATTTGCATGTATGAAAATTGTAATTATTACTAGTTAGGCATATTTGTTAATTTCACACTGATCCACACACTAAAATATCAAAAATCTTATCCTGAATGCTGTTTTGAACTTTGATATATTTATAAAATTGATTTTAAGACTACAATATGCGCTTGAAGAATATTCTAGTGCACAATCGGACTGAAAATTCCGAACATTCGAAATTTCATTTCCGAATCAGATTCTTTTTTTCAAACCAATCAGAATATCGAAAACTTCAAGAGATTATACCAGACTGACGCCATCTATGAGTGCTTCGACATCAATTTCTTGGTTATGAGTCACTGCCAACTGTAGCCTAGCGTACGCAATTCACATTCACATTTCGGGAAATACATGTCCAGAGTTAAAGATGTGCTGCTCGCCTTTTTAAATGATTATCTGCTTTATGTTGACTATCTACCTCTCGTTCAAGGTGAAGTGTGACAATCCTATCGTTAATATTCGTCTAAATAATAAAAAGCATTTATCTAAATTGACATTACGAAGAAGAGAAAAGATACTACTGTTACTTTGTAGAAAACACCTGATGTAGTATTAGTGAATGTTGGTATAAATTATAGTCAAATTACTGTTCGGGCACGGGTAGCCCTTCAGTATTTGACGGCAGAAAGGCGTATGCACGCAATTTTTGTCTTTTCAAAAAAAAGAGACACTCTTTAAATATGCACTGATGAAGGCATGTCAGAAATTAAAATACGCTGAGTTTAATGCGTTGAAAATTTCAGAGAGACTGAAAGATGACTTTAGAAACTATGCTTTTTCAAAATCACACTTTAAATTTCACAATTGAAAAAAATTTATAAAACGAACGTTTTATTGTTGTATGAAGCACTGATGAGTAGATGAATTTTCCCATCGGTTATGAACATAATTTATAAAATCTAAAGCCACTATGATTTGTATAGCAGTATTAATTTCCATCATAGATAATAATAATAATAATGTAGCTTTATTCGTACTACATTATTATTATTATAAGTGCCCACAGGTAGGCATTCTCTTAAATTTAGTCAACTTGAGATATTTCTTGTAATCACAACTATTTATTTTATGAATTTTGCAGAGAAAGCAAGTAAATACGATGTGGTCAAATATAAGGTCCAGGGTCAAAAAGATGACTTTCTACCTGGATATTATTTTTTGCCCTATCTAAGAAACCATTTGACCAAATTCAAAACAAAATGCACCAAATGAAAGCTAGCTCTTATGATGAGGAGTCAGAATACTGTCACTGTTTTGATATTCAAGTTCGTGTTGAGATTAGAAATGGCAATTAATATTAGTATGTTTGTATTTTGTAATCCGATCCAATTACAAAAATTTCATAATTTTGAATTCAAAACGTCGAAGTCTAAATAGAGTCTACAAGGGAATTATTATTTTCCTTTCAAATTGACACGAGAACACTTTCTTTTATGAATTCGAATAGTTTTAAATCAATATGGACACCTGTAAATATTCAACGCAAAAATAGTGCAAAATTCGACAAATCTGTGGTAAATTAAAATTTTTGAAATCTCATTGTGACGAAGTGTTATTCAAAAATTGGTGGAATGCAGCTGTGGAATACGTTAAAAACAAGCAATCTAAAATTTGGAGTTCGTATCTTCCTTCGTTCAGAAGCTATATAAAATTTTCGGTAGGGGAGGGGACGCACAGCGAAGGTTTATAATTATCATCAAAGTTCACGTTTTTTGGCGATTTATTACGTTTTTTGGGCAAGTTTTTCAATTACTTAATATATTAATCTGTTAACGAACTGATGAGGTGATCATTGCATTGAAAAGCAGTAATACATGATACGATAATGTGATTAGAGCCATGAAATTCCAAGCAAAGTACCTGTGCTTCTGTAGTATGCAAAGTCAAAGAGCAAGCAATAATGCATTTAGGCACTTTTTTTCTTACTTCAACTTGGGATCATATTTTTAGTTATCATTCTCATGCGACTCTTTTTGTCTAAAAAGTCTCTTGCAGATGAAGGAGTGCTTTCCAAACAGTCAACAGAGGGAAATTCTCTAACTTTCAGGAGTCATAAAAAATTAATTGTAATTAATTTTGAGTAAGCAATCAGTTACTTTTATTGCAGCTTGAAGCAATCAATTAATTGCATTTATTTGATGACAGAATGCGCAATAAATTAGTTGCAGCTAGTTGATGTCATAAATCAATTGATTGTACTTATTTATCAAAAAATGAAGTTTTAGAAGTCATCATAATAGTATTCATCGAGAGGTTCGAATTACTTTATAATCAAAATCCTGAAAGCGATCAGTTGTGAATAAGATACATATACATGTATTTAGTAAGGTAATTTTCTAAATCAATCACTGAAGTTGGGATTTTTTCTTGCAACTGTGAGCAATTAATTGTAAATGATCACAATGCAGTTAATGTTTACATTCCCCATTAATTCTATCATAAACGAATTCAGCGGAATCCGATGGACCAGCACAATCTTTCATAAATACATCCGACTTTTAACCAAGGATTGCGCATCTTTGGTTGCAGTTTAGTTTTCCTATTGAAAAAGTAATAGAAGTCTATGAATAATGACAGGAATTGTCGATGGTTCAATGATGTAAACAAAAATGAAGAGGATTCTTTCTTTCTTTCTTTTCAGCCATTCAAGCCACTGCTGGCCGATAGCCTCCCCAATCTACGCCATCTGATTCGGTCTTGGGCTAGGCGCATCCAGGTCACAATTCCTTGGTAATAGCTTCGATATCACCCCTCCATCTTCGCCTCTGATGTCCACGCTTTGTCTTGCCATGTCTTGGGGTCCATTTTGTGCATTTCTTAGCCCATCGGTTGTTTGACATTCTGGCTAGGTGTCCAGCCCACGACCACTTCAAGGAATGTATCTTTCTTGTGCTGTTTTTGCCCGCATGTTTTCCAATTGCCGTTCGTTTCTCCATCTGTCTCTTCTCGTGATACCAAGTGCAGATCTTTCCATATTCCTTTGAGCTACAGCTAATATATCAATCTGTTTCTTCGTGAAGGACCAGGTCTCCGCACCATACGTCATGGCATTCATAATTGAATTGATTCCATTTGAATTGAAAATATGATTCCATCCATATTTTTTCTTTTTAAGCAAAGAGTATTGTCCGAACCTTTTCCAACCTTCTGTCGCTCACCGTTGTGCTTCTGCATGAGTACTGTCAGTTGTGATGAGTTGTCCTAAGTATTCATATTGTTCAACTTCTCACAATTCTTAATCATCCACCTTTAGTTTTCTATCAGGTTCTGATCTAAATTAATTCTAGTCTAAATGAAAGTCTTTGGAGTTCTCAACTTAATTTCGTTGAACAATTCTGTGGAGATTGTATTCTGATTATGTTCTTTGAAGCTCCGTTCTTTGAAGCATTCTGTTGGGGAGATTGGCGAACAGGATCAGTTTAACTTAAATTTCCGTGGTATGCATTACATTTACCACACACTACTTACAATTGCATCTATAATAATTAGTAAATAGATAACAGTTTGTAGCCGCCCACTGTGGTATGGCCAAAAATGAAGAAGTCGACAAAGATGCGGGTAGAGAGGTTGAAGAAGTTGACCAAGAATAGGCGATGGTCCCCCGATCCTCAGTATTTGCGAAGATCAAGCAAAAGTTGTATCAAAAATGGAGCAACAACCTTCTAAGAGATATAGTGAGATACATCATACATTGCCATAACAGAGAGAATCTCCGACTTACGAAAGCGTTGAAAAGAAAGGACCAGTGTCTTCTGGCTCATCTCAGTTGCGGAGAGTCTAGATGGCTAGGAAAGTTCCGCCAAAGGATTGACAAAGTGACCGACAACTGATTGTAGGTGTTGCAAAGAAACCTTGGAATCCATCAATCGTCTGATGGAAACCTGCAATAATTCGGAAATTCTTAGCCTACGGAAGAAATGGAGCATTGCGGAACTGAAAGACATCCAAAATAACCCTCTTCATTCCAAATACTTCGTGTGGGAGGCGCTGAGGCTCGTTTCTTGACTTGAGTCTTTTTATGTGTATCGCGCACCCCTTCTTGGTCCCGCAGATGAGGAAAATAAAAAAAATAGATGATCTGTGTTAAGACAGTGAGTTTGGTTTGGTCTTTATATTCGTGTTGCTACAGCTTTGTGCCTCTGCCATACAAGATTGCACTCGTGAAATATCTCACCTTTCGCGCCCATCCCATTTGTGCTTCTGATGTTTTACAAGCAGTGCTTCAACTGATTGAGCACACTTGGTGCCAATGGTAACCAGTTACATGCGGGTTGTTGCACTTATATGCAAACTCCTCAGCTCAGCTCTCCGGAGAAACATTATGTGTCTTTGAGACTAAAATGGTTGCTTCTTTTGCAAAACACAGTCTCACCAAGGTTGGGTTCAAACTTGGGCTTGGGTACCCCAAGCCCAGGATTAAATCTTGGGGTTACCCCCAAGACCCAAGACGCAACCTTGGTCTCACTACGATTTTGTCAGTGTATGCAGTCGTGTAGCCTGTGATTGTGATTGTCTTCTCTACCTGTCGTGTTCCTGTTTCTTCTTCGAAGGACCGTCATCCTATTTCTGCCCAATAATCCAATGTTGCATGTTCTTTTTCATGTACCTGTGGATGCAGATGCATTGTCAGAACAGAAGATGTCTTCAGTAAAGAATATGGGAGCATCTTCCAGTTTGGCTTGACAAGGGCATGAAGGCCCACCCTCGTTCCAAGAAGAAGCCTGCCAGCACCATATTCTGCCATATCTTGTACATCAGTTCCGTCCATAACAGCGTCTCTTTTTAAAGTTTTATACTCTGTACATAGCTCTTATTTTTTACTGATTTTACACGCTTTCAGTTTCGTTTCAGTATCTGTGTGCACAAAAGGAGTTTGGGTGTGATCTTCGCTTGCTTTGGCTGTAATTAATTTTTGATTTATTGTCTGTCTTTTATCCTATCTTTACTTTGCAGTCTTTCCTTTATTTTTAGTTGGGTGTGTGCGTGTGACTTCCAGCCCTCTCTTGGTTGTGACGTCTTGGTGTAAAGCAGCATTCGACATTTCTGTTGCCAAGTTCATGTCTAGTTCATTCCTCGTACGGTTATGAAATAGAGCGAATCGAAAGACCTCGACCAAGCAATACTGCCGTATTTGTTCTTTATTTCAGCTTTTTTTCAACTGGCCTGCATCCGCAGTTAAAAAATGGAAACAGATCTGAATAGATACCATTTTATCCAACATCAGGAATCACTCCTCTATGATCATGAATCATCAGCAGGCCTAGTTCACATCTCCCAACATCGACACGAACTTCCTATTCTAACTTGCAGTCAGAGCCTGGAGTAAAGTTGAGATGCGCAATTATCATATTAAATGAAATTTCAGCAGGTTTTTATTAAATACTACACTTTTTCCACTATTGACAAGTCGTCTACACCTGAATTTCGTCTATTCACTTTGCTTCCATTTTGGATGATTAAAGAACAGAGCGAGGTACATGAAAGGGTCAAAAGTTGCTAACACATAGCTATCTATTCAGTAGACAGACATATCTATTTCATGCCAAATTACTCATTATTGACGATATTTATTTGATGTCCAAACTTCACCTTGTTCACAATTATTTGATTCTGTATGATATTACTTTCTGTTCTGTATGACATGTAAAAGGTGATGTAGCACACTGCCAAGTCTTAAATTGGATATTCTGTTCCAGCTGTACGCAGATATTCAGCAGAATTAAACGACAATTTTATTGATTTTTGAAAATTGCAAAAATGCAAACTTGCGCGACTTTACTCGTATGGGCAACTATCAACAGTAAATGAAGCGGCGAAAATCTGATAGGAAAAAAGCCGAATTCTTGACAAATGAGTCTCTCTTCGTGTATTATTATGCTTTATCATGTAGTTTTAAATGCACAAGTTCTTCATTTTGTACTTTGGCTTTATTATGCAATTAACAGATTTTGAAATTAGTATTACATGAAACGAAGTTAAGCAGAGGTCGCTTTCAATGTCCGGGTTTTGTCAGTCACGAGGGTGTATCACTCAAGTTCTTTAAATCAATTAGAAACGTTCAGTCGAATGTTTGCTCACTTTACAGTCACCGCGTGGAGATGCATAACTAATATGAGTAGGCCACTTGTTGGTGACATCAAAGCTTCCATTTCAAGGCCGACAATGAGTTTCTCATTCTGTTAGGACTGGGCAAACAGAACCTTTCAATTCGCCGTCATTGAAAGTGACTGGAACCAAACATAACTCTCGCCAAAGGTGGCAGTCGGCAAAGAAAATCAACTTTACTAATCAGACATTCATCAGCCAATCAACCACTGGGAATGATGCATGTCTTAAAGAGGTAGATTGAGACGTGAGCATTTGTATCATGAAGATTTACTCCACGTGAAGTTTTTGAACTGCTGTCATGAAGTGATAGATATGACTTTTGCGATTCAATACAAGAATAATAAACTCATGAATACTCAAACTTCAAACAGTGTGAAAAAGTGAATGCAAATAAAATGGCCAAATTAGTCCATTACGATACATTTATTGCTCTGTTGATATAGTCGTTCGTGTGTGTTTACCAATGCGACAAGATGATATTTTGTTAAATGTTTCATATGATAATGCGGCATTATAGCCAATTGTGAGATACCGCATTTCATGTGGGTTGATGCGCCGCGATCACTTGTCGAAGCATTCGACACTTTTCAATTAACTTGCTCAAGCGTGTGACATGACAAACATTCATACTTGGCTTGTTTGTGCGATTGAATTCTACAGCGCATTGAGTAAAAAGTGTTAATTCAAACAAACTGATCTTTTCTCGAGCTATACATGCACGAAAGGACATTTTTCATCGGCAATGGTTTACGTGTTTCTGTTGGAAGAGAAAAGGATCAGGATTTTATTTTGACAAAAAAATCGCCGCCTCTGACAGATAAGTTCTTGTACATATTTAACGGCGAACCAATTGGTGCGTGTGAGAATTGGTAATTACTTGACATCACGACACCGACGTAAGCGATGAAACATGAGAGAATAAATACATCCATTTCGAATTTCATTTCTAAAAGTTCATGAAAATTATGTCGAAATTTGGCAGAGTTTCCTCATTACAATAGTACTGAAGGATCGAGAATAATAATTGAAAATACTTATGCTAAACACAGGAAAACGCTACTAATCATAAGATTTCTTAGATGTTGAACATTGAATACTTTAAAGTAGGTGAATAGATGCCGCTTGTTGCGGACACCGTCGGCTATAAGCCTGTGTCCGCATCAACCAATAATCATTGAAAAGTAACATAAAAACTTAGAGTGTTCAACTTCTTCTGAATTGGTTGAGGATCTTGTAAAAGAGTATTGGATTATAGATATCGACTTGTAGAAGTTCTACAATGCAATTAGTATCACTTGAAAAAGTTTACATGGATCTAAAATACAAAATCTTATTCATACAAAACTTGCGAAGAATAGATTATCATTTTCGCCCACCTCCGTTACCCTCTAAAAGGAGGATGAATGATGTCTATGTATATTAAGTGACCTTCATTAACTGAAATATGATTCAGATAAAGACTGCTTAACGCATGGTTATGTAATATTTCCGGTCATTATTTTTACTTTAGAGGTCATTATCTATGTCAAAAAACATATCTTTATTTCAACATTTTAACAAGAAATGCAAAGTCATAGCGGTCAGACTTGATCATCTCGAGAAATATCACCTTCAGCTGGAGGTTTATTCACAATTGTAACTTGGCAGTCTCGAATGTTGATATTGATGCCACACGCATGTTGTTGAACACGTGGACACTGCCTCTTGACTTCTGAAAACAAAACCTCGCTGTTAAGAATCATGGAAGTGTTTTTGATCATCAAATCCGATGTTCTTTTGTAAGAGCGAACCCCGAGCACTGACCGATGACCTGTTCTTTCCATAATCATCTGTTCGTCAACTCCCGCGTTGTAAAGACGACTGGCACAAGCAGCCCTCAGACTATGATTAGTTTTTCTCCCTTGAATTCCGATCTCTTTTGTCATTGTCTGTAACATCTTTTTCAGGGTATTGTGTCCCAATGGCCTTGAAGTAAACCAAATATCATCCTGAATCATTATCTTCCTCTTAGATTGAAGGTAAAACCTGTCACAGTTTTGAGGTCTCTTCGATAAAAAAAAGTTCGAAAATTCGGATGTGACATCTTTGAGGATTACCTTCATTAGCAAAATGTAATTTTTCTTTCGGTCTCAAGCGTCGTTGATGTAACCCACCACTGTAGGTCTTGGTGGCACCCACACTGAAAACCAATACTTTTGCACCTTCCCTTATTTCTACACGAAATTGAGAAATCAAGAGATCGCTGTGTTCCTGACCACCTCTTACCGCGAAATTAATACCATTCAGATAAAACAGTGTCTGAATAATCTGTTTTGGAGTTGCATCTCCCAATTGTCCCTTACTCCAGAGCTCCTCTTCTTCTTGAAAAGTAATGATGTCTGCTTGTTTTAGACTGATGCCAACATTGTTCGAAGTTGATATTTTCATCGAAGCATCAAGTACTTCACGTAGATGAGTGAATTCGTCATTTTTAAAAAAATCAACTAAGCTGTTTTTCCGGACGACTTGCTGCAAACCAGATAGTATCGATATAAGGGAGCTCCCTGGATACATTTTTCCGTCTTCTTTGCGGCATTCAACAATAAACTTAGCCAGCCAGTAGTTCAGTTGTTCTTTATCCCATAATGAAACATCACTTTGCGGCATCATTCGTTCGGAGATGAGATTTTCACGATTGATCCTCCATCTTTCAAACACTCGAAGTGCCCAATCATTTCGACGCAAGGTGTTGGCGGGTTTTGATGAATTCTTAATTTTGTTTAGCTCTTCATCAGAAACTGCAGGAGCAAATCTACCAGCATTTGTTGCGGTTGATGATTCACCAATACTTGTAGTGGTAGGTTCCATACTGTGCCTTGCGACCTCTTCAATTTCATTTCCGCTTAGACCTGAGATCATACCCGAAGGAACGTTCGCAAAATTTATCATCGAAAACCAGTTTTGCTGCTCAAATTGTTGCTCAAATTCGTCAATCAATGGATCATAAAAATCATCATGCCATACATTAGAGTCTTCCATAATTACTCAATTTAACTGAAATCTTTGATAATTGCGTTACATAACGTACATAGATAACAGAAGATATCTATTTTTTGAAATTTCCGGTCGTTATTTTGTAAAACGACAGGAAAATTTACCATGCGTTAATAGAGATAATGATAGATTTCTACGGTCGATAATAAGTTATTGACCTCCAGCCTTCGGCTGTCGGTCAATAAATAATTATCGACCTAGAAATCTATCATTATCTTCTACATATAGATCTTGAATATCAAGATATCTCAGAGCAATGTTATTTGATTTCAGATTTGAATTTTCGAGTGAAATGTGCGGAAATGAAGCACTTTCTACTAATAGCATGGCAGCTAGTCTATGCCATGTCGTGCACATTTAAGGCCATTACTGCAAAAAGAGTGCCTCATTCATAGAAGTAGATAATAGTACACTAGAATGGAAGTTTGATATCCTATACATGTACAATGATGGCACATGGAAAAATCTATGGTTTGTAGATCTGCTTCGATCTAGAGCATTTTATCATAGTCAAACTATTTGCCAAGTTGGTTGTGGAAGTTGTTGACAGGAAATTACAGGATTTTGTTGAAGAGAATTTTATGTGATATGGTAGTATTGTTTCACATGAAATAGCCCACTATTCCGTGGATTAATATACCGTGTCTATTTGTAGCAGTCACTGACAACTATTATCCAATTTTTCAATGCTGGAATGCGAATTAAAAATTGGTTCACCGAGTCATAATTGAAAGTGGTCAGTGTACCGGCTGTGAGAACATTTCAAGGATTCACGGATAAAAAATCTAATTATTGGATAATTTCTCCTTCAAGCAATAAAGAAACCTGGAGCTTTTCTGGAATAAACACACTGAAGGCCTGTTTACCTACAATAATTACTCAAATAGATGAAATGTCACTGGAACTTTTCAATTAATCATTGAATGATGCATCTGATGCAGTGTGATGTTTTGGAAGCTTATATTCGAAAGCATGCAAAGATTTTGAAAATTGTTCCAATACATTGATCAGGGGAGCCCTTTAAAGTAAAATGAATACTCTGAGATTTCTTGGCCTCTGATTTCAAGCTGGAGTTATGCATGTTCTGTAAATCGACATTACAAGTTGCATATGTGTCTGATTATACTCTTGATAGATTATCGGAGCGATATTTCAAAATGATGAACGTACAGAACGTTTTAAAGGATTTCCTTCTTTGTCATCCTGTCGCTGCAGTATTTAGCAAATTCACTATTGCTTTTGTGTACATGATCTTTGGACAAGGGCCAACAATCCAGATCACAAATTGACTTGATAATTTAGAATGTCAACCAGAAAACAAGAAAGCCAGCTCGCAAAAGTTGCATTTTGCCCCAACTAAGTTCCCCCGGCGTGTGCCATAATTTTCATGCAATTTCCATTCTAGGACTTTCTATGGTATTGTTAATTTCTATGGCCTCATTTATATCTGTAGGTTTCTGCAAATTGTAGCAAATATACTTATAGGGGCACATGTTTCTCAAGCGAAATAATGTATGCAGAATGTCTTTCGGAAAAGGAAAAAAAGTTATTTTCGAAACAATGCAGAGACATGTAAAACTATTCGGCAAAATTATGGACACTGATATCTACCAGTGAAGATTTCTCAGGATAATTAAGGTAAACAGTGTTTACTGTCAAACTATCATGTTAAACCAACTTTTACCGTTTCTTAATGATAGAGCCATTCGTCCTAAAAGTAAATTAAAGTTAAAGCGTGTCTAGTGTGGTTGTAAAAGATCCTTCTCTACTCTCAAAAGAATTAAAATATTTTCCAGGACGAGTATGTCTGATGAAATATTGTGCAGTTTGTCTTCTTTCGATTGAAAAAGAACTCATAGCCCGTATGATAAAAAGCGGCCCTGAAAAATGACATTCAGATTTTATCGACATTTGTGCAATGTCAGAAAGAAGAATAGAATTGATGAAATAATGTATGAATGTTGAATTGAGATGCTTTGTTTTTTTCTTCATTTAGAAGGGACAAGTGTGCGGATACTGTATATACCCGTATGCATTTTAAGACGATATGATAAAAGGCGAACAATTACAAATAGTTGGACCTGCCGTTTGCCTATCGACTCTAAGTTTAATAGGTTTAGGTGTTTACCTGGGAATGAGAGACAATAACCGCTGCTGATATCTACGAATAACAACTTATCAGCTCCGCGGATTTTGTTGTTCTCTTCTATGTGAGGAAATTAAATCTCTAGAAACAGGTGCTGCATTGAACTTGGAATATTGATAGTATTGACTGGATACGTTTTGAGTGCTATTCCTATAGGCCTACGTATTACTGCAATTTGAAAATTACCAAACCGATTTTCTTAAGAGGTTACTATGCCCATCGATCGGCTATCTATAAGTCTAACCAAGAAGCACATTTTTCAGGGTTTTATGCAAATACAATAGACTAATTCAGAAAACTCAATCACGGAGGCTTGAATTTTCAGTGCATCATTTCACAACAGCAAGGGCTGGGCCAGTCCGGAAAATTCCTGTCATCTACTAGTCTGTCCACACGAAACCACATGGAGATTCCAATTTTCAAGACAGTTCAGTGAATCTCCAAACTGATCGGCTTTGCAGTCAGTAATGATCATGCCCTAGAGGATCATGAAGAAGAAAAGGATGCGAAAGGATCATTAATCATCGACTGTTGCACGATTGGTGAAAGCAAGAAAATTGGAATTCTATAAAATCAATAAAAGACAATTCTTACACTTCAAATTTTGTGCTGTTGCTGTGTTTCAGCCTGTAAAAGATATACAGGCAAAAAACAATTAGAGCTGAAGCATTTTCGAAAAACCTTGCAAGTATGTCAGACGGCAAGCAGAGATTTTTGACAGATTCAATATTGTGTTTCGATTTCAAATGTTAATCTAGCGACTGACGAGGATTGGCCGTGGGATTTTAGTGTACTTGTTCTACATGAATTAGAATACAGAACTACACAGCCAAAAGTTTGAAATTCCAAGTATTAAAGTATTTGGCACTAGATCTGTACTCATAGCGTTTCGTGGATCCATGCAATTGCATGAGCCAGGTTGATTCAGCGCGTTTCAGAATGGTGCAGAATTTGACGAGGAACAAATTAATTATACATAAATATTCTGTGAAGCGCATTCTTTACAAATTCGCGAATGAGACACCACTAACTTTCGAATCGCATTTTTGCTCCACTTGAAAGTGTTGTCTGAATCATAATAATAAGTGATAATCAGAAATGTGAAGTTGAAGTATTGATATTTTGAGTAAATATGCAACCTCAACATGTAGAGGTTATGCATACAGTATTGCAAATCAGGCTTCGAACAAACAACTTTGTGTTTGCATTTGACGTGTACCGGCATTTAAAAAATGTTCAGGTATCAAGCTTAATTATGTCAAAGTATATTTTATGCTTTCCGAAACAAGTATTCATCTCTATTTTTGCTAATATATATATATATATATATATATATATATATATATATATATATATATATATTATTTTATATATTATATTATATAAAATATATTTTATCATTATTATTTGAACATGTAGGCCTATATTCTTATTCACAATTTGACTTCTCGTAAGAGGTATTTGTGTATACATGTGTTTTCGTCTAGAAAATGTGCCACACTTGCCTCAAGCAACTGTTGCTCAACGTGTGTGATGCACCAGGAAGCAGATCTACTACGCAGGTAGATTGGTTGCTTCTCAAAAATAGTGAAGCTTTCCTAGTCGACAAATACTGGGGAATACAATCGCAGTTAGATTGTCGACTTTTACATGATATAAAAACTAACTGATTTCGCTGACATTTCATCTTGAAAACTTTCTATCTTACGTTAGAAATGGTCAGATACATCAGATTGCTATGGCTCAGATTTTGATAACTACGGTAGAAGTATTAAAACTTTGATACCCTTTGAAAGTTTTGGGCATACTTTCAAGAAGTTTAGTCGGGTAGACATTTTCATTTCCTTGCGAATGTCAGTTCAGGATCTGCGCGGATGCTGCTTGCAGCTCAAATCACTCAGGGGTTCAATATGGCTCTATCCTAGCACCGCATTTACTAATAACTCTGAAAATCCATTAATTTCCTTTTCATCAAGAATCGCTGATGATGAAGTACGTTGTCCGCAGAGGAAAAATCATTACAAATCAGTATTCCGCACATTTAATGCTGACAAATTCATACGACAAGAAAGGCAAAATCGTTAAGTTTGGATTCTCATCGAATATTGCTAGAGAAGAAGTGACATTACATTCAACCAATCTTCCAGAGGGGTCATATTTCTGCTATTTGCAAAACAGCCAGCAAAAAGTCTCATCATAAGCGCTTGATTGAAGCAGCTTGATGTTTCAAAGAATGAACTCATAATAGTGTTCTATGCATACTTTCGATCTACTGTCGTGTGTAATTCATTTGTTTATGAAACAACAATAATAGCTTATAACATCTTATCATTCGAAGTGTCCCACAGATCTAAAACTTAAATACATACATTAAAAGGAATAAAATTTCAAATGCTTCAGGATTTCAGACCTGTTCCAAAATAAAATTTGTATATTTGTTCCAGATTTAAAACGAAGAGGGAAAGATAGCATCATAGCAAGAATCCTCACATTTTTCCAAGCTTTCGGTATTCCAGTGGATAGTTGCTTGGTTTGTGAAACCCCTTGGTTACGCCACTGGTTGAAGGATTCTTTAATTGCTTGATGCGTTTTTTACTAGGTACCTCGTATGTTTTCCGAGGGGGTGCGTCCCCAAGGTCCCACCCTTTGCTGCGCCCCTATAAGAGCGGTTCGCTCAGGCAGGGCGTGCTGTTGCAATTTTTGTCTCCTTTTAAACAGCTGCTATAAAAAGAACTTAGTTTTCTTGATTTCTGCGCATTTAAGTATTTCGCATGATTAAAATAGTCTATATTTGACAGGAAAATCAGACCAGTAAAGAATCTACGGGGGTGCTTTGGGGGGGAATTCCCCCCGGCATCGCAACTTGCCCTCCCGTAGGAAAATATCACATTTTGCCCATATGCTCTCTAGCAAGAAATCTCCATTTCCTTGTCAATATTGTGACAAATTCATCATCTGTAAGTGAGCATGTGTTTTTCTGAATTTATCCATCGGATAATGCCATATGAGAGGGAATGGTGTGACAAACCCAAACATTTAAAAATAAGTACTTATTGCATGATAGGACAATCGCTGGTTGTCCTGCTGGTTGCATTAGATGCAGTACTAAATGCTATATTATCATTGAGCCGCCATTTGCAGACTTTGACTGTATCTGCATCTAACATCGAATACTTCGTTCAGTCAATGAAAAATCATCTGTTTGACATAGTTAATAATGATAATGCTTCATGGCGTGATCAAGCACGGATTCTTTATGATAAAGCTTCAGAGATTGTACACATTGAAGATGATGATACTAGTGAAGTAGCGCCAACCATCAAAAGACTACATAAAAAGTTTGTTGATACTTTAGATCAGAAGTTTAATAACAGTGCAAGCATTTTCATGCGAAGTGCGGCTGTATTATCAACTTACAGAACATGTGCGGCTGCTGATGACTTTCAGACATCTGTAGAAAATATTGGGCGTCTTTTCCCACATGTTTTTGAGAATTTAGATCGACTAAGATCTGAGGCCTTGAGCTTTCACTATTTTGCTCAAGAGAAATCCAAGGAATTACCGGATGGGAAGCCAATACATGACTTGCTCACTAGGGATCTGGGATATCCTCTCCTGCGAGCCCTGAGCTGCTGCATTGAATGCACTCCATCTACCACTGCTAGTGTCGAGCGGTCATTTAGTGCCATGAATGGCATTCACACCAAATTGCGGAACAAATTGTTCCCTGTGTCCCTTAATCATTTAATGATGGTTGCAATTGAGGGACCAAATGAACTGAGTGACGAAACAGTTACTGAGATCATGCGATCATGGTCATCGCAGAAGTGTCGCAGAATAAAACTTTTTTGATTTGAATATACTTACATTTCTTGAACGCATCAGTTTTTATTTCACTGATATTCATATACATGTCTAAGCTGATCACTAGTTCAGTAGTGTCAGATCTCTTTCTTAACCGTGTCTAGTCGGTAAAATATAGCAGATTTGCCTGCCCCCTGCAGCTTGTAGGACCCCCCCGGATTTCATATCCTAGATTCAGCACTGAAATCAGACAGATAGAATGAATACACTCAACACAATTGTGGAAAAATTGCAACAACTAGCCTCGGTCTCCTATACATGTAGAGTAATTTTTAGAATTCACATATCAAAATTTCAATATAACATGCCTAACGCATGTTTATTCAACATGATTATTCAAATAATATATTCGGTTTCATTGCATTATTTTGTCATAATTGGACAGTAACATTCCACTGTTTTTGGTTATCTTCCATGATCTTGGAAATCTTACAAAGTTCTTTTATCTTATCCATACATGAGGAAGGGGAGACTTTGCTGGAGTCTGACACAATTTGCTGAAGATCTGCGCGTATTGATAATAAGTCGATTGATCTACACTTCAATGATTTGACATTTTCATTTTTTCCAATAATCGCTGAATTTGCGCCATCAAAAGATCATAATTATAGCCTACTTTGAAGAATGCTTTGTTCAAAAGTTTGAATTTTTCTACTTTTTGTCGGCATTTTGTACGATGCTTCAACTCCTGAGCCTCCAATGCTATCAATTTTAGTCAATCGTTGGAATCTGTGGTGATTTTGTCGTTTTTCAGAATGGTCGTTCAAAGTCGATTGTCTTTTTTAAAACAAACGGCGAACGGATATCAACTTGGTGGTCTAACAAAGTTTTTATTGCTCTACAAAGCTTTGAGAGCTAGAAAATATGATAATTGAGATATGAATCATTGATGATGGCGTATTGGCTTTCTTAGTGTCATGAGAATGCATATTTAATGAAATTCAATAATTTCACCAATTAGCAATTAATATTGTAATAATACATAAAATCATTGTTGCGAGATTTTGTTGGACTTTTCACAATAGAAAATACGGAAAATGTCTCGGAAGTCTTTCGATTTTTTGAAAATCAAGTGGATGTACTACATAGGCCTATAATTTTCATATATGACGTCTCAACTGATGATTTTAAGCGTCGTTTGAACCTAGGGTATATCTAGAACTTCAGAAACACAAGAGGTAGTTAATAGATTAATAGATAATAACCATTCGATCATTGGCTTTCATGGTTAACGGTCGGATTGCTCTGTAGCTCTTGCAGACTGTGCATCTCTATGGTGGAATTAGATCAACGCATTACCTATACACCAAATGAGTTACAAAGAATAAGATCTCTAGGATGTAGTGGACTGAAAAGATGTATCAAAAGACACATTTTTATGCTGAAAATTAGGAATTTGGAACATACCTGCCAAAACGCTCCCCCAATACCAATTATTCAAGGGCGTAGAACTAATTATGATTCAAAATACAATGATTATAGCAAAGTACGTCAGCGACACTTAATTCCAGTTGATGTGATTGATACAAGATTGCCAACATGAGATCAATGGTAAATAAAATGAACGAATTCGAGGCTTTTATACAAGCATATAAACCAGACGTCGTGTGCTTATCTGAAACTTGGTTGAACAACGAAATTACTGATGACGAGATCGTACTAAATGGTTGTAATATCTTTTGTAACACCAACAGGTATAAAAACTCCTTCTTGCCATCTGCAGTACAGAACTTCTCGTAATTGATTTTTGGTGTGTATAAATGTATATCTTCTCCTTTTCACTTTTTTGTAAAATGATCAGCTTCCGCTGTCTAGTATTGAATAAACATATTATTATTATATATCATAATAGGGGTTGATCATAACGATAATGCTCTTTATTTGTCATCTAGGCACAATTGAGTGGACCTTCTTTTGTTCTGGATGACTAGAAGGTCACATAACTAGTTTGTGCTCGGACATTATTGTTTTTAAATTTCTTGCAATTTAATTCCATAATATGACATATGACATGTATGACCTTAAAAAATAGTGTGTTAATGAAAACTATTCATGAAAGGATATAGATTTTAGTAATATTGCACTTTGTAATATTGTAATATACAGCATATTTAAGCAATGCATTTAAGTACAATATCTGCCTGCTTCATAATTTAAATTAATTTCTGATATGATGTGATAAATGCTATAATTACAAAATATTGCGTTTATATATAATGCATAATAAGTTCCATGTGATCGCCTATAAACCACTAGGCTCGATGTCGAAGATTCAAATTCGATCGCTTTGGATTCCCCGAGCTTCCTAAATACTCACATCCAGCTAACTCCACTGAAATAGCCTCACACCAACACGAAGATGGACGAGCAACGCACTTCAGTCATCAATGTTCCCTTATGTTCTCAATAACGAAATCTAAATAGCCTATGCTTTGTCTGTATAATTAGTGATTGAAAATGGGTTTGGAAGAGAGTCAAGTTATTTTTTTATAGATTCATCGAAGTCGTACAAAAGTTGATCAATATATTTCGACTATTTACACCATAGGCATTATCAAGAAAAGAATGATATAAGCAAAGTTCATGGTATTTACCATAGAAATAAACTGTTTATCTGAAGTTCGGTAGAATGGAAATTGACTCAAGGTCGCGGCACATCCGTGGGAACTACTTTGGGCCATGAAGAACCAATGAAAAGCTTCGATTTACTCATGTGACTGATTCTAACCCAATGATACAGACGTTGGCAGGTGCATCTAAGTGAAAATGCGTGCGATTTATGTACCGTTATTGTGCATTGCATGAAGCTTAATTTCCATTCTAGAGGTTTTATTGTTGTCATTTTCTATGGTATATACAATAGATTTAAAATTTGATGTAGAGAATCATAGAATTAGCACCGCGTTGATTTAGAAACATGAATGATTTCTATTATGTGTAGAATGGAAAGATATCTGACAGCGGAAATGTGCTGATAACCCATCTCTCCCCAACCTCTCAACCAAAAATTCATTATAAAATATATAAAAATTACATGTACAAAAATTCTTTCATCCCTTCACATTCAGCTCGACTATTTATCGTGGGCTTAAGCTTCCGCATAAAGATGGATTCTTGGAGTCTTGAATTTGGTTCATCGTCAGCTGTTACTAATATCTTTATGTTAATTTTTATACTTTTGCATGCTATTTTGTGGTTAAAAATTAATGAGCGAGAAGTATTCAAATGCTTTCTGATGCAGATATGAAGGGGGCGAATCGTACTGCCGATATAGATTTGATGACATTTATCACATTACACTTCGTGTACAGTATTTCTTCTAGACTCTCTTCCAAACCCATTTTCAATCATGAACAGTCAAGGCATATTTCCTCAAGTGTATAATTGATATTACAATTGCGGCACTTAAATTCATATGCAACTTTGTGCTCATTACAATTATACTGCAAGTATTTATGAAAAATGCAGTTATTGTGTCTTAGTTTTTATACTTTTATTCAAGAGGTGGTAAGGTCAGAAATTACAAGTATATTGTATCTACAATAATCCTCTCGTTAACTGCCTTCACTTCTGAAATGGTGAATGTACAAAATAACAAAATAAGTAGAAGGTAGAGGGGAATCCTAGAATGCAAAGTTCAGCCGACCGATTTAACCACGTAATCACCAATTTAAAAGTGTTCTAGTTGCCAAACTGTGATAATGGCTGCTCGAATGAAGAGAGATGAAGCAACATTTTTTCTGATGTTGGATATATTTTCATGACTTTACATAGAATTAATTACAAATGATATATCACAAAATCTTTGTCCGACTATCAAGGCATTTTCAAATCAATTGTCACATTTTGCTGGGATATCAATAATACAGAAAGTAAGATAAATTTGCAGTATATACATCGATATTCACGACATGCTGAATGAACTCGGGATATTTTATACCCGAGATCTCTTCCGTAATGTCCTTTCCGATGTCTATACAATTCATGATAAAGGCATGGCACCATTTTCAAAAATAGTGATATATGTTCTGCTTTGTCCGATATTCAGTATCGCTCTGGGATTAGGAAACAAAGAAATTTCAGCGACAATTTAGTTAATCAATAGAGTGGCAAGATGGTAATATCAGCAGAGTCCCAAGAAATTTCTAAAGACTGAATCGACTCATTACGAGCGTATTATGAAACATTCATAATATCATTTGTATGCAACAGTTCTGCCATCGACTTTTGGAAGGGCTATCTGATAAAATCTCTTTAAATTGGATCAGATTTGACTAGATCACACTGCATTCGGTTTTAAGTCTGTCCTGGATGGTTCTAGCATGGCACCGGAAGTGGGTGGGCAAGAAGAGACAGCTCCTGGAGGGAAAGGAAATGGAGGAAATCCGTGAATTGCTGGAATACGCGGCAACAGAGCAGGGGCAGTTTGTGGAGACGCAGCAGCACGTTGCAGAACTCCAGTGTGATGAATGGCGATTGCCTCCATGTTCGCGACGATTGATTGAGCAGCTGGATGGTAGGCCCAATATGGATTCGTTTGAAGCATCCTTTGAACTGCCGCAAAATTGCCAGCTTCAGCAAGCAGCTCCAGACCTACCGCTGTCTGGCGTTTCCATTTAGTTCTGAAAAGAAAATTTATTTAAATTTGTCATTGTATACAATTGAATATATACATTTACTGTTTTTTGCTTTAATAACGGAAAATGAAGAAATCAGCTCTTTGATTAACTTGAAAGTGGAGAAAATCATTTTGTAGTCGAAAACCTTGTTATCGGTACGATCAATTTTCTTTTAATATTTGTAGTAAAGAAGCATTACAAGAAATTTCACTTTTCAAGTTCGGGCGCAAAATTTAGTACGAAATTTATTGATAATTCGAATCTGCATGAAACAACTCATGCATGCTTGAGTTAGTAGGTGTAGGCTATGTAGTAAAATACGTATGTAGTAACTCACACTGAATCAAATAATGAATGCGAAAATTTGCATAGAAAACTGAGTCGTGATTCTCTCACTACTAAACTGTTTCAGGATAGATTTTTGTAATTCATGTTTATCAAAACTAAAAAAGTGAGACTTATCAAACACATTTCAGCAGATTATGATGAATTGAGCCATGAATGATATAGTCGATCTGTAGAATATCGAAAAATGATATTCCACAAAATGCAATGATTTCTTCTCAGTAGTCGATTTCAACTGACAGAGAACTATATTTTACTTAATCGGATTATATTATTTTCAAACTGTAAAATGCAGTTGAATTACTAAAGCGAACTTTAGTCATCATGCCTCACATGTGTGCAAGTAGCGATGACAAGATTGTGAATACTTTTAGAAATGGAACCATTTAAAAGCACCTGATCCCATAAAGCGAACATTTTTTAGAAACCATGATCCATAATTCGAGATTTTAACTACTAAGTTGGTAACTGAGGCATGCATTCAGGATAGCTGTTAAATCATCATGCATAAGAAAGCGCTGAACAGAAGGCGCGTGCTTGTCATCCATGATGCGAAAATTACATATTTTCAGCTATTTACCTCCAGGGAAAACAAGTTCCAGGGACGTTCGTGTTTTGTCAAGGCAGAAAATTCAAATATGGACAAGCGTGCAAGAACAGAATTAGGATATGCATCTGTGTAATCAATCTGCTGTAAATAAGCTCAATATTTCTTTCTGCATGTTCATGTCTACATCCGCATTTTCTTTGCTTGAAATGAACAGTGCTATATTTAACTGAAACGACCAAAAATTCAAGTGTCATCCCATTGAACCGAATCCATAAATGTCTGAACCGCATATGTCTCGCTATAATTATTTTCACTTGCTCATTATAGCTAATACATCCTTATATATGCGTTTTCTAATTACATTAGCTATTTATTCGATAGTCTATGATAAGCCATGGACTATGGATAAGCTAAACGTTTATTTCTTCGTCATTATGCGTATACTGTATGTACACTGTTCAAAAAAGTTCTCGTGCAATTTTTTTAACTCTTTTTCTCAGGCGAATTTTTATAGCTTCTAGCAATAGGTTGACGTTTCTTTTTGGTACAATTGTAGCACGCGCCCAAAACCTCTCAGCCACTCGAATTTCTGAAAATGACTGCTTCCCTGCCTGAAACAACAAAAACGGGTTGTCTTATTCTAAGCTCGCTCCTGACCAGATATCTTACAGCATCAAAAATTTGAAATATTTCTGCGATGGATAACGATCTGCTTTATCTGATGGTGCAGAAACCGTAACGAAAGATGAAGAATTGAGGTCAGCAGAGTTATTAGAAAATCAGTTACTTTTTGTGATTTAAAAGTTTGCAAACTTCAAAATTTCAAATTTGCGTTTTTGGCATTTTTAATGCTATGTATCAACTTTGCAGATCTAAACCCATCGATACATATCATTATAAATGATAACTTGATTAGAACATAATACATGCAAATATTTGTGCCTCGAAGAATCCGAAATTTCATCAATTCATCGCGAGGTTTCCCTCCCTATAAACATTTCATAATCCTATTGAAAATATCACTGCTTATCAATAGATTAATTACTTTTCTTGACTTATACAAGAGAAACATTTTTTGAAGTACGTGATGCGTTCAATAAGTGGCCGATCTCACGCATTTAATTTTTGATTAAGTTGTTGTTCTTTCTTTTACAGTAGAACATGTGTATCAAAGTTCGTTTAATACCAGAATTTCTGAAGTAACGTTGTATTTTCCCCCCAATTTTCAAATGTCAAAATTCGTAAATGACATCTTATTTTTTCAATCTTTAAATTTTCAAATTCTTATTTTTTGTTACCTCAGTTACTTATTCATTGATCACTAGCCCGGCAGTTAGTTAGTGTTGCCAGTCGTAATGAGCCGTTATTGTTCTTATGTGCTGTTATTGAGTTGCGCGCGCGGCCATGTGACTACATGAGTTATCATCTGAACCGTTGTTCAATGTGCAACACGATCTGTGTGCTTTCTGATCGAAGTTGACCAAAATGACGTTGAAAGTCTCGCAAATTGAACATCGCAGTGTCATTCGATTTTTTGTTTTAAAAGTGACTTCTGCTAAAGACATATTTAATGAATTGAATGCTGTCTATGTTGAAAGTGCTCCTTCTCACACGACTGTTAAATATTGGGCAAGAGAATTCAAAGGTGGTCGAGTTTCAGTCGTAGATGAAGCAAGAGAAGGAAAACCTATTGAAATTTCTATCGACGAGGATCTGATAGAAAAAGTTCAGAGCGACCGACGAATAACAGTAAGGGAGTTGTCAACCAAATTCAATTGTAGTGTTGGAACCATTAGCGAACGTCTCAAAGCTTTGGGAATTCGAAAGCTTTGCTCAAGATTTGTTCCTCGGTTCCTTTCTGCTGAAATGATGGAACGGAGAAAGGCATGCTGTTTGCTGAACATCAATACTTTTGAATAGCATGGTGAGCAATTTCTTTTTAATATGATCACCGAGGATGAAACTCCCTTAAGTCGTTATCTACTTAATGGAAACTTCCAGGAGAGAAGCCATCGAAGAAAATGAGATCTTCAACGTCGCATCGGCGCGCGATGATGCTGTCTGTCTTTTGGGACAGACATGGCATTATTATGCTCAATTTCGTGCCGAAAGGAAGAACCATCAACGCAAAGTATTACAGTGATCTTGTAGTGGAAGTGAGGAGAAAACGGAGAAAGCAAAGAAATGTCTCACTATGGCTTCTCCACGACAACGCACCAATTCATAAGGCAGCCGCTACAGAATCGACTATCGGGAACGCAGGACTGACTCTTGTTCAACATCCGCCTTACAGTCCTGACCTTGCACCGAGTGACTTCTGGCTTTTCAATCACCTCAAGAAGCACTTGCATGGACTTCATTTCGACACCGACCAAGAGCTTCAGGAATCCGTTGAACTCTTTTTTTCTTCTTTGTCAGAGGACTTCTTTGAAGACGCTTTTTCGTGCCTCCTTGAACGCTGGAGAAAATGTGTGGAAAAAAACGTTGGATATGTAGAAAAACAAAATGTTAAAGCAGAATTTGTTTTCATATAACCAGTCTTTCTCTGTAGTAAGATACACGTTCTCTGAAGTAACAAAAAATAAGAATTTAAAAATTTAAAGATTGAAAAAATAAGATGTCATTTACGAATTTTGACATTTGAAAATTGGGGGGGGGAAATACAACGTTACTTCAGAAATTCTGGTATTAAACGAACTTTGATACACATGTTCTACTGTAAAAGAAAGAACAACAACTTAATCAAAAATTAAATGCGTGAGATCGGCCACTTATTGAACGCACCACGTATGGTAAGAGCATTTCATCTGCGCATATTTGGTTATATTAAAAGGTGACACACATTTTTGGGATTAGTGTATATATGAATTTAAGAATATCTATTCATTGTGCTATTAAGCTAGCAAATGAGTACACATACACGTATATGTTTGTAAATTGTTAATTTCAAATTGAATTGAATCTGCAATTCAAGGTGATCAAATTCTCCGAAGAAATATAGATGCATTTTCTCGATGCTTTACTTCATCGCGAATCATCCTTGATTGAGAACAGTCCCTAACACAGATGCAGTTAAAATTTAAGATCAATTCTTAATTCTTTAATTTCTTAATTCTCTAATCAATTCTTCAATTTCTTAACCAAAAACGTGGTTAGGTAATGCGAAGTGTGTGCTGAACTTATGGTCATTGCAGTTTTTGGAATTTTTCGAAGAATAAACACGAAAGCTGAAATCTATTCATTGAGCAACTGGTTGTTGAGTGTGGCTTACTGAAAAATGCACTAGCTTTATACTTAAACAAACTTTCTTAAGATATGCCTCACTGTAAAACCGGAATGAGAAAGAAAAAGGAAAGCAGTGAAAAAAGGAAATGATTGTTTTTTTTTAAATTTGCTTTCATGATGTTTTGACGACGATTTAATCAGGTAAATTAAGAATTTATAAGAGGAGTGAGCCCCTTTCCAGCACTTCAGATGGCATGGAAAGGTTCAAGTATCTGAGGGTCGATGGAAGCTATTTTTTAGCTTTGCTTTCATGATTAGTCGCTATTTCATTTTTAACAGACGAAATTATCTACTACGATTTGAGCATTTCGATCATTCTAGATAATTGATTTGTAGACTAAATTTTTCACGATTTTTGCCTCATAGACAATCTTTAAATCGTTAGCAGTTGTGTGATTCATGATATTTATGACAGCGATTAAATCGTTATGCTTGTCAGGTTTGAATTGTTGAAAACAAGCGATAAAAGTTAGTTTAATGTGAGTGATACTACTCATTCACGCTATTTGTACATTGTCAAACTACTTTGACATTTGCTGAAATGGTTGATCAATAAATTATCTCTTCTTCAACGCCTCATTTACTGACACAAAAGGCATGATCACGGAAAATTTATTCAATCGATGAATACCATTACATGGCTTTGATATCAGCGAAGTACTCACATCCTTACTTCATGCCGTGTATTAATATTCTTGTTCAATATTAGAATGATTGACGAACTATCGTGCCGAGTTGCAACAATGCTTTTTATTCATGCCACAAAAATCACATAAATTTACCGAAACATGTTTAGGAAAACGTAAATCGAAGATAGTTTTCTCTTTTATTAAGATAAATAAACCATTAGGATGTTTGAAACTACTTTAATAGGATCATACTGAGTTGTGAGGCAATTTCACGTTCTAGAACTTCACAATCCATTGACGTGAACATATTTTATCCTCGTGAATATTTCAAATTACCAATTCCAGACGTCGATAGCAAGCTTATGAAGGAATTTCAAATCAGCGGAAATGCTTTCTATACTGCAACTGACTTGCATAAAAAACCATATTCACTTATAAGTACACAGCGTGCAATTAAGAAGATCTAGGCAATTAAAATTTTCTCAAAGTTAAAATATTTGAAATAAAGTCACAAAGCAGAGATCTGAATTTCTCCAATATTTCAATTCATTATCGGCTGATCAAAATTGCGTTATTTACTGAAAAATCTTGTTTATATCTTATATAACACAACCTGTCAAAGCCAGTGCTTTCCTAATCACTTACATAGGCATAATGAATAATTTCTTATTACATTGTATACGAAATCAAAGTGAAAACAAGTTGCAGGATGAGATTGATAATGTAGAGATTTGGTCGAGGAACAGCGGTCTCGAGTTGAATTTCTCTAAGTGCTTTGTAATGGATGTGTTCACTCGTAGAAATTTAACTTCTGTTTTTATTGCTAATAATGTCTTACAAAGAAGTAATTCTCTGTTGCTTCTGGGTTGTCATTTATCCAGTGATATGAGATAGTACATGCATGTCAATTACCTCATCAGACGAGCATCGAAAAGATTGTATTTGCCTATTAATCTCAAACGCAATAACTATCCATACGATGTGCTTGTTACTGTACTAGTTTTATTCGTCCAATTTCGTCCCTTTTCTGCTTTTTGTAATATCCCAGTGTATTTACGCAAAAGAATCAATTATGTTGAAAGGAGGGTCATGCGAATCATTGGTGAAGATCATTGGCAGGTCAAGTTATTTGAAACAAGTGACAATATATGCAAGAGACCACTCAATAAAGTGTCAAAACACTCTGAGCATCCTCTAAGACAGTTCTTTGAGTTTCGTTCTTTTCGCATGTTGTTATTTGTGATGTGCTCGCCGCATTCAGCGAGGCAACTAAAGCAATTCCTATCTTATTGCTATTGATAGACATGCCATCTATAACTATAAAAGCCGTGGGCATTTTCGGCTCTTGATAGAGGTGAAATGACAACAGTTTTTGCCAAAATCCAATCCATCCTACACAATGTGAATCTCAGTTTAATAGCCTAATCATTTTCTCAATCATTTTTGTCATTTACAAGGAAATCCAGAAAGATCATGCCAACGGTAGGGCCTGTATCTAGATAAATTTAATATCTTTTCCCTAATTCGATCAAATTAATTAGTGAACTCTGTATTATGTTTTGAAATGCCAGTTGATTGGAATGATGCAATTTTTTAAAGATTTTTTTTGACACCGTCTAACTCCTTTCAAGAAGCCCGAAAATCAAGTTGTACAAGTTTAAATGAATTTATGTAAATAGTAGAAGCGAGTCGATCAAACATTGCATGATCTCAATTTCCTTATTTCAAAAGATAGTGAAAATGACGGCAGATGATCGATTCAAACACATTTTGTTGTAAAATATCACTCAAAGTATTTCAAACATTTACCTCGGCTCCTCGCAATGAAATAAGTATGGCATTTCACTAAAAAAGATAGCTTGGCCTCGTAGTCCTTGATGGCCCTACCACACCGCTATTATTGGCAAATTACCAAATGTATTCAAATTCTGAGAAGCAAGTGAGGAATATACATAGAAAACTTTGTCGAAACAATCCATAGTTGAAATAAACCATAATTGCTTTGAAAACAAAAAAATGGTTGCATTTATCATAATTGACTTCTAGCGACCGAGTGAATGACATAAAAAATCACATTAATGGAGTCGAACTCTCTACTTTTGATATGCCTACTCAAGTCGCTATCCACCTAAGTATCGACGCAATTGACACTGTTCTTCATGTTATCTTATACAATGATCATCGGATAAACATGTCGGTCATCCTGAACGAAGGGTTGAGGGATTAGCCATACACATAAAGATAAAAATTCATAAATCGTTATATGATAATTCACTCTTTCAGCATGTACATCAGGTTTTTCATGCAAAAATAGGGTAGTAATCATCAACAATAATTATTTTATTTTCATAATGATTTTTGCTGTTATAAATCGCGTTTACAACATAGAGAGTCACTATGAGTGCAATGAGCACACCTGATTAAAATAGAATTACAAATCTCATATGACACTTGTGGTTGGGAATGCAGAGCAAATCAAATTACTGAATTATACATGGTGGCCTAATTTGTCATTTGGAAAGACACGATGTATTATGTCATCAAAGATTTACGCCTACTAAATCTTACCAGCGCGATGGGTGTTTAAAGCCACGTATCACCCTCTTGATTTTCAGCTAATTCACAGATACGATTCCATGAATTTTACCAACAAAATTGCTGCATTTCATGATTGAAAATTAAATCTGGCTTTTAGGCAAGGAGGATAAATATTTATCATTCACAAATAAATATTGCACAAATAACGAAATTATTAAATGGAATATCGCAGTCAATATAAGTTTGACATAAAATTCCTCTAATTTTTGATAGACTAATTTTGTTCCATTGTTGGAAAACTCAAATGCAATTCTTGCAAACCATTTTATCATGGCAAATAAAGAAGCTCAAGAACTCCTTTAAGACCACAAAAGTTGATCAAATCTATGAACCGCATCATGTTGTGTACCAATTTTCATGCCCAATGAACACCTGTAGTGGTATCAAATACATTGAATACACAACCGATGATCTAACTCATAGATGTAAACAACATGTGAAAAACGGATCCATCAGTAAACATTACAAACAAGAACATAAAATAGTGAAAGACTGCAACATCATCAGAGAGAACACCATCGTCCTGGCAAGATATGAAAGAAAGAAAGATCTGGAAATAGCCGGAGCAATGCTAAGAAATAGAACTGAGCCGGTCGACCAAGGACTTACACAGCGTCTAGTGGTGATGCAGAAAGACCTCTTCTTGTTTTTTTTGTCATTTAGTGTCTCTTAGTATATTAGATTTTTTTCTACAACGTATTTAGCCATCAGGCTCATTCATAGATCTTCGTATCATTATTGTACCAGGATTTTGGAATCAAGTTAGCCCACAATGTGATTTCATGATTTTGCCCTGAAGATGGATGCTGTGGACTTCCGAAACGCTGGCTGTGCCACAGTAAAATTGTTTACAAGAATTGCATTTGAGTTTTCCAACAATGAAACAAAATTAAGTTATCGAAAATTAGAGAATTTTTATGGTGAACTTAATCATATTGACTGCACATATTTTGCTTAATAATTTCTGTTGTCAAATAACTTGCTGCCAAACTTCACGAACTTAAAACAACAAAATGCGCGTTACTGTATAAATAGAGTCAAAATCAATCAAATCTTAAATTTATTTTAAATACTCAATGAAATAACTTCATCTTATCAATTGAGAATTATGATCTTAAGTGGCATGTCAGGGTATCAAGGTAATCAACATGGCGAAGATCATACATCTTTGTTTAGTCGAATAATGAAATTAAATATCCTTATTACCAAAAATGAGACCGTAAGCTTCTGTTTCACATTGTAGTGCTGAAATATCATTATTATTTTTTTGTACAGAGATTATTTTGTAGGCCTACTTGCCAAATACTTTACAGATATTTGACTGGTTGTCGGAAAGTAAATCCAAAATACTTTCTATGATTGCATGAAATAGAGCCGCTTCTACTTAAATTCACTGATTTCACCAAACATCTTTAAAAAAGTTGATGCACTCACCTTCGATTTTGATACCAAGTTTTAACTTGAGTATCAGACAGATTTAGACGATTTGCCAACTCCATGCGATCTTGAACACTCAAATATTTTTGTCTTTCAAAACTTCTTTCCAATTCATTGAGTTGATGATCGGTAAAGGCAGTGCGAGCTTTTCGCGGTCTTTTCGTACGAGAGTCAATATGTCGGCCTATTCCAGAAGGACTAACTTTTTCGTCAGATAATCCTAAAATCAAGCGAAAATAAAATTATTCGCAAAAATTTGATTATCACAAAGCTCAATATTATATCTCATCTTTGACATGTGCTTGTATTTGAGTAATATGTTTAACCTGTCTGATAATTCCTGCATTTTAAATTGATTTTCCGAAAATAAATAAATGATGATTATGCCTAACACCAATACAAGGATTAGGAATAAAGAATAAATGAAGAAATTAAAATATATAGCAGGAACCTTTGCTTTGATACTCATCACTCATATAATATATTTATTTTTTAATCAATCTTGTCAGTTTAAATCACACACATTTAATAGGACTGCTTTAATCAAAATGAGGAATTTAATAACATATATTTATAAATGACCATTAACCAAGAAAGGGTCATTACATATTGTGTATAGATGAAATGTATTCTTTGCAACATGCAGACCTATTTTGAATAAAGCATTAAATTTACATTTGATTTGCAAATCTTTGAGCATGACGGCTGGGTTTATTTTAGAACTATGATGAATTACATGTTTATGCAATATACATACTCTTTTGAATGGTGTTTAATAGCAAATGTTATACTTCTACTATCTAAAATTTGTTGAATATTTATCTTTATCTTTAGCATAGTTTTACTTCTAATTTGCAATCGGTAGGTTTTCTAAGTTAAAAGCAAGCTTTTCTACAATCCATTATCAAAAATCAATATTTGATAAAAATTTTGATAAGTATTTGATTAAGTTCGTTTTGCTTTGGCTTTGTTGATATTAAGTTCAGTTGGATTCATCCTTGAAGCATATTTAACTAAGATAAAAAGCAAAAATCAATTTATCACAGATAATCCTAAAATTTTCACGGCATCAGAACACATTCTTCACAAAACTTATTCAATGAAAGAAAGTTAGCTAACTGTTTACAATAAACAGGAAATCGTACAAACCGGTTGACTTGTTGATGGTTGTCTGCATATGGTGAATTGATTATTAGTCTGCCTTGATAACAACGACAAACATTTTTTTTCTTCTTTATGCTCATGGAAAGTCCAAATATGCATTCAAGCACAGAATAAGTTTTACTACAACATAAGAAAAATTCAACGGCAAATTATCTTTCTAATATCCGTTGGCAACTTTAGAATTGAAATAAGAAAATATAGATCCTAGAGGTTTTGAATTACGGAAACAGGTGCACATAAATGGTGATTCATTAATATGAATACCTAATCGTTTCTGATGATAATGTGGACAAAATGTTGAGCAATGTTTTAACTTTTTGAATCTTTGCATGTATCACTAACAATAAAAAACCACAAATTATTAATACATACGACTAAGTCTAGAGTAATACAAGTTTCAAGTAAATTTGATTAAATTCTGGATGTGGCAGCAAAGGCAAAGGTTTTAAAAATATTAAGGTAGCGGTTTCTTTCAAATTATCTATCTAAAAATTTGCGGCAACATCAAAATATTAAAATCGACTTAATCAGAAAAAATTATGAAGATTAGAACAAGTCTCAGAAGAATACATACAAATAAATTTACATCAATCCATGAATTCCACGAAAGCACATGAATGCATGTATGCAACTCTATGAAAGAAAATGCAGTGATTATCAGATCCTTATGGATCATTTTTGCTTGATTTATTCACGAATACAATCTCTTTGATCATTGGTTACATATACAATGATAGTTGCATGTAGGTACATGCAAATTAGAGTATAGGCCTTACACTCAATTTTATTTACTGAATTTTTATCGGTTTGATGACATTATTGCTTATCATTATAAAAGTTGCCACGTTCTGAAACTATAGGAATATGTGAACAAAATGATAAAAAAAACAAAAAAGAAAATCTCCTTGTTCTTGAAGCAAAGTCAACTCATTTAATGCTTTTAAAAGTATAGCAACTAAAGAAAGAAGATTACAACATAATAAAAGCACATGTGGATTACAGACGGCTTTATGATGTACCAAGAGTGACCTGTTTAAAAGATGCTGTAGAATAAAAAATACATGCTCTGAAATTCTTATTAAAACGGTATTAATACCGTTTATTAATTATAATTCTTTTAACGTTGTTTTATGTTATTAATTCCTTTAAACGGAAATGTATTTCAATGTTTCTATCATGTGATCAGTCTGCATCCCGTGCAGTCTCAGTGAACGGTATGAAAATAGCGAAATCTCTTAAAGTGCTGAGCTTTATTCAGTGTGTTCATCGCATGCCTCATCACACAGTACAAATAATTTCATCGCATGCCCTGTGAGTAAAGGGCATGAAGATTCTACGATCTCTTACTGTGTTAGCAAGTGAGACCACCACATAAAATTGTATTTGTCACTTTTATTGTGATCTTTAGTGTGATGCGATAAAGTCGAAGTATCATTATTCAATATCTAGCAACTGAAATGAAGATTTGAGATGTTTGGTTGAACTTCTTATGAAAAACCTGCAACTGTTAAAGTAATGCGAGTGCTTTATATCTTCGTTGTGACAGGGTTCAGCAAGTTGCTGCACCTAAACTTGTCGCTTTCCTTTCCAGTTGTAGTGTAGCCGACTAGGTACAGACAGTTGGATTTCTATTATTTATCTTATTTTGTTGGAATATGTGCAAGTAGTGCATGTTCTACGTATTTTATCTTTAGTTGGTTTCATGTATATAGACATGGGAGTACCCATAGATTTCGGTTGTAAATGTTTGATTTTGTATTATTTTGTATCCTGCTAGGCTGAGCTATAATACATTTTGTCAACTCATGTTTCTAAATCAATGGTACAATAATATAGGAATAATGGCTTCACCCTGCCGTCATTTTTCAATACTTATAACATGAAAGTTACTGCCAAGATCAGACTTCTAAATTTCAGAAGAATGTTCTGTTACAGGAAGTCAATGGATAGATGTACATGTAGATGTACGTAAGTAGACAATGGAAATACCACATGAGATTTCTCGGTAAGTAATGAACAAATCGCACATTACTTACCTTGAAATCTCATATGGTATTCCTACATTGGTCGCCTAGAAGAAGGCTGTTATCCTGAACTATACTGAGACGCAACAATGGTCTTTTCATAGTCAGCTTTTTTTTCAAAAATTTCACAAATTTTTGCCTTTATATTTCAGAGTAAATTATACTACTACATGTAATGCAAGCTTAGATGTCTTAAAATAATTTAAAATGCCAATTTAGAAACATTCAAAGCAACCATGATAATTAAAATGTTATTAAGTACGCGCAATTTAATTTAATTCACAAGACTAACAACTCTCATGCATAATTGTTATTATGATTTTTACAAAGACAGAAATTGTTCTTTTTTAATTTTGCCTGATATATCTGTATTTATGTTAAGTCACAGTGTGCTTCTTCTAATTAATATAGATGCTTCTGCATCCAAACAGAGAGCCTTTTAAATCTGAGTTAAGATTCGTATGTCAAGATTAGCAAGGGATCGACTCAGAAATTGCAACATAGGTCGAATAAAATTAAATTTAGAATGAAGTGTCATTTGCATATCATGACAGCTACCTGTAGCAGTGCTTAATTTTTTCTTTCATGCATGATGTCGAAAATCGAATATTTGACGTATTGTTCAATTTATTTAGTTTAAATTGAACTTAATGTCATTTAGCTTTCATTTACTAAAATTAAAAAGTGAAAAATATAGAGCTGCAAAAAGGTGGATGGCATGACAAATATGAAGTAATGGCATAAGATATTCCCATAATTTCCTAGTCATTTAACACTCACCTGAATCTGATTCTTCGTCACTTTTAGGAAACTGAGCTTTTAAAATATCAGAGATCATAAATGACTTTCGAATTGGAATATCATCTGGAGCCTTTCGAGTTATCGTAGGAGTTGATCGTTCGAGGCTGCAGCAACTGTCCGGAGTTTTGACCGAAGTATCTCTAGTGTCTTCAGACTCGTCATCTTCTATCTCAACCTCGACTTCTCTTGGTATATCTTTTGGAATGTCCATGATTTCCATGAGTAGTTATCAGAGTGCACCTGATGCGTGGTAGTAACCGACAATTAATATATTTCAGACTGACAGACCGGTCAAAGGAACGGCAAATTTTAGAAATCTGCTCTCTTGTTTTCTTAGTTACCTGATTGGATAGTCACCTTACAATTGAAGATGAGCAGCAGTCTATTGTGTTTTAATCAACTCACAGATGAGAGCATTGGTGGAACTGCTCAATTTTCGCACGGCGCGTCTGCCAGCTGACTAGCGAGGGAAAAGCATTGCCAGTTTTAATTGACGAGCATGATCATGCCCTACAAATCATTTATGAGATGTCGGTGGGCTTGCAAGCGTCCTGAGAATGAAAAGCGAACTGGCATAGCTTTGTTAGTCCTTGATTATATTCTCCAACAAAGATGCTGTTTTCAACAACAGAAGTTTGATGGTGAACCTTTATTTACCGCATGTTATTGACATAGATCCTTGTTAACAGTCTAGTGAAATATTCAAAAGGTTGAAAGATTAGAAAACATTACCATCTATTTACCGTTTCTGTCTTGTGAATGTTTTCTGAGAGCATTTCCGTGCGGCACTTTCCTATGTCATTGACAAGCCAACACTGCACGTTGATTAAATGTCGTTGGATCTCATTTGATTTTAATGTGCTTGACAATAGAGCTCATGTTTTTCGCATCATTTTCTGAAACAATCATTCTGAGTCCACTGATTAACACCTGGGAAGTTTAGCTACCTGGCATTTCTCTTTAAGGACCGACGTGAATTTCAAACAAAATGTATTTAATTGCAATTTCATTCCTGCTGAGACATGCTGCTTCATTTGACTAGAGCGAATGTCGTCACGAGTGCAGAAGCATAATTAATCAGCTCTTATGGCTGCCATTTTAACTAAATAATTCGTTGTAAATGTAATAGAATATTAATGCATCACTAAACAAATAAAACAAAATATGCGTTATCCAAAAAACAAAGGCGGTAACTGCATGTACTTTACCAAATGCAAATGGCTTCCATTCAGAATTTGAACTATGCTTTATTGCGTCTACATTGTAGCTTTCCTAAATTATTCTTCGTGATGATGTCGTATAGGAAATGTAGTAGATTTCATTTGTAGGCATCATGGACTTGGACATTGTACACGTATTGACATTCGTGTAGCTTACTTGAACAATCGAAAGTAGCATGATGATTTTCTCTCATCATTAGTATTCATAATAATTATTATGTTTCATAATTATCACAGATGCATCATTATAAATGCTATAAAGTTGGAATTCCTACTGCAACATGTGATATGTCATTATTAATGTTAAGTTTCCTTCACCACAGGTTACCTCAATGCTTGTTTTTTTTAGTTTATAAATCTGTCACCTGCAAAATTGTTCCAGTTGCCTATTTTTTGCTTCAAAAATTATTTCCCAATAAGATGCTTGTTTATATAAAATACATACGGACTTTAGACCAAACTCTTGGTGTAAAATGCCATAATCACAATATTTTGAGCAAGTCTGCAAGTTACTGCAGTAATGTTTCATTGCAAATCCATTCGGCGTGAAATTATGGAAGGTTATCTTCAAGTTACTAATGAGTTATTAGAGTAAATAAGAAAACATTAAAATGATAGAGACAGAGAGAGTCAGTCATCTCAAGTATTTACTTGCATTTAAAGTGTTTTTTTCCATTTTCATTTTATTTTCCTTTCCATTCATTTGTGTCATATATTTTCCTGTTCAGCTTTTTTGACATTCGTCAAATTTCCGGTCAATTTATGTTTCTGTAATTTTACGACAAAATATCCATTGTTATGCATAGAATTGTGCTAGTGAATATCAATATTCTCTTGTCACGGTCATTATTTGAGTAATCACTTAAGATCGTCATTCTTGCCGGTTGGCTCTATTGACTCTACAGTCAACCAGATCTTTGGTTGGCTGTATTTTCTGCTAATTCCTGTTTACTAAGTAGTGTAGATGATGGAATTCATTCGCAAAAGGAAGGTGAAACACGCCGAGTAAAATAGTCATTTATCTAATATTTCTCCATTTTTAAGTAATGTGACTCGTGAATTGTTTGCCATTTACTAGACAAATTTTAAAGGACTGAATTCATGTTTTTGATATATGCCGAAATCATGCGATGTATATTTTTATTGTTTGCAGACGCAGCATCAAAATTGACATACAATTTACTTTGTGAGAATAAACTATAAGTATTCAGTCAACATTCGATATTTTAGCAAAGATGCATTTAGTTGGTGAAAGAAAAATGTCACACGATAGACTGGTGTCGCTTGTATCTTTAAGAAAATGCAGGCATTTAGAAAGTTATGAATGAATTTGAGAATTTCCACTTAGTGTACATAGATCCAGTGACTTATCTTCGATATATTTCCGTTGCACAATTCAGTTGATGAATTAAAACAAATAACAAAAATTATCATTCTCTGAAATAGACAAAATTGTGCAATTGAAAAACACAGACAGTAAGGACATACAAAAAAACGATATTAGCGTGATTCCAGTGATACCCACGGATGCAATGTCGGAAAAGTTTTCAGACTCCGACTCGCATCCCTTTTTAATTGTCAGAATAAGGGAATGATATCATTGAAATTTTTGATGGATAATCATGCCTGCTTGCGTGAAAGATCTCTATAGAGATATAGATATAGTCACAATTATTTTAGAGCAGATGAAAAAATAAAAACAAATAATGAAATTTATTAATTAATCAATTATTGTTTAGTCCTTTTTTTAATTCCTTTTCCATGGCTGTGGAGGCGAAAGTGTTCCGATTCTAAATGCGCACTCTCTAATATTTTCTGACTTCTTTGAAGATAATTTCAAGCTATTAATATTTGATTTTCAAAGATAAATTCAGGACAGTAGGCCTAAGGGTGCTGAATTTATGACTATAGCTTGGCCTAACAATAGCAGGAAACGACTAGTGAATATATTCAAAGCATGAAATAAGTAATGAAGAAAAATGAACCGCATGACAAATTTTCGATTTCATATATAGAAAGCATCATTTTTCATTATCTATTTAGTAAACTATAGCAGATATAGAATACTTATAAAAACAGTAAAGAAAGACTTGATTATCTAAATCAAAGTGATCTAAATGAGAACTTTATAAATTTACATTGTATATATTTAGTCTAGGCCTGTGCGCTGATGCTTCATCAAAATATCGAGGGCTGCAAGCCTACTCTATAAACTGGATGCAGGCTTAGCCTTTTACCTACTGAGCTTATCCCAGTTATAGGCCTGCTGATAAGCGGAAAGGTAAAGGTCGGGCGACTCACTGCGCTAACTCACATTGCTTTTCTTTCAATGTGGGGTTGAAATCAGGTCATTAATTCAAACTGCATCTTGGAATTTATGTTAATGAGAAAACTCTCATATCTATTGTCTATTCATGTCATCTTGCCCTTTCGGAGAGCTTCACATAATCATAAAATTTGAGTAGCCTATGCACAAATTAGGACCTAGATTAGTGTATGTGTACGTACTGGTATATGATGCTTTCAAACAGATAGCAACGGCGATGATATAAAAACAGCATGCGACGTAAATGTATATGAATCATTGCATCTCAGACAAGACCAAAACAACATTTGAATTGACATGTACATGTAAATAACATTAACGAGGATTTCAACAATTGAGTTGCGCGGACCTTTCGTTCGGAGGTGGTGGCGGTTTTCTGGTATACATACATGTAGATCCGAGACTGAGGTGACCTTTCCAAAAGTCTTGATTTTGTATATTTGCTGAATTTAGCCTATATACATACAAATTTGTTTTTTATGAACAGTGCAGTCTATAACACATATATCTGAATTTATTCTGAAATAAAATGAAAAAAATTGTATCGACAGCATCTATTTAACTAATTTAAGATTTTCATCGCACCAAAAATGTCAAAGAGAAGAAAAGAAATTTTGAAAACACAAAGTTGACTAATAATCGATTTGTATAACGGCAAAGAGCAATGTCATCATCATGCTATCATGAATATACATTCAGAAATGAAGTAACGTTTCGGTAATTTCTGATAACATCCAAGCTTTACCTGGGAGTGGGATTTCCCATGGGAATTTCCATAAAATTGCGAGAAGATCTAAGAGAGCCTATCATTTTTTCTTGCATGTTTCACGATTTCATGATAATAGATATGCAAGATATGATGATAATATCAATCTTCATCTTTAAAGAAAATTATGCATGCAACACAGGCTTTATAGTTTTAAAGTAAATTGAGTAATTGAAATTACGATAATTTGTGCTTAACGCATGCAGGGAATATAATTATGCTTGTTAAGTGATATTAAATTTCTCATCTTATTAATTAGGAATTAGATTGTGTGATATAGTGTACATGTAAGATAAAATGAAAACATATATGATTGAAATTTCTGTATTTGATCCTCGCACATATGTATGTACAGTTTCAGAAAATAAAGGACCATCCATTAATTTGTAAGATGAGAAAAGTTCTTGGTTTGATGACTTTTCTTTATTGTAGTAACATGTGCGGGGCCTTTCAGCCGCTACAGGAGACTATCGTTAGGCAAGTGAATGAAGAAAGATTGCTGTGGATGACTTGAGCTCATCCACAGCAATCTTTCTTCATTCCCTTGTAAATGTAAATAGCATTAGCAATTGAGTTGGGCGGCCCTTTCGTTCGGAGTTAGTGGCGGTTTTCTGGTATACATAGATCTGAGACTGAGGTGACTTTTCCAAAAGTCTTGATTTTGTATATTGATGACTTGAGCTCATTCACTTGCCTGACGATGGTCGCCTGTAGCGGCTGAAAGGCCTCGCACATGTTACTACAATAAAGAAAAATCATCAAACCAAGGACTTCTCTCATCTTATAAATGCATGTACAGTCTATTTTCAAACACGGATAAATGTTCTTAGGCCTACCGTATTAACCAGTTTCCATGTAAGTTGACTAGGTACCGGCATCGTATGAACAATGTGTTGGAATATGCACTAGAATTGCACATGTACCAATACACCTGTATAGGCTAAATACTATTGACGATCCACTTAATGGCACAATAATTGCTACAAGCAGGCATCCACTCGTATCGGTTAGTATGCACAGACGCATGTGTAGTAGGCTAATCATGTTTATATTATGCTAGCTTTAAGCATCGACAGTAATTTAGTGTTTTAGTTATTTTAGTAAATTATTTTGGGCCTGACTAGTTGAGAACAGGTGCCCGTAGAAGGGCATATTATGACTTCTAGGTGTAGTTCTAGTATTCGAGATGCAAGTTAGCTGCATCTATAGTAATCGGATATCATGGTTTGTAGACCTACTAGTATTTGTAGCGCCATAATATCATCCATGCTACCTAGAAGTTGTAAATTCCATGGAGGCATTAAGATTTGGTTTAGGTCAACCATGCATGTGCACAGCAGACTTACAGTAGCATAAAATGTCTCCTACCCTAGCTGCTAAAGGTTTCAAACGGCTAAGTTTATCAAAGACAGAGGATATTTGGCTTATGGGAATTACGACTATTATGGGAAATAATCGTAAATTTTGAAACTCCTAGGGGAGCGGGAATTCCCATTGAATTCCTGTGGAAATAGGATGGGAATGGGACGAAGAAATCTCGTCCCACTGTAAGCCTGAATTGCACATCATTCAAGAAATAAATAAAATGAAGGCAATGAACAAACAAAGCAAATTATACATGAAAACTGACAGCAGCTGAGTAAAACCTAAGCATCAGTTGAAAAAAAGTATAAATATATGTGCTAAGTCAATCAACTTTGCATGAAGATGTAAGCAGAATGCATCTAAAGGCTACTTTAACGGTCTTTAGTCCTCACTTGAGTCAGAATCAATGCTAATAATAAAAGTAGCGCAATATTAAAGAGGAAATAATACCGAAGACAGAAAATCAAGTTCACTGACACAAACGAGAGAAATTTGAGAATTTTTTTAGAAATTTAAACATTTTTCCTTAAGTGGAATCAGCAATGTCATCATCGTTTTTGTCTTTTAGGATCCAGGGTTGTTATATTTGCATGACATATTTTTGTCTTAAACCAATATAGGCCTACTCTCAATGGTGTATTTGTTTAAAGTCTATTGAGAATGACATCGGCTAAATACCGACATATATTGAAAGAAATTATGCAACAATAATGAAATCTAACTTTAATAAAAAATTTGGTCCCTCTAAATAAATGTATTGACATAGTCATTGCCTTATGGCTAGATTGGTGGAAATATGAGCATCTTAATGTTAAATACAATATTGCTCGTTTGGAATTTTTTATTTAATTGCTTCTTGTGTGCTCTTACAGTAGAGGGAGAGGGTGTGTTTCTTAAAGCTCCTCAATTCCTTTATTTTAAAAATTAAGCCACAACTTCGATAATAAGCTTCATCTTGTTATCTTAAGGATGTATAATATGAAGGAATCTGAAAGGTAATTTTCAGAATTTTACAAAAATATACGTACTTTTTCATAAGAAACATTTCATAATTAGATACGGTTCGCTTTGAAAAGAAGTATAGATTGACAAACGAAAACGTTTATGCAAAAAGTATTTGATAACTAAATGATTTAAAATGTTTTAAAATGACTAGAAAGTTTTAAAATTTCATATTTCTTGAATCATTATCTCCACTTCTTTTTAAAATGGTATCTAAATATTTATAATATTTAGAAATCAAATTATGCTGTGAATTATAGTAATGATTCCGCAGGGTTCAGGAAAAAGTTGAGTTCATCCCATCAACATGTTTTTTAGAACATCAAAAATATAAGTAGGCCCTATGTATCTATTTACTTTCATTGGAAAAAACAATTGCAGAGTAATATTTTAGAGAGATCTTCAGTAATACGTCTCCGACGATTGTCGTATATAATTATTTTGTATGTCAAAAACGTACACTCGACGTCGACGCTCGTGATGGGCACAATATTATAGATGGCAGCCTGTTGAGGAGAAATATCGTCCGAGAGTGAGTTCTAACCACTTGACACACTAATTCAATAAAGCGAAGGATCTCGATGTATCTGATCGAGTCAGTATCTGATGAGTCAGTCCCTTTTGACTTTCCTTTTTGCGACAAAAGCGCGTGCCTTCACCAACTTGCATAGTGATAGAGCTGGATTAATCAATCATTTAATCAATCAATTAACTTTTTGAGGCTTATCATGATCATAATCACGTCATTGAAATTTAGTTCAAACATTAATCTCAATCATAATCAGGGTTTTGAAAATTTAATCAATCATTAATCATAATCAAAATCACGTTAATTAATCAGCAAATTTGATTAAACTTGATTTTAATCATCCGAACATCAGTTGATATCAAAACACGACCGCCAATGGCAGAGTGACAGCTAGACTACGTAAGGACGGAAAGAGAGTACCAATCCTTGATGCACGGTCATGCTTCCTCCTAACGTGCACTTTAGATTATGTGGCATACTCAATAGACTACTGGGTTCAATAATTTTGTGAATTTGTGCAGTATGATGGTACTGAACAAAATCGACTAATTACAGTATTGCCAATCTAGAATGTTTATTAATTGAACAAGGAGATGAGTTTAAATAGAAGTTGCTATCACTGGACAGTATTAAACAATTTTATATTACATAAACATATATTTTACATTTTTATTCAAATCATTACTTAAACATACTATGCATGCAATTATCACTGACCCGACAAAAGGGTCTGAAAGCCGTAATCAGCATCACATTCAACCTACCCAGCCTTCATGATAAAGCGTCTAGCCACATTAATCATAGTCTCAGGTTCGAACACCTTAATCAATCATAATCATAATCAAGCCCATGGCCGCGTTAATCATGATCACATTCTTCAACACTTCAATCAATCATAATCATCATCAAAAATTTGAACACTTCAAACATTATCTCAATAATAATCAATTTTTTGAATATTGACTAATCGCTGCAGCTATACATAGTGCTTCTTAAAAATTTGAAAAACCTGTAATATGGTCAGGCAGTATGAGATGTTCATAGTCTTTAAATATGGTGACTACCTATGTATCCCAATTTTCAATTGCTTTTGACATTTGATTAAATCAAGGGTTCTTAACGAAATGCAAGGTATTTGACTAAATGTATTTGAGTCCACAAATCTTAGAAATATGAAAAAAATGTTTGAGAAAATCAAAATATTCAAAATATCACAAAAATTCAAAAATATTCTAAAAGGATTATTTTTCATTTTAAAAAATATTTTTCCGAATCGTAGTAATTCAAAAGCCGATTTTGGAATTTGCTATTTTATACAATTGCTATGTTTTGCAGGATCTCCACATCGACAATATTCAAAGCAGAAATATACAGATGCATAATATATCTACAATGCAAAAAAAAGAGTTGCATCTTCATTCTAAATATGTGAGAACAAATTGCATAGCAACTTCATCTAGTATTTTCAGAAATCTTCAACAGCCTTGCTTACATATTGATCATCGGCCGTTCCACCACTACACTCGGGACATTTTCACATTTTTTGAATGAATTGTTTGACTTCATATCGAAATCAGATGTTAGATGTTATATCAATGTTAATGTGATAATACATCAGATTCATATCTCTGCGCTTTATTAATGTTCTTGACATGGAACCTGTTTTTTAATCAAATGTCTAGCTAATGGAAATGGATTCATAGCATGGTTAGTTATGACGCGAACCGACAAGATTGTGTGATGTGATTTACCGCAAGAAACCGGCAAATTTATACAGAGTGTCCGAGAAGTCACCGTACCCTTGGTTAGTTTTGACAGAAAACAAATATGATTAATAAGAAGCAGATAGACTTTAATTTTGACATCTATTGCAGGAAGACAACTAAACGTCAATATTATCGGTGTTTTGATCGTGATGCTCAGAGTATAATCGGATGAGTCTCAATGTTCTCTCAAACATCCGCTGTTGTAGCATGTCGGGACTGACTGTTGAGAATATGTCTTCCATTGCTCTTCGAAGATTCATTGCTGGAAAAGCGACGAGCAGACACTTCATTCTTGATAATCTACCACAAAGAATTGTCCGGAGTTGCAAGATCTGGACTTCGAGGTAGCCATATCAAAGATGCATGCAACGCTGGAGAGCTACGGCCGATCTAACGCCCAGGAAAATTTTTGTTGAGAATTCTCGAACTGACACAGCTTGATGAGGCGGAGCGCCATCTTACTGGAACCACACTTCGTTCAACAATCCTCTGTCTCTCAGCTGTGGTTTTAAATAGTCTTCCAGCATTTCGGCGCAAGTCTTGATATTATAAGAGGAAGTAAAAAAAATAGGGACATATCAACGTCGTTGAAGTCATTCCAGGGCCAAAGAAAAGTGAGTTCTTTTCTTTTTTTAACGAGAACTCTGATAGATCCCACATTCATAACTGAGTAACACTTTGGAGCGGAATTCATTGTCAGGAAATGTGTTCAATAGCGCCCAACAGGCGGCAAGTCGACGGTCGTAATCAACGTCTAGAGGTCCATTCACACCGAACGCGCCGCGCCGCGTCCGGTGTGAATGGACTTTAAGAGTTCTTTCTTAAATCTTGGATGGTATGGTTTCAGATCAAGGTCTTTGAGTAGGTATGTCATCATGCAACGTTGATCTTGGGAGCCGCCAGCTCTGTTGCTCTTTTCCTGATGGACTCCTGAGGAGATCGATCAACAAAAGCCGCAGTGTCCAAGCAAGTATCACCACGATATACTCGCCTTCCACTTCTCGCTCTATCCACGACCGAACCAAGTTCGAATGCTTGTTTTTCCTGTCAAGCTTTGTCGCTTTGCGTGGCGCTGCCTTCTGAAATCTCTTTGAAAATATCAACAGGATCTCTGGCATGTTTAGCCCGGTTTGAGGTCTTTCGTGAACCCAAATAATAGCAACTAGCATTTCTTCAATAAAATATGCACTTGCATCAGTCACATGGTATGTGAACAATGCTAATTGAAAAGTCAGTATTACATACAACATGTTGACGAACTTAATTGAAAATATATGCCGTTGCATGGAAACACTGTCTAATACGTCATACCTTCTTAATTCAACATGCTCACTTACAAAATCTAATCTGCCGTTACATTCATCTAATAATTCATGCTTACTAAACCTAGTAATCAGGTGTACGGTGACTTCTCAAACAGCCTGTAGATTATTGCTAGGGTCTGTGCTGACAAACGGTGGTTAGTTTTGCTACATGTACATGCCTTATCAGAACATCGGTGCCTTCAATGCATAGCATGATCACTCTATCATTCTCATTTGACAGCATGCTTTAATAATGTTTGTAATTTTAAGATGAATCAAACATTTTTATAAGACTGCACAATGTAAATTTATGAATAGACTGTAGGTCGAGCAAGGGGAATTGTGCATATTCTATCATTCGGGTTATGTTTACAAATTAATATCTCAAGTTACCGGTTTCAACAGCGGCTGTAATATTTGTAATTCTCATTTTTCTCATCTATGCATATGGATGATATGGTCATGTTATGATGCGAGGTTCTCTTCAATCAATTAATTATATCTAGATAACATTAACGTACTGGAATGCAGGCATTCACTGTATATAATAAAGGCGATTCATCACCTTATAAAGTTAAGGGAACAAATTAAGAACATGTTATGAAATATGTTATTGTTTAAATAAACCCTGTGCCATGAATATGATCTAAGTTGTGGAGCCAGGATAAAAAGCAGATGTTCGGATGTGAAAAACGCAAGTTGTGCCAAATTACGATGCATTTCGCTTACCACCGGTAAGTATGGTCACGTTCTGTTTACCGATGGTAAGCGAAATGCATCGTAGTTTGGCATAACTTGCGTTTTTCACATTCGAACATCTGCTTTACCCTGGCTCCACAACTTAAATCGTAATATGCTACGTAACAACAAAATACGTTCAACTTGTGACTGTGGATCAGTTGTCCGATTTCGGCGTGAAATCCTCTGCTAACATGATTTCCAAACTTTCGCTGACTCTGGCTGGAATTTAAGAAATTGGGAGTTTTGTGTGAAAATAATTTTTTGCTAACTTTGGAGAAGAAATTATTCATGTATTTGGATTTACTTATTGGGATTACTTGGATTGTTGATTTATTTGGAAATTATTGGATGCCTTTCACTATAGTGAATAAAGGTCAATTGCGAGTGATATCAGATTTTCGAGACAGTGGATGTCAAGGTGTGGGGACAATCACCAGCATTTATTTGGTTTACACAAGCATCGAAATTCCCGCTACATTTTTCAAAGCTGAGATTTCGCATTTAAAAAGTCTGTTGATTCCCTTATATTAAAAGCAGTAGTGATCAATACTTGTATAATTTGTACCTAAACGGTTTAAAGGTGTTAGGGACAATCACCAAAGCTTTAAAGTGTGTTTACGGCAATGCCCCATGCCCCAATGCAACGATGCGTTGTCAAAGATGTATAAACATGAAAGGATTGCGATGTGACACTTACGGAAACTGTGTGATGGAATAATGATGCTTGAATTTTAATGATGAAGTTCATAAAAAATTATGGATGAAACGTAGATGACAAAAGCATAAAATACAATGAAAATTGCAAGTCAGATGATCATGAATTGCGTGTGAAAAGTGATATGGGCTTCATCGATATAGAAAGTCATCACAATTTTACTTTATAAAAATGAATCTTTATATTTATAATGCTTACTCTTCATTTTCAAAAGTATGGCTCTAAAGTTTCTCCAAAGAAGACTTTGAATGATCTATAAAACTTACAGGTTTTCGCGTGAACTTGTTGAGAATTACATTAACACATGCGTCTGTTACAGATCGAAAGCGAAAATCGGTTTCCCTTGTTTCAGCTTTATTATTCTTGTTATCATTTCCAAAAAACTGATTTGTCTTATTTTTGAGAATGAAAATTTAGAATTTAATGATGTTTTGATGCATCATTACACCGAAAGTTTAAATTACAACGAATACATTTTAGTGTTTAACTTATATTATTTTTCAAAAATACTGGCATTATTTTTGAAACAGAATTGTAGTTAACTGCCAACAATTCAAGTTGACATGCGATCTAATGACCATCAGCATGCATATAATTCCTTAATCTTGAAGTCGTGCGCGATTAACAAGGAAAGAAAACAGACAGAAACAATTCTCATTCTGAATCCTTAGCGTGTTGTTCAGTTATTACCGCATTCACTGCAAACTCCAACTGTCTTGAAATAAACATACAACGTTCCTTTGATAAAGGACAGGTACTATGCGCAAATCGAGAGCCATTCCCCTTTGGGGAGTTGTCGCGCTAGATGCTAGGATGGGTTGATTACCATCACCCAAAATACCAAATTAACTTTTATTCCCAATATTCTCCTAGGATCTATTAGACCTCTGCCAGTCGTTTGAGTCCCTACAAATTAATTGTTTTGAAGACTTGTCTTTTGCTTAATAATTGATGCCAGCGTTTCCCTGATCTGTAGAAAGCTATACCCTGAATCACGAAATGGGAAAAGCCTTCAATCAGTACAATAAATAAAAGTCAAGACTTTTGTATTATTCAATCGGGCACAATCACTTCTTAGTTGCTTGAAATGAATATGGGCCTTTGCACGCTATACTGTCGACCCCCGAAAGGAAAGACATAAAAGTTAAATTTATTGCGTTCGAGGCTTTTAAGATGAGAAGCTTGTAAGCGTTAATTATTAAACCTATGCTTTTGCGGCTTGATCATTGACCATATTGTCTTAACATGGGATGGTGAACGATGAAGGAGCGGGAAATTTAGGGCGTGAGTTCTGTGATTGGGCAATTGAGCAACGTGTAACGGGAGCGAAGATTCCTCTCCATAAAGCACGAGAAAGAAAATTGTTTTGTGTTCATTGCCATCAGAGAAATTGAAAGATATATTAGGATATACGCAGTGGGACGATAATTTTTATTACACGTTGATTCTTAATGCATTAATAATAATGAAAAGATGATTGTAATATAAATTTGAATACTATCCCTTGCTTCATAATCGTGATTCCAACTAGACATTGCAGAAAATTAATGAAGAAAATCAAATAGATTCTAGAAAAATAATTTTAAATGTCATTATCAGTTTTTCGTTGCAGTTAAAACCGAAATTCGATTATTCGCAAAGTGAGACGTTAATTCGAAACTAACTAACAGGGGTTGATTATTCTATAATTGACTAGGGAAATCTACCGATAGCGCGGTTGTAGCGGGAATTAGCTGTTTGATTACATAATTAACGGACATCATAATTTGTAATTTCAGAAGGACAATTTCAAAAGTAGTGGTTTCTGTCAATTATTTTGCGAATCAACGGATTTCACACTCTAACAGTAACATGTAATTAGAAAATCAATATTGCAATCAATATCAATTATGCCATTATTAAAATTATGCATTGCAGTTAATCGTGTTAATTGGGTACAATGAATTCATTAGTGAAGTCGAATGACAGCGATTGATTGATTGCTGTTATGGAACTACTAAGTTGAAAGAAAGAAAGAAAATTATATATTTTTAGTTTAGTTGTTTTTTGATTTACAGTGCAAAAGTTCGCTATCCATATTCTTTTAAACTATGGAATTTATAACAATATTAATATTAGTGGTTCCAAACGAAAAGTGCCGCCGATCGCATATCTGGAAATTAATTTATCAGCGCGCTGTCTTATACACTTCAAGGAAATTGACAGCAAATGAAAGTTATATGACTTTATTGTGTTGTCATACTTTGGCAATACTGAAATTATGTCTATAATATCAAATTTAACGAGGTAAGACAAATTCGTCTATGTAGCCGAGGCTGCTTGATTGATAACTCGATGAGTTAATTTTATACTTATATTTCGGCTGTCACAGCCCTTTTCAAAGTATAGAGTAGAAAAGATTTACAAATGGAGTACAAAGCTATATAAAAATGTTTTCAAAAATCAAAATGTCATGTATATACCACTGTACAGATATCTTGTGCTTCATCACGCCTGTTCAGGTCAGGTTGGGCTGTCTTAATTATGAGTGCCTCTTTGAGACGAAGATCTACTGCGTCTTTAGCATGTGACACAATTTCTATGCTGAGGCTGCCATGACAGATGAGCTTGTGATCATAGATGGCGGATTTGTTGTAAAATGAGTGCTCTCGAATTCTTGTGTGTAAGGGACGCACTGTACTTCCAATGTAGACAGAACCGCATGAACATTGGATCTTATATACCACCATTTTTCTGCCACAATTGTCATTTTTCATAGGACAGTTCTTCATTGTGCACGTTTGTTTCAGTTTTGGTCTCTTGAGTTTTTGTTGTAATGTTTTCGAGCGATGATAAAGGCGAATGTTTATTTTCTCATGCTGAAAAGCTCTTTTAATCTTTCTGTTGACATAATCTGATACAAATGAGACTGACATGTAGAACGTGGCAAATGTGAAAGGACCAACAAAGAAAATATCATGGCTTCTTGTTCAGATTCTCAGTCCACTCTTGCAATTTGTGCCTGCACATTTATACAACGTCTGGAGTTAATTGAAAGAATTCAGTGCGTTTGCAACGATCCTGCTATATTGAATGACTACTCATATCCCTGCAGCTTCGATGTTGTGTCACTATATACCTCAATCCCAATACAGGATGCAATAGCGAATGCCATGGACAAATTAATCGATTCAAAGCAGAAATTCTACAACCTCAACAGTCAAGATATTGAAGAATTGCTGTCAGTTACTCTAAACAACACTTTTTTCTGTTTTCAAGATGACCAATATCAACAAATCAAAGGTCTTCCGATGGGATCCAGTATCTCCGGACTTCTCGCCATCCTATTCTTAGACACAATCGAAAAGAAAGCATTACAATCTTTTCCTCATTGCAAATTATTTGCTCGATACGTTGATGATCGCTTCAGTCTGGTGAGAAACGAATCAGACGCAAGAGAACTTCTGAACATTTTAAACGAACAGTATCCTGACATCAAATTTGAACTAGAATTGCCAAAGTCAAACAAGACATTGAGCCTTCTTGATTTCACAGTTGATCTAGATAGCAGCCAACCAAAATTCACCTTTTATAAGAAGCAGGCAAAGAAGAACATTTTCATGAATTCCAAATCAAGTTTGCCAACTGCAATGAAAGAATCAACCATCAAAAATGAAGTGAAGCGAATACGTGAAAGGTCCACAGCACAGGAAGATGAAGATAGAGCACTGACTGAGTTTGAGCGAATACCTGGACTAAATGATTATGACAATCAATTCATCAAAAGTGTAACCAAAACAAATTCCAAGAGAAGGCGCAAAAATATGAACAATTATCCCACGTTCTACATGTCAGTCCCATTTGTATCAGATTATGTCAACAGAAAGATTAAAAGAGCTTTTCAGCATGAGAAAATAAACATTCGCCTTTATCATCGCTCGAAAACATTACAACAAAAACTCAAGAGACCAAAACTGAAACAAACGTGCACAATGAAGAACTGTCCTATGAAAAATGACAATTGTGGCAGAAAAATGGTGGTATATAAGATCCAATGTTCATGCGATTCTGTCTACATTGGAAGTACAGTGCGTCCCTTACACACAAGAATTCGAGAGCACTTATTTTACAACAAATCCGCCATCTATGATCACAAGCTCATCTGTCATGGCAGCCTCAGCATAGAAATTGTGTCACATGCTAAAGACGCAGTAGATCTTCGTCTCAAAGAGGCACTCATAATTAAGACAGCCCAACCTGACCTGAACAGGCGTGATGAAGCACAAGATATCTGTACAGTGGTATATACATGACATTTTGATTTTTGAAAACATTTTTATATAGCTTTGTACTCCATTTGTAAATCTTTTCTACTCTATACTTTGAAAAGGGCTGTGACAGCCGAAATATAAGTATAAAATTAACTCATCGAGTTATCAATCAAGCAGCCTCGGCTACATAGACGAATTTGTCTTACCTCGTTAAATTTAACAATAATGCTGCTCGGAGAGAATTTTGATATCTATAATATCATGTAATTTATTAACAAGACACCATACAAACAGTTAGCAAAACACATTAGCAAATTGCAGCAAAAAATGCAATCAATAATAAACTGGAATTCCTTCACATCTAGCACTTCTTAAATAACAAAGATCAGGTAGGCCTTTAGGAATATAATTCATTCGGCTGATAAAGATATCACTGAACTATGAAGTGACCACAATATCCAAGACTCAAATAGCATAGATGCAAGGATAACATTCATGCATTTTTTACGACATATTGACCAATAAAAATGGAATCATCCTCAAAGATATTACAAATCACATGAAATCAGAAATTAAAAAATAAGCAGGTTATAAAATATGAAGATTATAAAATTTATTAATTAATAATTTAATTATAAAATTAAATTATAAAATTAATTTTATAAGAAGGTTATAAAATGCAGCATATCATTGTTACTGAGTAAGTAGGGTTGCCAGCCAATATTTCACATGTCGTTTTTCTATGAAAGTCGTTTATATAGCTCCAATTCCAAATTAGACGGCCATAATTGCATGATTAAGGCCGTCTAATTTGCTATGTAATACCATTGAGGTAGGAGCATTTCACCATCCATCTTCGCGTTCCCAGTGAAAATGGCATTGAGGAGATTCCTATGGTTCACAATTATGATCAGTAGATATCTCAAGCTTGACATACTTTAAGTTCTGAGCTTCATCATGGACTTCTATAACATAGCATGGCTGCATGGTCCATGACTGCATGGGTTATGTAGAAAATTATCATAGATTTGAGTCTTTTGCAGATCAAAATCTTGGATTTTTGATGTCATAGATTTTAGGTTCAGCAACAATGAATACATTACCTTTCAAATGATCAGCCTAAATCGTCTGGCGCTACGCGCCGACGATCTAGGCTTTCATTTGAAAGGTAATATATCTTCAATGTAACAAATATACTACAGAAAACTGAGAGGTGACAAAGATATTCTTACCTAATATCATTAGACTACACACTTCTTCTGGATGCTCTAGCAAAGTTTAGCATATAGTCCGGGAGCCAGCGTGAAGTTGTGCAGGGAACGAGGTAGTACATAAAACTTTCACATAGCATAGTGCACCTCTAACCTACTGCAAAACTTCGCGTCTGCCGGATCAGATCATTTGCTTTTCAGAAATAGAGAGGATAACAAAATCCAATGTATTTCCAATGGCAAATTTGTGACATCTGAGGTGTTGACTCCATTTTTTCGAGTTTTTGCTCATAAAAGTTACACAAATTGGTATTTTGTTGAACTGATTATTATAGAAATCATCTACAGATTATGATCTTTCAAATGAGCTATCATTCAGTGACAGAGGATGAAGCAAAGCGTGCAAGCAGACACTTTTCGTTGGTGTAACTGCAAATTTTAAGATACAAATTCCAGGAAAATTGTTGATATACTCTAACGAAAAGTGTCTGTTTGTACACTTTGCTTCATCCTCTGTCACTGAATGATAGCTCATTTGAAAGATCATAATCTGTAGATGATTTCTATAATAACCAGTTCAACAAAATACCAATTTGTGTAACTTTTATGAGCAAAAACTCGAAAAAATGGAGTCAACACCTCAAATGTCACAATTTTACCATTGGAAATACATAGGATTGTGTTATCCTCTCTATTTCTGAAAAGCAAATGATCTGATCCGGCAGACGCGAAGTTTTGCAGTAGGTTAGAGGTGCACTATGCTATGTGAAAGTTTTATGTACTACCTCGTTCCCTGCACAACTTCACGCTAGCTCCCGGACTAATAACCGGTTTCCATTAAAATGTACAGACTGTCCCAAAAGTTACTACCACTTATATAAAAAGATAAACTTAATTCATTGTATTAATTATTAATCAATATTAATCAACATTTTTATGCTAATTTAATTGTCATGAATGCGGATAAGAAAAAAGATGTTCATCTTAATCAACTATGCTTCCTTTATTGATCAAAAGGTTCAACTTGATAATCGTCATGTTCGATGCACAAGTGCATCCTCCTGAACGATCGCTCGTGAATTCTTTCCAAGACTCGTCTGTCGTCGAAAGCTTTGAACTCTTCTACGACTGCCTGTTTGAGGTCTGCAACAGTTTCCGGGCGTTTCATTATGATCTTCGGCTTCAGCAAACCCCATAATGCATTGTCGCATGAGCTGAGGAACGAGGAGGCCAATTCATCAGTCCATATTTACCAACCCACCGATTTGGAAAGTGCTGGTTTAGGAAGCTGCGAGTGATAAGGGCTGTATGAGCCGGTGCCTCGTCCTGCTGGAAGTGGGCTGAATTAGCAATTCCTCTTCTTTGCAAGTTCTGGCAACATTTCATTTCTAAACATATTAATGTTGTCAGTAGGAGGACACTCCATATTTGATGGAAATATCAGAAAGTAAAAACACTTTATCGCAAGCGCTTTCGACCGACACCGCCAGTCATTATCAAGCGACTGTTCGTTGATCCAACAATAAACGAACAGTCGCTTGATAATGACTGGCAGTGTCGGTCGAAAGCGCTTGCGATAAAGTGTTTTTACTTTCTGATATTTCCATCAAATATGGAGTGTCCTCCTACTGACAATATTGAAATACACTCCCTATTCCGTCAAAAGCATATTAATGTAAGCTACGGCTGTAACTCCGCCTTTCAGAAAAAATGGACCGATTAAATGCCTCGATGACATAGCTGCAAATATCATCACTTGAGGTGGGTGTTGCCTGACTTGATCAAAGAAGAATGGATTCTGTTTGCTCCAAAAAAAGATCTGCTTTGATCTAGGATGTCCTTCTGCATAGATTGCGCATTCATCCAAAAAAAACAGTTTATCTCGCCGCAACTCGTCATACTTTTGAAGTATGTTTCGACAAGCTTCAACACGAACTCCACGATCTGCTTCAGATAAAAGCTGTACCTCTACTGGCCTGTAAGGATGGAGTTTCATGTCATTCTTTATGACTCTATGAAGGGTTGACTTTGCCATGCCGATCTCATCAGATCTGCGACGCACTGACAACTTGAGAGAGAGAGAGAGAGATGTATATTTATTTCAGATATGTGAAAAATTCTCGATTCATACAAAATTTCGGAAATAGTGAGAAAGTCAACAAACTAAAGAAAATGCACATACATTTGACATAATGTTTGACATATACAATCCGGTTGTGTTGAAAGATTCGAGTAGCATTGACTACATGCTTTGAATTTCAACCCCATTTATACAAAAAATGCAGAAAGGTACGAAGGAAGTAAGCCGACGATGAGAGCCTATTGCTGGAACTTGAAAGCGTCCATTTCGCGTAGTTTCGGGGATAAGCGAGTAATTCAAATCATTGGGATGATTCATTTTGTGAAAAGCAGACACAGCAAGATGTCGACGCTTCTCCTTCAATGCTGGAAAAAGTGAACACTCGCATTTATTGCCACAAATCATGCGATGAACCCTTTTATTAATCCTTTCCAACTTCTCACGATTCTTTTTGTTGATACCAAAGAATAACTGACAATTGTATTCAAGTATTGTACGAATACAGCAGTAATAGATTTGGACAAGTTGATGAGCTTGTAGTACACCTCTAAGTCTTCTAATTACAAACAAGCGACGACTAGCACTTCTGCACACTTCATCAATGTGTACGTCCCACTTAAGTGAATGTTGAAGACTAATACCGAGAACCTTAACAGAGCTGACTAAAGTTGGACAAGTCAGGTTTGAACGATTGTGTCCACCGATGACCATCGACTTGGTTTTAGCTGCATTTAAAGCCAATCCATTAGATTCACACCACATTTTGGCATTATCAATTTCATCGCATATGACTTTATCAACATCGGAGAATTTATTGCAAGGAACTAACACTAAAAAGTCATCGGCATATTTTATGGTTGAGCTATTAGCTGTAGTGGAGAAGAAAGTTCCAACATGAGCAGCAAAGATCAAAGAACCCAAGATTGAGCCCTGTGGAACACCAGACTTGACTTTCACAAATGTGCTTCGATAAAAATTTTGTAACATGACCTGCTGAAAGCGGTCTTGAAGAAAGTTGCAAATCCAGAGGAGGGCCATGCGAGGCAACCTAGCACATTGAAGTGTACGGAAAATGTGTTCGTGAGACAAGCGATCAAACGCCTTGCTTAAATCAAAGGATGTCAAAATAACTGACTGTACATCTTTTTGGTCTAATTGTTTTGTCACAAAATCTTGTAAACGAACATGTGCGTGCAGCGTAGAGGAACCCCTGCGAAACCCAAACTGGTTGTCACCGTAAATATCTAGGAGCTTCTCATCAACAGAATCAGCAACATATCGCTCCAGAATTTTTGAGAAAATAGACAGTAGTGATATGGGTCTAAGATCTGAAATTTTCTTCGCTCCAGGCTTTGGAATAGGCACAACTGTAGACTGCTTCCATATGAGTGGCAGCTTGCCGGTAGTAACTGACATTATGTACAAGTGAGTCAGGGGTTCAGCCAATGCAATGGCACAATCGCGGAGAACTCTACCTGGAACATCATGCGGTCCTCGTGCTTTTCTCGGATCATATAGCTGCAGGCGCTTGCAAGTACCAACTACAGTGATGTCAGGAGACCAGATACTGTCATCAGCAGGAACACTTTGCAAAAGCAGGTCCCAGTTCGGTGATTCTGCAAACACACTTGAAAATTTTGAGTTTATTTCCTCAGCAACGTGGTTCATGGTTTCAAATTCATTTAACAGTCTTGAGAATAGGGCATGAGCTCCAACCTTGTAGCCACTCAAATTGCCAATCTTTCGCCAAAAAGAGGATCTGTTTGAGGAAAAGGAATTCGTCCACTCTTGCTTGGCCAATCCAATGGTATATTTCAACTTTTTGCTGTAATGTTCAACGAGTGATGTACGTGTATTTCCACATGCATGAGCTTCAAAGCGTTTGTTGAACATCAATTTCAAGCCGGGAGATACCCATGGTTGATCTTTGGACGTCAATTCAATGAAGGAAACGGGCAGTTGGTTCAAAGCCTGATCAATTTTATCATGAAAAAATTGACACTTGTCATCAAGGCATAGATCAGCGCGATACATATGATGCCACGGAATGGAATTTAAGAGGAAGAAAAGTTTATCCATATTACTTTTGCGGAAATCATAGATCTTGAAAAATTCCACTGAATCACTTGTTCCATCACTCTGTGGTTTAAGGAACACTGTAGAATGGTCAGATCGAGAAAGTGCAGGTCCAACAGTAGGTGGCAAGTACAAGTCAACCAGAGAAAATTCAATAAAAATTTTGTCCAATATTGCAGCTTTCCTTGTAGGCGACGTGACAGTTTGACTTAACCCATAATCATTTGTTAGAAATGCACATGGGAAATGATTGAGATCACCAGCCACAATGATTCTGTAATTGCCAAAACTGTCAAGCAAGTCATCGAAGAAGTCACACAGAAAAGATTTGATTGCTTCATAATCTGGAGATAGTAAATTTGGAGGGACGTAAAGGGCAAAAAGTAGCAATTTGTAGGCGACAAATCTTAGACAAATTGCCTCGATGCAAGGTGGTAGATTGAGAGGAGATATGTCATGCACGGGCTTTATTGAGCTCTTGACAAAAACACAAACACCTCCTCCCTTTCTTCCATCCCGACGATCACATCGAAAAGGAGCAGTATAGTTTAATAAATGCACTTGATCGTTGGAAACATTGCCATCAAGCCAGGACTCAGAAACAGCCACAACATCAGGGGTGAGACAGGAAGTAAGGACGTTAAGTTCGTCAATCTTTGGTCTCAAAGATTGTGCATTAATGAGAATAAGTGAAGGCATGGAGGGGTTGTCATCAAATCGAGATAAAAACTGCTTCAAAAATGGTTGTTCCGACTTCTAGGAACTACTCGATCTCGGTAGATGACCACATCCTCACCTGCTCCACGCCTGCTGACCAGTTCATCGCGAAGCATTTTCCTCCTTCTTTGCTGGAAGATTGTGAAATCCGGGTTGATGTAGACATTTCTATACATGTGAGTGACCTTCAGCTCCTTAGCCTTCTTCAATATGTTTAATTTTGAATCCATGTCAGAACACTTGACCCTTAGAAGTCGACTTTTGCCACCTTCGGCTTTCTTGCCAACTCTATGCACATCCTCAATAATACTGGAGGAATAAATGCCAATGGTTTCAAGAACTTTGATGCATTTCTCACGATCATTAGCCTTCCGTTCGTCAACGGTGCCAGTATTACACACATCAATTCCAGAGAACATTATATTTAGCCTCTTATGGTCTCGCTGCTCCATTTCATAAGAAATATCCGACATCATTAGAACTTCGCGTGTTCGAATTTCATGCAATTCTGCTTCCATCTCAGAGTTCTTGGCTTTGAGGTGCTCATACTTCTTGTCTAAATCGTCGATCTTGTTTTGCATGAATGTGATGGTAGATGTAAAAGTATCCATGTCCTTTTTGATGTCACTGATGTCCTTCCTCATGTCATTTAAGACTAGTTTGATCTCGTTAAGAGCTACATTGGACTCTGAAATAGATCCAGATCTCAGGTTTCTTGCTTGACCTCCGCTGCTCATATTGTCTTCAGGAAACAAAATAGCTTCAATCACCAGAAAAAAGTAAGTTGTTGATTGGTCACGGACTCGAACTCAGGAAAACACAGCCGAGGAGGCACACTAAGTCACACCGTCTGACCACAACACCACTGGATCAACAATATGCCACTATCTATGCTGAATCAAGTGTTCAGAAAATTGACAATATCAATGATATAGCATGGACAAGTGATCACCAGAAACTGGGCATGCGCACAACGACACAGTTCCAGAGATCGGGAACTTCCTACTGTAGCTCAGATCAAAATTGACGGATCACGAAACCGAGTACACAGTTAGACGCAGGAGAAGACGGCGATTCAGACGATGTAAAATTCCACACAGAAAGACACAAAGAAGCGATGGCAGGGGCACAAAAGATGACACGATCAGGAGCGAGATGCAAAACACAACCGGCGTCAGATGACTTGAAGTTGGGATCGTTTTCAAGAGATTCTTTCACATTCTCAACTTCTTCTCCTCGCTCATTTGGTCTTCCATCTATCTTCCTGTCCAAGATTTAACCAATGGAAAATAATTTGTCACCCCATGCTGTGATAACTCTTGTATGGGGTGGTTCAAATCCATATCGCTCTCTCAACTTTGTCTTCAACTGCCTTACTGCCATTATGCTTCTGTCACCTTCGAAATACCAGGCAGCAGCGAGAACACGATACTCAATTGTGTACCGACGAATGTCAGCCATGCCGTGAATTTATACGGTGAAATGTTTTATTCCTATGTCAATGAGCAACGCTTTGGTAACGACCACTCAGAAGTGTCTCAATCATCTATCAATTCGAATTGAATCAATAGCAACCTCGATCGCCTTGATCACGACAATGTTTATATCTTGACTGGATTTAGAGTTCAAAATTATGCTATTCCGGGAGCGTGGAATGCTTCGGGATAAAAGATTAATTTTGACTGATAAATCCATTCAAGATATCTATTGTTGCATGCCTTCTAGTGAAACCTCGAGTTTATAGCTTAATTTAGAAATCTATGGCTCCAAGTAACTACTTCTATAATCTATGGTATCAGAGAAAAGCTGCCGAAATTTAACAAAATAATATGAAGTCATTTTGAAAGATACATGTATTAATCTAGAGTATCGGTCAAAGACATAATAATCATAAAATGAGTAATTGATGAGATTAAATGTATCAGTAGCCAGTCAATATGACTCTTTTGGACATTTTTCACCGACAAAAATGACCATAGAGTCCGCAAAGGCATGCAACAATTGTACAATTGATTAAGATTATTTTTTTCTAAGTGGTAGTAACTTCTGGGACACTCTGTATAAGTTTTTGTTATTATAGTTCCTAAGTCAAAAACAATGAAGTTCAGGGTCATTGGAAATATCTTCCAAAAGTCACTTAATTTCATTGCATGCACCCTTTTCTTTCAATTCCCGTCATTACTTTAACAATTACCACATTGCTTTGCCCTTCCTCTTCGTCAACCCATGCTACTATCACTCTTTCTGCCTTTCATCATCTTGTTATTTTCTTCTTCATTTTGGTCTCTTATCTATCCAACAAAAATGCAATTCTGGAATATTTTTCTTCTCTTCTTGGTGCCGGCATTCTTTGAACAGTTTTTCAATAAACGAAATTTGCTCATTTAATCTCCCTTCTGTTGCTTTGTCTTCTCTCCGGCTTTATTGACAGCTTGTTCTATTTCTCTAATGATATTGGTATTACGTTTCCTGCTGCCATTTTTAGAGGTCTATGTACCTTAGCTGCCTTCGTAAAAAATCTTCCGTTTCCTGAATAGCCATGGCCGATCAAGAGTTATCATACATGTTTTGATTCTGTCATACCATTACATATTACAAAATATTCTAATTTTCGTAGCCTATTTTTATTTCTATAAGCTTAAAGATTCAATACCACATAGATTATTGTGACAAATGATGTCACACGTTGAATCAGTCTTTAATGCTTTGCGTTTATTTCTGTGTTATCAATGTTATCTGAAAATTAAGAAGTCCCCATCTATACCTAAAATATAGTTTCCAATGGTAATTTCACTTAACTTTCTCAACACCGTTCAACATAATAAGCCCATTTTTCTACTTAACCCATTTCATCGCAGTGGGTTTTTGAATATCCAGGTACACAATGCGTCACAAAGACAAAAATCTGCTTGATCATGATAAGAATTACATGAAAAGTTTTGGCTGATGTTCTCTATGGACTTGAAATTTTTGTCAAATGCTATATACTCTTGAATTTGAATGAATTTGAAATTTGTAAAATCAAGTTTTCTATCATATCTGAAAATGGCGGAAAGGTGAGCAAGCTTCCACTCTTTGGAAAACTTACCTTGCCGCTGTGCCATATCCTCCAGGACGTCGGCAACCATGGACTTCCATCTTTCTCGGTGCCCGTAAGAAGCGATTATTCATGTGACTTTTTCAATACTTTAACCGACAAATTATACAACCATCGTGACAGCTCTTGACCATTGACCGTCAGTAAGGTGTGAGGGACTTAGGCAAGATTCTCAAAGGAGGAGAGCGGTGCACCTATGGAAAGTGGACTTAGATGCCGATGCCAGGAGACAGGGGGTTGCCCCCACCACATATTGAAAAATATTCAAGAGGAAACTGTTTTGGTCATCCTAGAATTTCATCCATTCCAGAGTAGGGATACATAGGTAGAGTGTCGATGTCGACTGAAAAAGTATTTGTATACAGTGAAAATTTTTGTATGAAAGATTCAGTTTTTGCCGAGATTGCGTTCCCGTGGTCCAAAAAATTATTTGAACATTTTTAAAAAAATCAAAATTTTGCCAATTTATATACTACCGAGATGACGCACCCTTGTAAGTAGTATGAAACAATTAGCTGGATTTCAAAAGGAATGAATATTTGCTAATAACCATCCTAGCAAAGCGGAAATTGAGCTGATTATCAAGGGAATATTATACAATTATATCATTATTATTTATATTATAGGGAATCCGTATTATAATGGAAGTCTTCATGAAAAAGTCACGATATTATTCGTGCTTTCTTGGCTGAAATTTCAAGGTTTTCATTCAATTTTCACCGGCATGATTTTATTACTCACTAAATTTATGTGTTTAATTTCTTGAATCTGAATAGTGATGTGGACCCATTTACGTCTTTCAAAGTTAATTGAAATCATTGTCTTTGATTATGTGAGTTTGCTCTGCCAGTGGCAGGTTGCCTATGATATGATCACGCATAAGAAAATACTCTTGAGGTTGACCATGAAAATAATAGGAACCCATCCTATTGCTAATTTGACAAACATTAAATCTCCAAGGCTGTCATGACACTGAGAATCTGCGAAATACCATCATTCCTTCTCTATTACAATCATGATCACTCAATTCCATGGCAATTTCTTAAAAACTTCAAAAATTTTCATATCTCATTTTTGGTAACAAGTATCAACTATATCCCCTCGAGTTCATTTATTAAAATCGAAAGTGTATGCACATTGGGATTTAATAAATGCGGAGTTACCACTCTACCTAATATACCTACTCTATGATCTATTCTTTACACACAGGCCATTATCTATAGGCCTTGCTGTGTGAGTAGGTTTGACAGCCATTCCTCTAAAATTAGGCAGTGGATCAATTTATCTTGACAATTAAATGACTAAATCAACGATACGTAGGGGATTATAGGAGATACTGGACGCTCTTTCCATTTCTGAACTAACGATAAAAGGCATGGGCGCGTCTTCACATTAGAACTGACGATATACAAGGGATTATAGAAGATCCCTTCCATATCTGAACTAGCGCCATAAAAAGGATTGTAGGAGAATCTGAGCGCGCTCTTTACATCTGAACAAACGCTCAGGAGGAGGCCCGATTCACATTGGAACTAATGCCACGTAAATGATTACAGGAGAAAGGATCTCTCGTCTAGCCCCAGCTAACATTACTAAATGACTATGTAGAGGATGCCGATGCTGGGTGCCCCTTTCAAATCTGAACTTGTGCCATGTAAAGGAGTGTGCGAGATGCTGTGAGCCATCTTTACATGTGAACAAACGCTAGCAGCAAGGTTGGACCTTGGGTTTTGGGTCAAACTTGGCTTTTCTGTACAAAACTAGGGTTTTCTATTAATGCTGAATATATGCAGATCAAGTTACAAAAATTAATATTTTGATTTGAATTTTAGGAGAGCTACAGGATAAGAGCATAAATCTCTGATATTTTATCAAATTTCTACTGGATTCAGAGAATATTTCAAAAATGAAGTACTTGTGATTATTAGCTATTTCATTCTGGGCTTGACAATACCGCGCATTGAAAGCTCATACATATTGTATCTACTGTAAGCTTGCATGTATTTTGTTGCACTTGTGCACAATAAATTTTTATATATTCCACATATTTTGTATCTTCGCACCCTTAACTTTCTGCGATAGCCGACATTCATCCAAAAATAAATTCACTCCTATGTGTAACTCATAATTAAATCAAATATCTTCAATTAGTCAGCATATCAGTGTTGGTTAAATTAAAAGAAAACTTTATGACGTAATACATGTACCTATGCTACTAATTACAATTATTGCAATTATAAATCGTTTCCCACTAATACCACACTTCTCATGGGCCCAATAGGAATTTTGGCCTATAGAAGAATCTTTATGTCAGCACAAAATACAAAGAATGTACTTCGTTTACTTGATTTCATTCATTTACTTAAACTTGGGCTTGGGTTTTGGGTTTTGACCTCAAGTTTTGGCCCAAAACTTGTATTGGGTATGCCCAATACAAGTTTTTGCCCAACCTTGCTAGAAGCATCTAAATTCATGCGGAAACCCAATTCACCATGTAAATGATCATATGAGATAAGCGCGCTCATCGCGCCCGAATGAACGTTAGCAAAAGATTTATACGAGATGGGCGCTTAGAATCTTCCATGAATGAGATTCTTTGAAATATTGAAAATTGGGAAGAATTCGATTGCCCAAAAAGTGGGATGCGCGCAATGGATTCTGCACTGCGTCACCGTATAACATATGCATATGTTGAGTTCTTAGTTAAACGGATTGAATTTGAGTACATGTAGGTCTATGAATGATGGTAATTGGAAGTAGTTGCTGTGATTGAGAGCATTAAAATCGCGGACTACCAGGGTGTGGCACAGCTTAGAACTACCAATGTGAGATGAATTTATTACTCATAATAAATGTCTTCGTTTTCACTAAGCTTATTCATCAATGGTTTTTCGTTTATCAATAAAGACTTTGATTATGTAAACATTCTTTGTTGCAATTTGAATTATATGCAAGCCCAATGTAAGATCGTGTGCGCTAATGCACATTTTCATCATGCATCAGCAAAATAACAATATGTAATTGTTAATATTTTAATACATAATAATATTATAGTATTGATATCATATATTATATTATATAATATATATTAATATATATATAATTATATAACAATAATATATAATATTTGCAATATTTGATTGAATAAAATGTTTTTTATTCTACAATTTCATTGATAACGTGAGGTACGGTTACCGCTAACCATAGAGTAAATATATTAGGTAGAGTGGCAACTCCGCATTTATTAACTCCCCAATGTGTATACACATTTTATTTGTATACATAATGTGTTTACACAATTTTATTAAATGGCCTCAAGGGAGATGCAGTCGGAATTGTTTCCAAATGTGAGATATGCATATTTATGCAGCTTTGAAGAAATTGCAACGGAATCGACTACATGTATTCATGATAGTATAAAGCAGATGGAAATGATATCATTTTACAGATCGTCCGTGTCATGACAGCCTTGGAGAGGTAATGTTTGTTAAATTAGCAACTGACCTGCTATTGCTTTCATGCTGAACCTCAAGAGAATCTTCTGAAGCGTGATCATATGAAAAGCAACCTGCCACTGGTACACAAAACAACAGAATCAAAGACAACGATTTCATTTAACTTTGAAAGATGAAAATGGGTCCACATCACTATTCAGATCCAAGAAATAAAACATGAATTTAGTGAATCATAAATGGCGGTGAAAATTGAATTATAAACTTGAAATTTCAGCCAAGAAAGCACGAATGATATCGCGACTTTTTCATGAAGATTTCCATTATAATGCCGTTCATCAGATTCCCTTGCAATCAGCTTAATTTCCACTTAGTTACGTTGCTTGTTAGCAAATATTCATTCCTTTTGATGTACATGTTTTATGTACAACTTGTTTCATACTACTTATATGGGGGCGTCATCTCGGTAGTATATAAATTGGCAAAATTTTGGACCACGGGAACGTAATCTCCGCAAAAAACTGAATCTTTTGATATAAAAATTTTCACTGTATGCAGATACTTTTTTGAGTCGACAATCTACCTATATATCCCTATTCTATGCCGCTAACTGCCGGTAGGTCCTTGCATTTAAAAAGATGTTCTTTGTAATATTGCAGCTTCTAGACAGTTTTCCAGCATTGTGGTATCTTTGACAGTGGTGCCATTTCTCTGTCGTCACGTGCGCAGTAGACCACTGAACTTCAAGTTCAAGTTGTAGTGGCCACTTCAACTCGCAGTCGACCACTGAATTGTTTCATGAAGAGATTACCTCAGTATATACACCCACAGGTCGTGCAAATCGAGCAGTACCGTACTCCATTGCCAAGCCTCAGGCTAAATCTACCATAAGAAATATTATAATACAGCAGGGAAAGCTGTAGAAATGAAATTTTCAGTTATAAATATGCCTATTATTTCAACTCCTCTATGGGCTCTCTCAAACAATTCACTTACACAATCTGGAGCGTCACCGACCGAAGAATGATTAATCTAGTTCTGTGGATGCAGCGGATTGGAGAGCTTTCAGGACAGCTCCAGCAGACAAATGGGGTGTAGCACCTCCAACTGACGAATGGGGCGGATTGGAGAGTTTTCAGAACAGCTCCTTTAGACAAAGTGGAGCGGAGTACCTCCAACTGACAAATGAAGAAGATTGAAGAGCTTTCAGAGCAGGTTCTTTAAACAAAGTGGAGCAGAGTACCTCCAACCGACGAATGAAGAGGATTGAAGAGCTTTCAGAGCAGGTTCTTTAGACAAATGGAATGGAGCGTCTCCAACCTGGGCATGCAGCCGTTTTGGAGAGTCACCAGAATAGCTCGACTAGACAAATGGAACGGAGCGCCTCCAACTCCTACCCGCGAATGCCCCCCCCCGGAATGGAGAACCCCAAGAGTGCATGCAGTAGACATATGGAGGACCTACTCTGGGTTACCACATATCAATTAAGCAATCAATCAGGTGTGGATTTTCAATGTATCACCGAGTACTGCCATCTAATGAAGAATTAAGGAATTACAAAGATGTATTGAACCAATCGCTTTGCAATTCAATTCACTATTAATTTCATAGTTCATAGATAAAAATTTGATGATTCATATTTTCTCTTCGCTCAGTTATGATAGCTTCTTGAGCAAAGGGGGAGACGGCGCTCTCGTACCGCTCCCATTGTCTACGTCCTTGGGAGCTGTTGGACGCCGACAGCCCGTCTTATAAAGTGACTTTTTAACTGATGATGATTTTCGACCAAAAGGTTTGAATTCTGCAAGGCTTTAAATTTCTGCATCAAAGTGATCCTCCATCGAGTGGTCATATTATATCATATACTCATCTGAAAGATCATGGACAATCTCGTGTATCATTTAATTGATTATCTGCACGAGTCTTGCATGTTTTGAATCCTGTTTCAGCTTACTTAGAAGACATGCGTGAAAAGGTCGATGGAACATACGGGACATAAGTAGTAGATATGTGGAATGGTCTGCGTGAAAGACGACATTTATAAACATGTGATCGCAAAACGAATGACAATGGCAGTGCAACCATCAATACTAATTGATACTAATAATCAACAACCACCAATACTAATAACATCTCAATCAGTGGCGTCTTCTCCGTACCTGCGAGGCCTCCGGCGCATCCATAAAAATAATTTTCCAACAATTATAAAAATGAAAAGTTGCATCATTCCTTTAAATTCGATAGCTTCTCGTGACAACTTTATAGCTTTCCGTCTCAAAGTCAGACGCTCAACCTCATTGAACAGTTTTGCAGCACGTGTGCGAATCACAGAGCGAAAGAGAGTTGTGTGGGTGTGAGGCAGTAAGCTCACGCGCCCGCGCCAATATTGGCTTTTCCGATAGATATGATGATTTGCCTTCTGCAATTTTTGCAATGAAATTCTACGCGATTCTTGATTGAGGCGCGGTATCTAAATATAATAAAGGAAGCGCAACCCAATTGTTCCTGGATTCGCTTTATGTCAGAGAGGCCACTACGTCAACAGTAGCAGATGGCTGACGTTCAGACAAGACTGCTATCAGATGATGAGCGTTCTCCAATGAATGCAGAGTAATTCATCTGACTCGAACACCCAGATTCGGTAGAATTCCATAATTTGTTTCTACTTGATTGATGTGACACTATGTTTAGTACAACAGATGAGATCATAACCACGCCTTTCGTTCGAAGGGAATATACTGATATACTGAAAAGATGACAGTCGTCAAGCAAGGTAGGCCAACATCTGATATAAAAATTGAAAGTACTCACAGAGAAAGAAATACAGAAGACGTTTTAATGCATCAAAATTGCAAACATGTGAGCGGCTGACCGGCCATGAGAAACGCAAGAAACTGTTGACCTTGCCTCTTTTTTCTCGAGAAAATGTGTTCTGGACAGAGGGAATATAGTAATCAGTTCCTTGAGGCGGTTAAGAGACATGAGCAATCACTTCTTGTGCACAATTCACTTGACCTTAAAACATGTTCGGGAAATTGTTATTCAACTTTTATGAAAATGAATGTTCTAACATAAAAAATGTCTGGTATAGAAATAGTATTCCAATGCCGAGTGAAGGCCTATGGTCTGAGCGCACGCGACGCCACTGATCTCAATATTGACTTTATCGTAGATGTTGTAATCAACAACAGACCAATCCCAGGATGAAGACCAAAATGAGTCAAAACGAGTTGTAATTTATCAAAATTATCATGATCAACAGCCTACAAACATGCACAAAATATAGGGCCTTCAATTGCACACTTATGTCAGTCAATGCATATTTGGCGCAATATTACCAAGTGCTCACTACAAGCGGATTTATGACGGATTAAACAACTGTTTTGGTCTTTCTGTCTCTTTCTCTTGGACAAGAAGCACATCGTCTTTTGGGGGCTCCTATTAGTTCTACTGAACGAGGAGGATTTTCAGGTTGAATTTTCTTAACTAATTTTTTACCAAGGGAAATCAGAAAAAGACGTCTATTACTTTTGCCGACATTCCATTCTGGGAGAATGAAATGAAGTATAGACGCATTCAGACAAGACAAGTCCGCAGTATGTCAATTGGTGACAGCTGATGTACAATGCTGAGATCGAAGTAACTTGCCTATTTGCTTGGCTTTGTAAGAAATCATGTGGATACGTTGTCTTCAGTAGAATATACAAAGGATGAATCAAGGAGACTCCTACCTTTGTAAGGACGAAGCTCCAGACGTCCTTCACGTCGATGAGGTCTTACTGTTCTCTACAAAGTCATGATGAGTTCCAATAATGATCGTGCTAATCGTAAAGATGTAGAGAAATTGTCTTTTGTTACTACTATACCCGAGTATTCGAGACAATTGAAAAGTTGTAAAACAACAATCTCATCCAGCTGCGTATCACCTCTATCTTCGGCACTTGCACTGATGTACATCTGAATGTTATAAACAATATGATGTTTGCGTATCAGCCAGTATCCAAAACTTCCAGCCACACCGCGCTGGCTTCGACGGCATGTACTAAATGTGAGGACACCGCCCACGGAACGGATCAAGCTGCTCATCAACCGCTACCTGTTCGTATGGAAAGAAGCATGATTGGGAATGTTTAACAAATCCATCGAGTAAAAGGCGATTTGCAGCCAATTGCAGTCACCCTGCAAGTCAATGCACTTTTCCCACCCTTTCCCAACTTTTTCATTCCCTCTTCATACCACACTTTTGGGAAGTTGTCCAATGATTTCTTGACAGCAGTCCGAATTTCTTTTTTGTTTTCAAACTTAATACCCCTTAAGGGATCTTTCATTGGTCTAAATAAATGAAAGTCACTTGGCGCAAGGTCAGGAGAATATGCAGCATGCGGCAAAAGGAGCTCCTGGACACTTTCCATTGAGGTTTTGGCGATATGCATTCTGGCATTGTCTTGGAGGTGGTCGCATTGTCAGCTTTCCTGGGTGAATTTTTGGGAGTTTGTTGTGCACAACTTGGAATAGGTAACTGTAATATTATACGTTGATTGTTTGACAAGGTGGACTGTAGTCAACGTGGATGACACCATCGCAATCCCAAAACACGGTGACCTGAAACTTCCCTGAAGATCGAGCATGAACGGGAAGACGTTCTCCAGGCAAGCCACTGCATCGATTGGCGTTTTGTTTCAGGCATAAAGTCTGGGAGAGAAGTTTCATCCACTGTGATGATCCGTCGCCAAAAGCGATCTCCCTGCTGCTCCAACATTTGCAGAAATCCAGTTGACAGTTGGACTCTCGCAGCCAGTGATCCAATGTCAGTAGCCTCGGCACCCATCGCGCACTGACTTTTCTCTTACCCAAATGCTCTAGAATAATGCAATGTAGAACTCCCCGTGTATAGCCGGTAGACGCTTCCAATTCATAAAAGGTCAATCGGCAGTCTTGCTCCAATAATTCCTGTACGGTGGACACCTGATCTTCAGATGTGGCAGCACAATTCCTGTCTTCAAAAGAGGTTCTTCTGCATTGAAATCGGGACATCTACCTCCTGACGGTGGATCTGTCAGGTGCAGATACGCCATAGTAGTGCTTGAGGCGATTGGCCGCTTCCGTGGGATTTTTTCCTTAGTTAAATGGGTTAAAACAGGAAGGGAATAACTGCCCTCCACTCATTTTTCGTGAATTCTGTCATAATCAAAATGTTAACTGATATGCCTTACGACTGCAGTTGACATCCCCCAGTCATAGAGTACGTATGTTAGGTAGAGTGGTAACTCCGCATTTATTAATCCCCAATGTGTATACATTATCGATTTTATTAAATTAACTCAAGGGAGATGCAGTTGAAATTGTTTCAAACTGTGAGATATACACATTTATGCAGTTTTGAAGAAATTACAACGGAATTGACTGATCATGAAAACAAAGCAGAATGAAATGATCAAAGATATTTAATATTATAAAGGGATAGATAGGAAATAGACGTATTTTTACCTTGTTTGCAACGAAACCAGTGAAAATCAGCTGATACTGCATGAATTTGAAAATATTTGTAAGCGAGCAACAAATATTCATTTTCATTGCCTCTTTTTAGTAATTACAGAACTAAAACGCATTTTAATAATAAATCAAGATATTTTTGCAGGCCTATATGTCTAAGTACAGCATCCAAATTGCAATGAATAATAGTCTTCTAATTTTTCAGATGTTTTGCAAAACACAGTTGTAAATAAGAACATCCTTTTGATACAATTCTTTCAATTAGACACTATTGCATTATTTTTATATCAGTTGATTATTAAACCTGAAGAGCGCATGTTATATAGGAATAGCACAAATGAAAACCAATTGTTTCATTCATAGATAAAAGAAACAGAAAAATGAACCGCGTCTTTACTTTTGATCATACAGATTGCTTCTTTGTAATAAGTACGGAGTCTGGCCATGGTTGTGCAATGTGCATGTATGTCGTTGCTGTCCCCACCGTTGCCGGGCCACGCTAAGCGCGATTTCCAAGTTTGGTAATAATCTAACGTGTATATGTAATTTTGTGGTATGATATTACATGATACAACAGAAAAAATAAATATGGACTATCAGAAAATTTGATATAAAATTGGCTTAAGCAAATAAAAACAAACAATTACCAATATGTGTTATACGATGCACATTATCAACATCTTTGACATCGACAGACATGCAATGATCGATTCCAGTTGGCCATAAAATGCCCTCTGTTAATTATTTGCAATACATAGATCCATATTGTAGTTTGAGCCTGGTGAATAACTCGAAGAGCGTTGTTGACATGGCTGAGCCTTATATCATAGCAAATTCCTCAGTGTAATATTTGGATTCTCACTGAATTTGTTAATGGTCATAAGTTCTACAGAGGGAGTTGAGTGTTCATCAACACCCCATTAGTATTCATCTGAATATTTTTTCTTCCAAGTTGATAGTACTACTGCATTAAATTGCTATATTACCGCTCTCATTTTCAACAATTTTTTTTCAGAGAAACTGCTGAACGAATAGTCTTGAAATTTATCATACAATATCAGTAAATTATGCTTCACATCATGTGTAATTTCCAAGGCATTTTGTCGCATTGCACACCGCACAGCCGACAAAACAGCAATTTCGCCCTATTGTCGCAATGCTTCTTTTGCCACGATAAGGACCGTACTAAAATGGGTTCAAATTTAGGCATCTATTTCTCATCTAGCCCTTTTAAACAATTAAATATCTTTGGAAATGATTTGATATTTCATTGATATCCTTTGATATCCAACTAATTCTTTCATACTACTTACATAGAGGAGTCATCTCGGTAGTATATATAAATGGGCAAAATTTTGAAGATTTTTAGAACTGTTCAAATATTTTTTTGGACCACGGGAACGTAATCTCAGCAAGAAACTGAATCTTTTGATATAAAAATTTTCACTGTATACAGATACTTTTTTGAGTCGACGCTCTACCTATATATCCCTATTCTATGGAATCTTCTTAAGAGCAAAGTAGTCAAAGACAATGATTTCAATTAACTTTGAAAGATGTAAATCGGTCCACATCACTATTCAGATTCAAGAAATGAAGCATGAATTCGGTGAATCATTGAACCATGCCGGTGAAAATTGAATGAAAAGCTTGAAATTTCAGCCAAGAAAGCAGAATAATATCTCTGTCTATCATGATCAGTCAATTACGTAAATTTCTCCAAAACTTTAAAAAAGCGAAAATTTGCTTTCCTCACATTTGGCACTGGGTCTCAACTCGAATTCATTTAATAAGATCGAAACTGCATTGAGATTGGAATTTCATTAATGCTGAGTTGCTACGCTACCTAATGTACTAACCATAGAGTAAGTATATGGTACTTACTGTGTCTTGCTGTATGTTGTCGCCACTCTGCCTGCTAAACACCTCCTTTATGTTACTGACAACTGATCTCTGAACTTTGTAGATATTTGCGGCTGCTGTCACTTCTCTTTGCATCTAAAAGCACTGTGACAGAATAGCCTTCAGAGTTTTGGCGACAAGAATTTTGTGTTTTGTAAATACAAGAGGCATTATTAATTTGATTCTTCTTCAAATCTAGCAACATTTACGTAGATCATCGCTTAAATGAGAGCGTCAAATTATCAACCGCCCTTTTCCAACCTACTCATCAACCAAAACAGCGCAGAAGGTTGGACTTCTATGAGTTAGCACTTTTGTCACCAAGATAGATTTGCTCAAAAATATGAAACAGTGTTGATTCAAACAAAAAATAGCATTGATATGAAAGTTGTATTGTTTTCGATAATGTGATGAGGAATCGCGAGCTTTTTCGCCCGTGACTGAATGGATTACAATTTAGAAGTATTTATTCACAACAAAGATGTCATATTTTTACTCTATGAACCACATGCTTTTAGCGCGTTTTAGCATGCTTTTTCCACTAACCTTCCTCACGTGGAACCCATGAGGAAACTTCCATCTGATCACAATTACAGGCCTGTGATTACTCCTCAAATTCCTCAGATTCCTCAAATAATTTTTTTACTCCTCAAATCCTCAAAAATTCCTCAAATCTGGCTTAACTAAGAGAAATTCCTCAAATGTGACACATTTCAGACTAAATGTAGGATAATGTATTGTTTTTTGAGGAATGGCGATGATATGTTGACTTCCAATCAAGAAGCTGAGATAGAATCCTGTTACATGTATCCTACATTCTGACTACTGAGCTTGAGCAATTATGATTTATAACGTGTTCTTATTTCACGTCGTTTTAATTTCTGGAAGCTACATGGCTGCAGATGTTTGGGTTCGTCCGGACTTATTTTGCTATGCAGAGAAGTCTGAAGTTGGTGTCTGTCGAACTCCTTTATGCAACACTTTCACGTATTTAATGAGTGAAGCACTGCGATCAACCTACAGAAATTGTATATTTGAACACTGCAATCAATTTTCACTTCCAACATCATAATGTTGCGAAGAATTCCAACAATAAAATGCTTATTCAATTATTTTCATCAATTATCTTGACCTGTTTCACAGCCTTCATTATGTTTCTACGACTATAAGGTTGCCAAGTGCATGTCTGTGCTTCTTAAAGAACTTTAGGATATCGATCTTCTATCCATTATGTGATAACGTTAAGGTGGCCTAGCCCACTTGGATTTCAATGCTCTTATCAACTGAAGCTTTTGCTTTATTCATTCTCTTCCATTATATTTCCGCTGAATATGAACACATCCGATGGGGTAAAACGGATGGTCTCTAAATGTAGTGTCTATATGCCTCCTGGTCACTAGTGTGTGAGTTAGAAGCTTATGAGGCTGTGCTATCCCATGAGTCTGCAGCTACGTTTTCCAGGGTTTGCAGACCGACATCTGAACACAGGTTAGTGTGAAAGTAATGCACACATCATTTATCGCTGTATGCGAACTTAGATTAATTAAGACCACATTCAAACCACATATTACTGGGTTGGTAGATATTCAACCTGGGTCTGCTGCAAGATGTGGATGTCAATATCTCAGCGGAATTTCATACGAATAGAGGTGATAATCTTTCACTCTTTGCCTAGATGAAACCAACGACTTAGCTGGCAAGCTTGTTCCTGACAGTTGTTTTGTGTCGTCTGAGAGAATTCATGTTCATTTGAATGTAGATTGGAGCGATATGATCAAAGCGCTAACAGGTAAACAGGAGCCACCAAAACTTGTGCAGTAAAAAGTAATATTAATATATTAGTGGGTAATGTGGCGTATCCTTCATAATACTGAATTTAAGCCACAAGCAATTTATTCCGTCAACGATTTTGATCTTTTAATAGTTATGGGTTACTCCTCCCAAAATTTGTCTAAAATCTGAAAATTAATCGTCACAATAGCCCCAGATGCCTGTATTTAGGATATTTCCTACATTCAAAAATTGCAGTATACAAATCTGACAAGCATAATTGAATTGGCGACGATAGCGTGAAGCACAGCGATATCAGTAGCTTGATCTGACATCCTCTGTTCGACACATTCTAAGCAGATAGTACTTGGAGGTCAACAAATTAAATTCGTAACAACGCGGGAAGTGATTATGACCAGGCCAATATCCCTTTGTAATATACACAACTTCAAAAAGTGTGGTGTGGTCAACCCTGGGGTTGCCTTCTTCGACCTTCATGACTTGAAGTTTGGCCCAAAATCCATGCTAAAATTTGGAGCTTTTTTGCAATTGCCATATTAGGCTCGGTTTCCATTCCTCAAATTTTTCAAGGAAAATCCTCAATTTTTCTCATAGGCTAATCACAGGCCTGCAATTAGGCTACTGCGGTGGAATACTTAAATAGGACGACATCCTCTTAGTGGCCAGTCTCATCGGCCACGTAGAGGCTGATCTTTATTTGAATGGCCCGAGTGAAGCACTTGATTTTCTACAATCTGATCATATGACGTGGGAGGTGTTCGATCTGCATGATTTTGCTTGCTTCCTACATTCATTTGCTATCCTTGATGTATTCATGCCATTGAAGTTCTTCAAAAGACCAGAGCGACATTGAAACGTTTAATAAGGATTGTTATAAGGTTGACTGTTCTGCATGACTCTGATAGCTTCAATCGGTTAAATAAGTCAGTCCCGTATCGATGGATGTTGCCGCAATTGCATAAAGAAAACTGAATGACAACCATGCCCCATTCAGAGATAAGAAATTACCGCACGGCCACCCATAGTCAAGCAGCTACGGCACGGACCGTACTCGATTCAATAATTGGGAGAGCCTTTTTAAAGAATGTTCCTCAGCCGCGCACACCATCTCCATAAAGCCCTAACTGGAATCTTTACATCAAGCGCGCCGGATTGTGCGCCGGCACCAAGTTCTATTTATAGATTATTCCAGACTAAGGCGCGCCGGGAGCAAAATCTATTTATAGATCCTTCCGGATTAAAGCGCGCCGGCACCAAATTCTATTTATAGATTCTACTCAATAAAAATCCGCATGATGAGTTTAATGCGCGCCGTAACCGAAAACAGTAATTTTACTTGAACGATTACGTTTTCATCCTTTCATTCGCAATATTTATTGCGTTATATTTGCACGAACGAATAGTATCCTGAAATGTACTTCATGAAAGGCCAAAGCGCGCCGCGCCGGCGCGCCGGGAAGTGCGCTATTTGTAGAAATTCCAGGATCCCGGCAGCGCGCCGGGATATGTTCTATTTTTAGAAAATATCGCTTATCGAGCGCGCCGGATTAATCCTGCAAAACATGTAAAGATTCCAGTCGGGCATAAAGCAAGTGTAAACCTATTGTAAACCGTCTTCTGCTTACGGTTTTTGGCGATCATGTTGCATGTAGCCCTTGCGCTCAATTCGCCGAGGAAGCTCCTTAAGTTTAATTCATTCACAACATCCAATGCAATACAAACCAATTCCATTCACTCTGATGCTACGCCAACCGCTATCTCGATCACTGACAATCATTCGTTTGCCCTCACTAGATGAGCACTGATCAGTCAAACTTTTCCAACCAAATTTTTGAAGCACCTTAGTGGACAGGTGGTATCCTCCTGGGATCTGGGTTAAGCCTACAGTCTTCCAGGTGAAGCATTTTGTCATGATTGTTGCGTACAAGTCGCGGCTCAGAGAAAGGGATCTAAAACCCATGGTAATCGACAGTAAGGATCAAAGGTGAAGGACATGAAGTATGGTATTCCTCTATGCATATGAAGTTGAGAGTAGGATGTGCAAACGCTGATTCCCTGTGCGTTGCTCTATTCATAGACTGTTTTTGGTTCTCTTCACTTCGAGGAAGGAATGAGTAAAGATTTCGTAGAGGAGTGTTTGAAGATCCTCCTGTTCAGAAATGTTTCAGCGTGCTTTCAAGCTTGAAGAAAATGAAACTAGGTCTAACGCTGGATTAATTTGAAATAAATGTTTCGGCCACCAATTGTTCATATATAGGCATCTCTTTGTCCATGTTCGAATGTGGGACTGGGATCCTACATTACTATTTCTAGCCTTCTTAAATCTGAAGCACTCAATATTGATGCTTTTGAGAAAATATTGACTTTTAAATGTTCCTAAAACGATGACACCACTGTCAGATGAAATGATAACCATACGTAGGTTAAAATGTGATCAGATGTCTTCAGCAGCACACATTAGGGAATTTCGCAAAACAAATCTCATACAAAGATTCAGGCAAGCGCATACTTATGCAGCACAACATGAACTTTGCAGGTTACCATTGCAGAACATTGGTCAATCCAGGAAAATGTGTGAATACTGATGCTCTCGTTGGGTTGAAGCAACTTGTAGATTTTGTTTTAATAGTTAAATCGTGCAGATTAATTAATTTGATAAAAACGCACAGATTTTGAAATTCGTAGATACATTGCTTTGTCAGAAGTCGAGGTGCCGAAAGTGAGAGAGCAGTTGGTTTTGGAACTTGGTCTGCCGGGAAAAAGGAGGAGAAACTAGCTGTTATTTGAAAGAAGTCGCGTCTTGTTTTATATATTTCCACGGCCCGGTTGCAGATGATTCATTCAGCATTTGTAACCAATTGATCCAACATGATCGCCGAAGGTTTGACGTTAGAAATCTTTTCACCTAGCCGACGATCTTGTTGACCCCAAGAACGGGAGGGGGTCTACGTTTTTAAGGCCCTCAAACTCAGATACGTCGAAAAGACGTCGAGTTCACTGATATTGCCGTCGAGTTCAGTCAGCTGAAAATTACTAAAAGGCATGTTACAAGCAAGAACAAGTGTGTTTGAATCATGTGATTCCTGCGAACTGGGATGCACTATTGCTTGGAGAAAACGCCTAAGAAAGAAAAAGGAGAAGACGAAGCTGCTTCAAAATATTAAGCTGTAAAAGTGAGCTTGTGTAAGCAGCAAAGTGTGCAAGGTACTTCATTTAACCTTTTCAAGTGCTGATAGAAATCATCTTGGATTGTCATAGTTGACCAACCGACGGGAGATAAGAGACATTCTCAGGGAAAAGGCAAAAAGCAAACTACTCTCTATTTTCTAGTCGATCCTCTAGTGAAATTGAAAGTAATACAATTGGACGGTGCTTCGGCGTCCCACACCTTCAACGGTCTATGTAAACAAAGTGGAAGTACTGACTAGCGTCACGATCGGTATTCTGCATTATAACGTGTTGATTTAACATGATGTTGTACGTGATGTGCAGTTGGCTTCTGTACTTAAGGTTAAAAGATACGTGTATACAAATCAATTTTCAATCAGTTTAATATCTATGAATGTATTAAGTTGAGCTTTCATTTGAGAATGCATGATCATCATTTCATTGAAGTCATATTTTTGTCGTTGTAGGCTTGTAGATACAAAAAAATATAAGCATAATTTCAAGGTCAATAAATTCTCCAATTCATCGAAATCCTAGCTAGTCAGCCAGATAAATCTCTACATGTATAAGCACCCTGACGTGTCATGCAACGATATTTACTACCACTTACAGGACTCGAAGTTGACCGGTTTCTGGTGGTGTCTCGAGATGAGTGCAAAATTTTTTTGTACCTAAGTTTTTGTCTTGGTCATCATATAAGATGTGACTAAATATTATTGAGACTTTCATGAGAGAATATGAAATGACACATACGTGGTGTGATCCAAAATGTCCCGGACTAGCCTAGTTGCAGCTATTCCCTGTTGACGAATACTGTTCCAGTTGTCTATTTAGGTCTCTAAGGCACAAGAAATATGGTTGTAGAAACATGTTTAATTCATTCTATATTTTTTACTGATTTATTAAACTTATTACTCAAATTTCAGTATTTTTCTAAGTTTTTCTGTTTATCTAACTGTCTAGCAGTATTCAGTTCATCAAACTTTCTTAGTTAAATTGATTTCGTTTACACATTCGAAGGGCATTTGTTTATGACGTCTTACATTCTTCATCTGTCACGTGATTAAGCGATGATTGATGTCATGTGATTCACATTCAACAAGAACTCAATCGCTTGTTCATTGATTGTGCAGTCGTCACGATGAATGTTTCAACCGTTTCTGCTATCGAATACCGAAGTGCGATACGATTTCTCATGATCCGCGAATTCACTAGTAGTAACATTTTGAATGAATTGAACTTAGCTTGTGGTAGTAATGCACCATCACGAACAACGGTGTACTTTTGATCAGCGAATTCAAAAGAGGAAGACAGTCTGTAGAGCAGGATTACTCAAGTGTTGGTAGGCCACAAGAGATACGGGATGATAAAGTTAGGGAATGTGATGAATCGATATTTACGTGTAGGAGAATGATGCACGTGAATTATCAAAGCAGTTACGGATTAGATATTGCTCTTGTTATGGCATGGTTAAAGATCTTGGGCATCGAAAATTGTCCTCCCGTTTTGTGCCGAAGTTTCTCTCGTCCGAATTGAAAGAAAACAGAGTTCAAGCGGCACAGTCGAATTTGGATCTGTACGAAAGTTACGGGGGGGCTGTTCTTGTGCAATATTCTAACAGAAGATGAAGCCCCTTTATCTTTGTATCTACCACACAATGAACGAGAATCTGCAGAGTGGCGGAAACCGGGAGAGTTTACACCATTGAAGATGCGATCTGGAACGTCGCATTGTCGATCACTGATGCTGACCGTGCTTAGGAATGCCTCAGGGATTCAACTAGTTGACTTTGCTGACAGAACTATTCGAATGAACAGTGAGTACTATTCGCACCTGTTGTCTGATGTCAGAAGAAGGACTAGAAAACCACGAAACATTCCTTTATTTCTGCTACACGACAATGCTTCAATAGACACCAGTCAGGAAACGACCGATGCAATAGGCCTAACAAAAAAAAGATTCATTTTTTAGACCATCCTCCTTACTCACCTGACATCGCCCCAAGTGATTTATTTCTATCTCTTCAGATTCCTTAAAAAACACTTGCGAAAACACTTCATTGACACATCAGATGAATTAAAGACTTCTGTCAATCAGTTTTTCGATTCCTTATCACCTGATTTTTTTCACGAGGCTTTTCTGGAATTGCAAAGTCGCTGAGAGAAAGTGACAAATGTAAACGGGTCATACATAGAAAAATGAAAATAAATTGAATTTTTTGGAATAAAAGCTTTTCTCTTCTGATAATTTCTCTTGAAGAATACGGTGAAAATTTTATCAGTAATATGTTCATGATTTTCAAGTGATAAATTTAGAAAAATACTGAAATTTGAGTAATAAGTTTAATAAATCAGTAAAAAATATAGAATGAATTAAACATGTTTCTACAACCATATTTCTTGTGCCTTAGAGACCTAAATAGACAACTGGAACAGTATTCGTCAACAGGGAATAGCTGCAACTAGGCTAGTCCGGGACATTTTGGATCACACCACGTATGTTCTAAAATTTGATGTCGTAGTAAAGAAGCGTTCTAGTATTTATCTGACAAAAATTTGAGCCTCTCTGATTGCCATATCACGCGATTATCACTTATTATCATAGATATGCAAACGTGCGTGCAACGAGGCATTAGACTGTCATTTTTTGGAAATTGCATCGAAAGTTTTGACCAGGTTTTGCACTCAAACGAATTTTGTCAGGCGAAGCACTTGCGAATGCTTCTGACGTCTTTCAAGCTCCATATGGCAGTGAAACTCTTCATTCCGATACTTTCGTTCGACCACTTTCCGACAGCCAAGATGCCATCCGCGTCTGGTGAGCACACATTTACCAAGAAAGGTAGGCAGCGCCAGGCTAGTTACGCCACTACCTGCTGATGGATTGTCGATGCCTGGGCTAAGGTATCGGTCTTAATTGTCATCCGACCTCTCACGAAGGCCGGTATCATCAATGAACAGCCAATCAACAACAATGTGACTGAACTGGATTATGACGAGAGGGATTCGGCCTTGCTTGATGACGCTATCACCCACCTGTTTAATTCCGGCACCAGAAGACGAGGAATTTGATGGATTCGTAGAAGAGGAATGATTGAAAAAATAAGTGCACTTTTTTGTGTAATATTGACAGTTTATTGTTAATAAGTCTGACTTATCCAACTACCGGTTTTTTTATTTCGCTTTATGCGCCTTATAATCTAGTGCGTCTTATATATGAAAACAGATCCGTTCACTGAGACTGCATCTAATAATCAGCTGCGCCTTATAGTCCGAAAAATACAACACGTCGCCATTTTGGTGCAGCTTCAGTTGGTTGAATTTATGCGCATTCCAATATTTATTTTCGCTAGCATTTGTTTCGGATTAATCAAATCCTGTGTCAGCAGTGCTGAATTGTTCTTGCCTAAATTAATCAAATTCGAATTTTGGAATATATTTAAGCACATGAAACGTTCTTTTTACCGTTATCAGTGTGCGGTTTTTACAAGTGATTTTCATCAAACCTATTAACCTAAGAAAGTTTTCGAAACTTGAGAGAAAGCGATTTTTTTACATTCAAACCTTTTGAATTTTATTAGCTGTATTTTGTTAAGGAAGCGAGTGCTGAGAAATGTGTTTCTTAACATCAGAGTAGGGGAGGCTGGGGTGACTTGGCAGTCTTTTCTTCAAATCCCCATCCCGGCCAAACGACTAAATATTACAGAATTCCTTTAGTGCGGGTTGACGGAGAGGAGTATTAGGAACATTTTCGCTTCCGATAGATTTGCCGCAAATTATTGTCTTGTCCTCGAAAAATTCAATTACAAAAAAGTTCTAAAACTGCCAAGTCACCCCACTATTGGGGTGAGTTGGCAGTATCATGAAACATTAACAAACTTTTGGCATTATACTGATCTAGGCTTGCATTATCATTGCTGCTACAAACACCGCCAAATTAGTTGCAAAACACTATCTTGGCAATTTATATAAATTGCGATAATTCATGTTGCAACGAATCAACAAATAAGGTTTGGTTTGACGTACCTAGATGTTTCTGAGTCATTTTCCAATGCATAGGCTAGGTGTTAAGATGTGAACTTGTATTAAAAGGTGAGTCACTAACACATCACTACCATCAGTTGTGATAATTTGCAGACTACGAGAGTCAATCAACTACTAAGGACACAAAAAATGATGCTGCCATGTCACCCCAACCTAAGTAGGCCTACGGTTAAATCCGCAGCTCCGGCTAGAATGTTTTACACTATCAGGGGTCATGTATTCTGACCTAATTATAATGTCTTCAACATAGATTTATCTGAAATCTATCACAAGGCGCGGTGGCTCATCGAATTACGTATTTTCAAAGTTACATTTTTACATTTTAAGTAGACCAATAGGCCTGATTTTTTTGCTCTGAAAAAGTAGAAGTCCGAAGCAATCTTTCTCTACAGTATTATCATTTCAGAGCTACTTTAAAAAGTAATAGGGATTTCGATTTGTGAAGCATATTATTTGCAATACCAATACTGCCAACTCATCCCAACCCCAGTAAGGTAAAAAAATCAGCTCAATTACGATGCTAATATGATCTGAATGTTTTTATACTGTAGGAGTTCATGCACCATGACCTAAGTAAAATATCTTTCATAATGGTTTATGTCAAATCTATCACAAGACGAGAGTGTCCCAAAAATTGCGTATTTCCGAGAGTTACGATTTTTGCAAGTAAAATAGTTTTTTGCTCCTAAAAAAAGTACAAGTACAAATAATCTGCAGGTGTCTTGCTCCAGCATCTTTATTTTAGAGCTACTTCAAAATGTATATTTCGGATTTTTGATTTGAGAAGCCTATTAAGTGCAAGACTCCCACTGCCATGTCACCCCAACTGCCAAGTCACCCCAGCTTCCCCTACCTGTTATCGTTTTTCTTACTGAGACAGAATTATTACTGCATATTTTAAATATTTACTCAAGTTCAAACTTCTCAAAAAATCTCTCAAGACTATTTTGAACTGTAGGATTTCCATCTCGATAGTTTAGAATTCTATGTTAGAAAGATATATTTTATGTAATTTTTATAAAATAAATAAAAATAATATAAAATAAATTTTATGAAATAATTTTATAAAAATTATTAGTTATCATTCTATGTTACAGAAAATGAGAGTTATACTTTAATTTTTCACATAAGTTTCTTCTCTCGAGCAAAGGAAAACAACCACTGCAGTTTTACGTTGTCATGGTTGTAATGCTTATCCTAAGCTATTCAAAAGGTTTTGATGATGGTATCAGTTGTCTGTAAAGTAATTAGCTTAAACAGGACCTCCAATATGGAATATTCACTTCTATTACGCTTTCAATGAATTATGAGCTCCTTCAGTCAGAACTGAATATGATGCTTGAAGTTTTTTTTAGAGATGGATGCATGTTATTTCTATTTGCGATAAAGGGTAAGCTTAATAAAAAGACTCAATATTCATTTGTGTGAGAAGGAAGCCCAAGGTCGGTTGTTCACGATTTGCGAAGTAAAATTATAAAATTACATGACTTCAAACGCTTGTCTGTCTTAACAACGATTTCTTACAAATCTTATCTGGTGTTGTGATCAATAACGAGCTACATTTGAAGACCAGCTTGAATAGGTGGCTTGACTTAGCTTGAACAAAAATGATCCCTACAGCTACAATGAATGGGTTCTCGCTGTCGTGAAATCATAGTGTGTAATCTGGAAAGCTCAGACAATCAATATTGTAACTTATCATCCATTCAACATTTAGTGATCTATTGAATACAGTCGTGGTAAAATTCATTAAAATCAGGTACAAACTTTTCAAACACCCTGCCTGCATCATTATGGTTGCATTCGTGTATAAATGAGTGTTTCTTGTGACTAAATGTGCATTTGATAAATAGTCTATAATCAATTTGAATTGATGAGGATGCTTGATTTCTTCAGAAATGTACGAAACCCTCGAATTTCTAATAGCAGGTACTTTTAGATAAAAAAATCATGTTTTTGATGTTCCCGTTAACCAAATGTGTTGAAATTCGAGCTAAGTATCAAAAAATGGGTTATAATTATATGTCGCAGAATACTAGCGTCACAGCTTTCATACTTTTGAATAACATCCAAAAATGTACAAAATAGGGTTATCCGCCTACTTATGTAAACTCTGAAAATGAGTTTCGCCTCCTGTAGCAATCTAGATCGTCCGGCAAGAGAAAACTAGTTACAAGTACTGTAAAGTAAGGAGATAAAGCAGTGGAAGTATGAGTTTATTGAGATTGTTTTTTGTGAATGCGAGTACAATATGATAATGATTATTAATATGAGCTTATTATTTATGTCTTATTATTAAAAGACTTGCTTTTCTCGTAATCATGTGATAATGAAATCACATCACAAAAACACGCCTTTTAAAGATTTATGATAATGTGTTATTGCTAACTAAAACTACGGGAATTTGTACGCAAAGCCTCGGAAATCCGGGTAACATGCGGGATTTTTTTTGCTTACTGCGGGCACCCTGATTTGTGTTGCGATCAGATTGGTAGCATCTGTTTATAAATCAAAAGGCGCACAAGTTCGTCTTCAGAAAAGGAGACGAGAGACTGAGTGGCAGCACCTGCCTGCTTTATTCCTTGCCAAGAAAGCTCGGGAGGGTTCTGCATTGATGGAAAAGAAGCGAAGAAATCCCGAGATAAAGCTTCGTTTTTTTGGCAGAAAGACACCGTCAAAAGCATAGCATACATGATATTTGACTGCAGGGATTATAGTTTGCATTGGCTTTCAGAGGACTTTCGCATTTTTTTATTTATATTATAGACATCCACATTTTCGCACAATATTGTACTTTGCCAGATTATATTTACAAATTGTTGCTTTGTTTTACTCGTAATTCTATTCAGGCCTACATGGTGCGCCCGATAAGTCGCGATCCTTTCACGGAAAAGTCATGCTAATCAAAAATGATTCATTCACAAATTGATGCATATCATACACACAATTATTTTTTCAATGCAACCACCTTCAGCTGCAATGCACTGCCTCCAGCGAACGGCAAGCTCTTGGGAGGCATTTCTAAAGAAATCTGAAGATTTTTCATTGAAAAAACGTTCTACTTCATTTTACAGTTCTTTTGAATCACATTTCTTCCCTGGGAGAGCTTGTTTGAAATGTCTGAAGAGGAAGAAGCCTGACGGAGACAGATCCGGACTGTAGGGAGGGGATGTGAGAGCACTGTGGGTCCAGACGCGGCCACAGTTGCTGAAGATGATTGACTGGTGTGGATCGGGGCGTTGTCTGCCAAAAAGAACGATTCACGCAAGCGACATTTTCTTCTCTTCCTTCGTACTTGTTGAGCAAGATTGCAGTAATATTCACTGCTAATCTTCGTTTCAGCACCCGCGAAATCCAACAGAAAGATGCAGACAACATCGATGCTCGTTTATGGCAGGTTGATGGCATCAACTTCTTGGATCCAGCCTCACCAGGGAATTTCCATTCCTGTGACTTTCGTTTGGATTCAGGAATATATAGAGACAGTGGAGTTTCATCCATAGTGATGATGTTCTTGAGGTATTGATCTCCGAGTTCTTCATGAAGTTGAAGATTTTCTTGGCAAGAGGCCAAGCGCTTTGACATCATCGACGTCAGAAACCGTGGCGCATACCTGGAACAGAGCTTCCTGATGCCACATGAACGAGGAAGGGAATGCAACGTTCCTTTGCTGACGTTGAGACGTCAAATACCTGATTGCTATTCGTCGCTCTTTTCTCACGATTCGTTGAAATTTGTAACGGCTTTGTCCTCGTCAATTTCAACTGGCCTTCCTGGTCGTTCGTTGTCCAGAACGGAAGTTCTTCCGGTCTGGAATTCATCGAACGATCTCTTTATTGTCGCCCAGCTGGTACATTTTTCTTGATAGCCAGACATCAATTCCGATTGAATATCGTTTCTTGTCTTCCCTTGTAGGAATAGAAAGCGAATAGCGCTACGATATTGGACGCTTTCCAACATTGAAGTAAGATTTATCAAGATCAAACCAAATAATTACTATCGGTCACCAACATCGCAACCTTCTACTTGAATGTCGGCAGTGACAAGAATTCACACTTGATGACGTCAAAAACAATCGATTAGACCATAGAAATCGGATGGATTTGACCCTTCATGAAGCGCTCTTTCCGCACGGGACAAAATCATTTCACTGTGATTGTATTTTATACAAAAGGCTCACGACTTAGTGGGAGCACCACGTATGTTGAAGTGATCAATTGTTAATTTTTCAATCATGAATGTGTATGTTTGCAAGTTGTTCTAATCATAGACTAAGGGTTCTAGCTATAATTGACCAATGATGGGAGAAAAAGGAATATTTTTTCTCAGTTTGCACGAATGCATGTACTTTCACTGATACAGCCATGTTCAAGGATATGGCTAAGTCAATCCAATCGGCATGAATTTTATATTTTGAGGAATTTTTAGTGTTGGGAATATGATAATTGATTTAAGACTGTTCTGGTAGTGTGTTGAGACCCTCAAGACTTGAAATTCAACCGACTATTCGACTTTTTGATGTCAGGGATATATACAGGGATGCAAGACTTCCGGATTTATCCGGATTTCCGGATTTTTGACCAAGATTTCATTGGGTCTCGGGATTCGTTGAAAAATGCCATAAAAATTAAGGGGGTAACCCCTAGGCCTATACTTTCTCAGACGCAGGTATGAACATGATTTCAGTTAAAATGTGCAGCGTACATGTACGTATGCCGGTATAGTCACCTCTGAAGATATTATCTTGTCACTTCAAATGCTGAGGTGTGAAGGTATGAAAAGGTATCACGCACAAAAAATGAGGAAAGAAACGCGTCTTGAGCGTTTGAGACTGCTCGCACATAAGCGCAAGGCGAGACCATGATTCGTCCGCTTTTTCTTAAATTTCTTTTACGTGCTTGCTGTGATCAATCTAATCACGGTACTTGTTTTTTGTAATTTCGCCGTCGCATGACTTCAACAATTGTCAGATGTCAAAATACAACAATCGTCAGATAAGCAAAGTAATGTGGGCCTAACCAATACAGCCTACACCCATTCCCTATTAAATTCAAAACGTTTTCCTATGATTGTTGGAGCCAAATGCGACGTTTCAGTAATCAACTGAAGGCGTCACTGTTCTTCTGTTAAGATTAAATCAAGACCAAGAGGGTATTATTTTTTCTAAAGTGAATTGCAATTTATTGTTGCTTGTAATTTTCATTTGAGGTGACAACGAAAAGAAGGACAAAAGTTACTTCATTCAATAAAAGTTACTGAAATTATTGCGACCTTTTGTTTTACAAGTTTACGTGTCTTTGGAGCAGGGTGTTCGTTTGGTCAGAATGCATGGTTTTTTTATACATGTATGTGCGGAATGACAAGGACCATGGCTGGGCCACCTTTATCTAAATCATTGAAATTTTTAGGTTAGTAGTAAGTAAAAGGCGCATCCTAGCTCATTTTCCGGATTTTTCATCAATTTGCACTTGCAACCTCTAGGTAACATCTATATATCCCTGTTTGATGTACAAAAAATTTCCGCCAAAATGACTTCTTTTGGCATCTCTGAAAGTGACATTGAAGAAAAGGAAGGAAATATTAAAGAAGCCAAAAATCACTGATGTGGTGCTTAGTTTTATTGCACGAAGACAGATGTCTAGTCCACCAGGCATCTATTACAGTCGTTTTTCGTCAGTTGCACTCCCAAACTCAATATGGGCCTGTGCTTGATGAAAATTGTATGATGCGTCATCTAGCTGTTCAGTATAAAGCTCCACGGCATTGTAATCGCTTGCATTCAGTGCAGACATAACGCCCAACACAAAAAATAATCACTATAGAAAAAGTCCTGTGGGGGAAGTTGTGAGAGTTTTTACTCGGTGAATATCAGAATAGATATTTTAAATGTATCCATGTGTTTATCAAATGCAACTATGTCGTTCCAAAAATATATACATGTGCATTCAAAAAACGTAAGTGTATGCACTGTATGCATGTGTAGATGCAAATTACAAAGGAAAGAAAAATGATGAGATTATTGTTATTTCAGATCCATGAGTTTACCGTTTGGTCGTGGGGGCAGAGGGCTGGCTATGAAGCTGACCGCCCCAGCTGAAGAGGAGAAACCCGATGCTGGATCGGGTACGTCCTCAGCTTTTCGATTTGGTCGTGGAATGCCTGGCCGTGGATTAGGACTGCTAAAGAAGACCGAAGACAATCCTGTTCCTGTATCTGCTCCATTGTCTGCAGGTGGCCGAGGTCGTGGATTCTCACCTCATGTTTCATCTACTGTATTGGCACCGGTTGGTCCTCAAGGCGATAGTAATGTGAAGCCAACATTCGGACGCGGAATGTCGTTCGGTAGAGGTTCTATCGGTCGAGGAATAACAAGCACCGCGGATCTATCAGAAAAGCTTGGTGCGGCATCTATTTCTGAGAAACCATCTCCACGTCCAGAAGCACCTCAAAGTGCGAGAAGCGTAAGTCCTTTACCTTTCCTTGCCCACGAAGACGTACGTGCGAGCTAGAGCAGAAAGTCATACACTGATAACTCTCACCAATGAGAGAGTCGCCTCTTAGACATGTGATGTAAATAAGATGCTCAAAATGTTTGTCTACTAGGGGTGTTGAGATAAGTCGGCCGATTAGTGACACGTTAGGGCAATAATAGATCTAAATTTAAACCTTTCTATCATTGCGACAAGATCTAGTTGAAAACAATTGAATTCTTTCAAGAGACAATTGTTGAAATGAAGAGCATAAAGTCTGTAAAAAAAATATTTTTCGCATATGATAGGCTAATATATGGATAGCATTTTTTTTCGCCGCGATTGGGCGAAAGAGCTCTCTCAGAGTAGTAACCGGGGCGGAGTTTTCGACCTGGGTTCGTTAGCCAAGGCCCGCACTTTTCGACGCGGGCCCGACCGATGACTTTCAGATAATGGGTCTGGGCCCAGTCCGTCTTATTTCAAATTAGTAACCATTTGAATACTTGGCAAATTATGCCTGAATATTCAAATATTGTATTTCAAGATTCACTCAAGATGCTTCAATCTTGATCAGAATAAAGGTATGAATGCTCATAAGCCAACATCTATGGTCATTGACTAAACTTCATATGAATATGGTTCATAATTGTGTCTAAGCAGGCAGATAATAATATTGGCTGTATTGCACTTCAAAGAAGATTATGAAATGGTGAGGATGAAAAGGTGAAAGACATGACAGACAAAATAAAAAACAAGCGTACTTCAACCAATTTTATGATGATTCAGGTGGGGGGGGGGGGATCAGAATTTTTATTTTGCGATGAGAAGTCAGTATCTCGAAGAAATTTTGCCATAGATTATATGTAACGGTGGGCAATAAGTGCCATTCGCCACTTAGGCAAGCTGTTGTGCGGTCGTCTTGCCGCGCAGCTCCTGTTTGCGGCTTGCTTTCAGCTTTGTTGCTTCTGCTAACTATACTTAACCGCCATCGTGTTAGTTTCTCCGCCTCAACCTCAGGACCCACCTTGTATTATTGATTACGAACCTCAGCTTCTTGCTATTCTACAGATATTTTACCATGGATTTACTTTATTCATTTACATTAAGTGCTTTCTCGCATTTTCCATTTCTCAAATCTCAAGTCATGATCAGACATAATAGTTGCTTAGTCATCACTCATCGTTGCAACTGCTTATCAATCCCTCGCTCGCCCTCTAATGGATACATAGCTTGCCGTCTGCTGACCTTTATCTAATCACACAACGTTTTATATTCAGTATGAAGGAATCCGTAAAACCGATCTTCGTTTTCTGCACTATATTTGTGAGATCTTTCGACCACTGCACGCGGCCATCGTCAGACAACTGAATGAGATACAGCTTATTGAAAACAGTTAACACAAATAGACATCACTTCAAAGATCAATCCAACAGAATAACAAAGATGCGAAATTATAAAAGAATGGCTGAAAAATACTACTAACAAAGGACACAAGTAAGCATAAGATAAGGCACAAAAATCCAAAAAGAAAAGAAAAACTATCAGTCAGAGTTAAAACTTCCAGACATCACTTAAAACGTGCTTTGTCCTGTTATCAGAGGAAAAGCGATGGGACCAAAACGCCTCCTTCACAATTCTTCTCTTCCAGCTTACTTCTTTGTCGATGACTTCGATGTTCTTGGTGTCGATTGTATGTCCACACTCAACTGCGTGATGGGCAACCTCCGATCTCATCACGTCCATCTCGCGTATCGCTCGTTCGTGCTCCTTTCTCCTCTCCTCAACAGGTCGCTGTGTTTCACCCACATAAGACCACTCACAATTGTCAACGCCACAGGGAATCTTGTAGACCGCGCCAAGAATCTTAGCTGGCTCCGGTCTCTTCCTGACCAACAAAGACCGAAGAGTGGAGACAGGCTCTTTGTTATCTTGTTATGCTTTCGCATCTTTGTTATTCTGTTGGATTGATCTTTGAAGTGATGTCTATTTGTGTTAACTGTTTTCAATAAGCTGTATCTCATTCAGTTGTCTGACGATGGCCGCGTGCAGTGGTCGAAAGATCTCACAAATATAGTGCAGAAAACGAAGATCGGTTTTACGGATTCCTTCATACTGAATATAAATGATGAATATTCCGTTGTTTCAAACTACACAACGTTTTGATTGACTCGCTTGGCAGTGTGCAGTGTGTTTCCCCTGCATCAATCCAACGACCTCTTGTGACCATACGCCTGCAACGCGCTTCTGTGTTTTTGTAATTGCACTCACCGAATTACTCTTGTATTGTGAGTCAAGAAATAAAGATTATTATCATTATTATTAATTAAATCACAATAGTCAGAGTTGAGCTCATATGTGTAAATACCTATGCATATTCATAAATCGAAATACATACAAACACAATGCGATCTTGCTTTTCAAACCGTAGTTTGACTCCCTTTCGCGAAGGAATTCTCATATAATCAATATCTTATCCTGCCGATAAAATGCTTTGAAAATGATTGCATCTCGCAGAAATCGCTTCTCATGACTTCTTCTATACAGAACGCGCTGGTCTTTGAATTCATTTATAGAATCATTCTTAGGAAGTAGTGAGTGTGTGCTTGTCGGATTCAGATGAATTTAAGAATAATCGGCCGATTAGCAAAGCCACTAATCGGTGCACTCCCAATATTTACAAGATTTTACTCTATCTTCGGCTTGACAGATTCCATTTAATTGATAACAGACCTGTGGCACAGTGGTTAAGGGCTTCGCCTAACGATCTTTCGTTCCAGTGGTCAAGCCTCCAATATGTCATTGGAAAAATGATCAGATGACCTTGTCGGTATCGTCCAAGCCCGCTGCTTTTGAGAGTAGTGATGGATCTCTTGCTCTTATGGAACACTTTTAGATACTGCTGCAGGAGACCAAAGTGTCTCTTTTATATCCCAGTGTGGACAATGTTTCAAAGAATCAGCCGGTGCTGGATTTCAGATTTGGAGCTGAGCACTAAGTTGTAGCAATTGATCAAAAAATTGATTGAATACTGCACAATCACAACATTCATAGTTTCAACTTTCTCAACTTAGATGAAGATTAAATATTGTAATATAAATACCCTTCCTCACAAACATTGCTCATGGTTTCCTGAGGGTTTGTGCTAGGGTGCGGCGATTTAAATCGATCGGAATTGAAAAATCGAAAATCGATCGGTAATCAAAAGAGATCGAGATTTTCAGTTCGATTTTTTCGTTTTGATAAATAGATGTTACATTTCCCAATTCAGGTCAATACAGGTAGGGGAAGTGGTCAAACCCAATTCATTTCATGTACACGAGAACGATTTCTTAATTGAAATTTTGTGTGATTCCTCCCAGCTAGCTACATGTAGGATGGTTACTTGATCATCAAACAAGTTGCTGTGCTAGACTGCTACTGCTATCAGCCAAAATCGGCTCAGGCAGTCTATTGTGTGTCTAATCTGTGATGTCAGTTGAAGCCAACCAACGGTTGAAGCCAATTCTGTGGTTGAAGCTACGAGTCAGCGGCGTTGGCATTGTCCTTGACTCCGTGCACTATTTCTTAAGGAAGCTAAAAATAGTTGATTTAGGGTGAGCAGCAGGTGACGAAACTCGTTGGGACGCTGATTGGTTTAAAGTTAGACATTGTTATCATGATCGACTTCGATCGAGAGGGCTATGCTGTAGTCAATTTCGGCATTCTACCCTCCCCCTACCGTCGTTATGTCCACGAAACAGAAATCACAAATACATCGTTATTTTACTTTAGACAATTGCAAGACGTCAGCGAAATGTCTCACAGGTGGCCGTAGGAATCCGAGGTGTAAAGGTGAAGGATGAATCGATTACCAATATGTTCAGACATTTGAAAGACAATTATCCGAAGATCTACTCCGATCTTCAGCAGGAGATGTCAGAGGAGAAAGCAAAGCAGGCGGTGAAGAGAAAGCCATCTCCATCTCGTCAATCAACCATCGAAACTTCCTTTGGGGTTCCTCACAAGTATCCACATGGTAGTGCCAAAGCTCTGAAGCTCGATCGTCTACTTGCTCAAACTATCGCTGAGGGATATCTATCTATTCATTTCCTCGAAAATGAACATTTTCGCAAGTTTGTCGAATGCTTGAACGACAGATATGACATTCCTAGTGAGACCAAAATGTGGCGCACTGTGCTTCCGACGTTGGAACGAGAAATTGATGTGAAAATGCAGAACTTTTTCCAAGAGAATGATTTCCCGTCATACGCAATAACTCTCGATTTCTACGACACTAAGAATCATGAGAGTTTCTTAGAAGTGACTGCATCTTCTATTGACGCCGACTACCGGCTACATTCCTATTGCATCGGAGTTGAACCTTTCAATTCGTCGGATAGAGACCATACTGGAGAAACGATATCAGTGTCTGCGTGGATTAATGGAAGAAATGTCCATCGATGTTAATGATCAGATATTCGAAGCTGGAGTGACCGACAACGCTGGCAATGTTCGACGAGGTATTGAATTGACTGGAATTCCTTGGATGCCTTGCATGGCTCACACACTACAATTGTGTATTGAAGACTCCTTCAAAGCCTGTGAGGCAGCTAATGACCTTCGGAAATCTTGTCGAGCGATAGCTGGCTTCGCTTCTTCCATCGTAGCAATCCTGGAGTTCGACTTCTAAATAATCTGCAGCAAGAATCTGGAAAATCGGTTCAAAGAATTCCGCAAGATGTTCCAACACGATGGAACTCATCTTTCTGTACTTGGTCAGTGATGACAGAAGATCAATTGCTCATTGCTCGAAATTCGGAATTTACGCAATCCTCCACCGATTCTCCAAAACAGTGAGTAGGAATTACTCGAAACCTTGACATCATTGTTGGCACCATTCGAGGAAGTTACTCGTGACTTGTGTTGTGAACTGTCTCCTTCGATCAATCTTATCCTGCCTCTACTGTCAACCCTGACTGAACTCATTGGATCTATCGACGTCCCCACCGCCTTGACTTCATTCAAAGTCACAATATTGAACTCGATGAAATCTAGAACTGAACAAGTGACACCTGGTAATGAACAACCAATTCTGTTGGTCGCTTCTGCGATCGATCCACGATTTCTACGTATTCTCTCTTCCACACAAGTTGATGTTGCGAAGAACATTATCGTCGCGCGTATTGTCGACTTCATGCAGAAAGAATATCACACAGAAGAGAAGGTGATTACTGCAGGAGTGAGCCAAGAAAAGTCTGATGAGAAACGACAACGTGTTTCTTTGTGGTCGCAGATGAAAATTAGATCTCCGGTGGAATCAGATAGCAAAAACATCAAAGACCGAGCTATGATGGAGTGCCAGCGATGTGTCGAATTGGTGGAGCAAACAAATCTTGCACCCGACCACAAGAAATTTGACGTTCTTGCCTTCTGGAAGAATCAACTGCAGAATCTTCCAAAATTGGCCAGGATTGCCCGACAATTCTTGTGTATTCCAGCAACAAACACGGCTTCGGAAAGACTAGGAAGTGTAACGGGCAATACCATAACGCCCAGTCGTGCAAATTTGAGTGGCTTGCGCGCACGGCAACTGATCAAAATCAGATGCAACGGTAAACTTTTGAATGAGTAGGGGGTAATGCGTTTTTCTAATTATACTTCACAATATGCTTTCATATGATTCAGTATTGGCCGATATTTTGAGACCTTTGTCATACATGTATCTCTCACTTACACGTTATTAGAAAATAAAGCTCAGACTGTTTTGAAATGATTTCTTTTTTGGTTTACAAAAAAATCGAAATCGGAAAAAAAATCGAAATTTTTCTGAAAAATCGAAATTAAATCGATCGTTGGGGAAAGTAAAACATCGCCGCACCCTAGTTTGTGCTGTTGGCTGAAAAGCACGACATGAAAATGACACTGTAGCGTGACTACTCATCACTCAACTCTTACTAACCAGGTCCAGCATTCTAACCGTGATGTCCTCACACGAATTTTTAATTTCATATTTAATAGAAATTTCAAAGGAAGTTGAAATTTACCGTTTCTACTTGGCAGAAGTTTGTGAAAGAAAACTAATAGCAAACTGAAATTATTGTCAAGCCTTAGATTGTGCTTAGTGCAAAGTTATTATTTGCTTTGATTGAGTTATCCTTTTCAGTCATGATCTAAACGATTCATGAGAGGATATCTTAAGTGCCTCAATTTTATGATTTTCAGTACTGTCGACGAATATTATTGTCGTCGCGACTACTTTGGCCTATTATGACATTACTTATCGCGCATGCTGCTCTTGCAGATTGATTCAAAGTCGGACGGAGGAAAATCTCAAGGAGGTCGACCTGAACGACCAGAAGGGAGAAGGCGTCGTATCCTCGATCAAGTTGGTCCCGAAAATAAGCATGGGACTGTGGGATCCAAAGCTCCAATGACCGCTAATTATATAAGAGTGCGATGCGAGCAGGATTCAATTTACCAGTACTCAGTAGAATTCCGTCCAGCGATTGATGCGCGTCCTTTGCGGCATCGAATGGTGATGAGATTATCGACCGAACAATTCAGTGGAATACCTCCAGAAGCTCGCGCTTTTGATGGACGAATTTTGTGCTTACCAAGACCTCTTGGTCAACAAGAAACTGTAATAAGAACATCCAGACCTAATGGCAACACTGACGTAAGTAAATACCTGGTATGGTAATGGGACTGCATTGTCTTCTTTTGTCCTTCTTTTCTGGTTTTACTCTGTCCTCTTGCATGTGAGAAATGATCTGGTATAAGCATGATGCCTATCCAGTACTACGTTATCTTATTCTTGTCAGATTCATTGTTATTCTGAAAAATAATGCTTTCAAATATCTTGAGAATAAATGACTATAATCATCTACTAATCAACTGCCTGCATGTGCACGATTAGCAGATGAAATTCTCTGCATTGTTTGTGATTTTTTTGTATAAAATTCTTCAAATTTCATATGAACTGAAAGACCATTTATGACCAAGGATGCTTGATATGACTTTTAAGTATTTTCTGTTATTGGACAGTTTATTGTAGGACCAAAGAAATGCCGAAATACCTCATTCTTATTTTTGAAATCACTCTTCCAGCAGCTTGAATACTGAATAGCACAAAGTAATTTCTTGTTTTTGTACACATGGCGGCTGTGAAATTCCATCAAGTAGTCATCTGATGAATTGGTCACTGATTTTCATGAATATATTGATACATGAAAAATAAGTTCATGATTGCTTTAATTATTACAGGATTACAGGATTGAATGTGTTTCGATTATTGAATAATAGATTTCTGTGCTACTGATCCTTACACTCACTCACTCCACGATTTAACGTCCATTTTCCCCCGTGTTTCGAGTGTTAGACACTAAAATGTTAGCGAAAGTTGGCGATTTTCAATGTCGCATTTGCCTCGCAATAGAGGTAATTGCGTTAAAGTGCACTATCAAAATAGTTCAATATACATCTCGATGAGAGGTAGAGATTTCAAAAATGGAAACTATTTTGAATTACACTCCTATTGTATTGATAGAGTAGCAAATCCTTATGAGTTAATGTAAAGGTCCTGGTCGGCACCATGAATAGGGAGGGACGTTAATGCGGATCTATGCCTATGTGTGATCGCAGATGTGATGTCTTTCATTATTTCGGTAGATTATGCAGCGCTTCCAAAAGTGCGCGCAGCTGCGCGGTTTTGCCGATTTCTGCGCGGAAGGCCGGAAAATTGAGAAGCTGCGCGGAATTTTGATGTCACAATCTTTTTTCAGTTTTAGGTATGTTTTGAATCTTAGTGTAGTGTTTTTCACAGAAATCATTTCAAATTAGACATTGTTCACCTAATGTGCAGCTTCTGTAGTACATTTGATAGAGCACATTTTTTGTTAGATAAAATAAAAGAGACCTGCAAATTTTCGTGGACTTATCAGGTCCGCTTCATCATGCAGGTTGCAACTGAAGATTAAAACTGAAGTCAAACCAAAAGCGAGAACGATATACGTGCGTATATTAGGTAAATACATTTCCCATCGGTTCATCGCACTTTGTGATTGCTGTGTATGGAAGGTCTCAGCGAATAATCGCGGGCGCCACTTCGTCTGCCTTGTGATGACGTGCGCCCTCGTCTAATCAATAGCGTGATTCCTCTCGATCGAATGCTCTGCAAGGGCTAATTTCTGCAGTTGAAAAAGAAAAAAGCTTCCACAACTCGGTCGAGAAAGCGATGTCATCACTGGGCGAGGAACTTGATGATACATTTTTCTATCTACGTTATGCCAGAGCCGCCAATTCTTTCATAACAATTCAGAAAATGATGGACTTGGAACCTTTGAAATTTCTGCGCAGAGTGGAGACTAGATGGTTTCAAATTTATGAAGTGATTCAGCGGTTTCTGGAATTGCTTCCCGCTTTATCTGAATTCTTCTCATCGTTGCCAGCTTCGGAGCAGAAAAAGGAACGGTTAAGAGAGTACGGAAATTCCTAGATTACGCCCTTTCTCCCCTTTATATGAATTTTGTCCTGTTCGCCCTGAAAACGTTGAAAGACTTCCGAGATCTTCTTTCAAATGTCAGCTCCTGTGATACATTTGATCTACGGTCGTATGATATCGATCATTTCGGACGTCTGTTGTTCCTTTATTCGACAAGAATATGTTGACAAGGTGATGAATGAAGATGAATTCTATAACGTTCCAAATGTTGAACAATTATCGGATGATAATGTGCTGATTGGCGGGAAAGCTAGAGAAGCTCTTCGTAACGACCATCTTACGGCAGCACAACGTGCATTATTTTTTCAACGAGTTCGTCTGTTCTATGGCCAGCTCCTTCGATCTTTGATCCATTACTTGCCTATTGGTAAACGTCTTCTGAGGGCTTGCAAATTCTTGGATCCGAAGCAGAGGGAAAATGTTGCGGAAGAAGATCCCATTCACGTCAAATCCCAATTGAATTTCGATTGCGACGCTGACTCACTTCTTCTTGAATGGCTCAAGTTTCGTAGCGATGCGGAAATTGACACAGAGGAAGTCGACCTGCCCAAATTTTGGAGACAGATAGCCTCGAAGGATGCCTACCATAGTTTGAGTGCACTGGCCAAAAGTTGCATTATTCTACCTCATGGCAACGCTGACACTGAAGGATTGTTTAGCTCGATGAAGCGCATTTTGACCACAGACCGCAACAGATTGCAGGATCCCAACTTTAACAGTATTCTGACAGTGAAATTATTTATGCGAAATCGCGGATACAAGAGAGCAACGTTCCCAATTGGACACAAGTTGCTCGATCGTTGCTATGTGGCATCGAATTCCTACATGCAGTATCTGAAGCAAAAAGGGAAAGGAGCGCATTGAAGCAGAAAAAAAGAAAGAGGAAGATCTGAAAGCCAGGGAGAAAGAGATGGAAAGAGAAAGAGTCATGCAAGAAAAGGAATCCGCAGAGAAACTCGTCGAGAGTAAGCGGAAAACAGAGGCTTATGCTAGAAGCACAGTCGATAACAGATGCAGCTCCCGTGTCATCGAAAAAAGATGAGTCCAAAAGAAAGTTGAAGAGAACTTAGCCTTCGACCGAACCACTGATGGATACGAGGCGTCATAGACAATGATAAGACACTTTGTGCTGACTATTTTCTCGTCATCCTCAATTCAAGTTGTTACAAATTCAATAGATGAATACAATTTTTCTTAAAAAAGATTTTTCTGTCAATATGTACATCTACATTCAGACAAGCTATATGTCCTTCACACTCAGTTACCGTCGCACTCAGTACTTAGTTTTGTTGTAGTCACATTCCCATGCCACTTGACTCGAGAGATATTGGTACCGGAATAGTTTCTTGTTCATTTTGTTTTGTGAAGTCTTTAATTATTACTGAAAATACAGTACCTACTACACTACACTACGCTTTGTTTATAGTTACCTACTTGTACTACTAGTTACAATATGTTGACCCTATTGATAGAAACAGTTATAGTGACCCAATCAGGTTCCATCGAAAGTCTACCTAAGATTGAAAGTATGTAGGATTCATTTTTGAATATGCAAGAAAATGAAATCCAGAAAGTCACAAATATGGTCTTAAAACTGCAATGTAAAGGGGGTTAGGGTCCATCTGCGCGGATTTAATTGGCCTGCGCGGATTCTGAGATTTTACTTTGGAAACGCTGATTATGTAAAGATGACATAACAAATGGAATGAACTTTTGGTAAAACCTATGCTTAAAGTATTTTGATGCTGAAAAGACCTAATTTCAAGGAAGCTGCTTAGGCCTATGTGCGCCACCGCGTTCAAAAACATCTAATTTGTGGCTTACCACATGAATTATAGAGAAACGAGAAAATATATTAATTGGAGGCCAATAAAATCGTAGAGTTTTGTCGTTCTTTCTGGTCGTATCGAGTTTTTCCCTTTACTGACCATAAACTGCGCCTTTCTATTGCTTATCGATCGAAATCCTTGAACTCGAATCGAGCTTGGATCTTCAGGATTGTTTCCATTCATCGTTTGAGAAATGTATGATTTCAAATATGTTGATGACGATTTTATTGTCGGAAATTGGAAATATTGGAAATATAACTGCAGATGTTTATAAGAGACTTCAGCGGCAAAAACCAAGCTTTTGAGCTTTGTCACAATTGCCCCCGGTGACACATGTCGCATTTTTCGGGGATGTTATTTTTCACCGAAATTGATCAAGCTTTATAAACCATAAGAAGGTATTTGATCGAAACCGCCTTTTGTGTGGATGAACTAGACATCTTAATGTTCAAAAAATCACGTATAGTAAATTGCAACGTGCTTCTGGAGACCTGCGAATCTGCAAATTTTGAGTCGAATCGAATCATCGAAGACTGAAATAGGTCCACTTGAACTTATTTCTGTGTGCGATTTACTTAGCCATCTATACTGATGGCCTTTAAGAAAATGGGATTGAGACCTAGAAATCATGCAATTCACATTGTTATTGAAATACGCAGCGGCAAATAGGCAGTTAAAAAGAAATAGCAAATAGAAGCGTCCGTTTTCATCATAGAAAATCAAAATTCTCAAGTTACAGGAGTTGAGTGCAAAAGCCCTCATCATAAGCAAAAAGTCTCATTAGGAAAAGTCATTTGAGGGGACTCATTAAAGAAAGTCTGAGGAGCTCTCAAAAAATCGGATGGTATACTGAAGGCATAAGGCAATATTTTCTTATTTATTGGATATCATCAGGCTTGCCACTTGGTCTGTATTTACAGACTGGTCTGTAAAGTCTGTATTTGGTCTGTATTTCCTTATGATGTCTGTAATAGTCTGCATTTATATTTTGCATTTGGAAAATATAACTGTGGCGTAAATCATTGACTTCCAATGTCCGAGACTTCTCTCTCTCTCTTTCTTGATCTCTCTTTCTTGAACATCTGATATTGTTCGCAGATGTCATCTCATTCATACCAGTGAATATAGCGAGAAGTTCTTGAGATCTTTTCAGCGATTGTGCGCTAATGACAGTCCTCACATTTCCCATGTCGTTGAGGTACTTCTTTTGTCGCTCCCTCATAACATGGTTGTAGAATCTGGATTCTCCAAAATGAAGACCGTTGAATCGATTTATCAGTCCAGAATGGATGCGGCAACATACGATGCTCGACGCATTATCTGTTCGCATTTTGACAAGAAAAAATTCGAAGCATTTCAAGCCTCCCAAAACCTCATGAAAATGATATCCCAGGCTTCCGCTCAATACAAACTGCTTCAGAAAAAGAAGTCAACCATAGAACTTCCACAACCGCTGTCATCGTCCAAAGAACGTGTAACTGGCGTTTACAAGCGCAGGACCACTCAAACGGTTGACAAAGAACTGGGCAATATAAACGAGGAGTTGGCTGCAGCTGAGCAAGCGGTTGAAGAGATTCGTGCTAAAAAACTGCGCCTACAATCAGAGCGAGAGTCCAAAATGTCACATCTCGATTCAGATAGTCAAAAAATAATCGATTCTAAGTCATTCTTCATATTCTTAAGTCATGATATCATACAAAGAACTCGTTTTTATCTCTCAATATACTTGTATTTGTCGCAATATCAAAGCTTCCTATTTTCTCAGCATTGCATGTACATTTCGTTGTTGTTTATGAACAATGAAATCAGAGTCTGTACTCTGGCTACAGTTGAACAGCTTGATAGGCTCATGTGTCCCACAAATATCTCAATCTTGAGTTATTCCATTTCACATGACACTTGACACCATTTTTTATACTACTAAGATGACCCATCACCAAGTCTGTATTTTTGTCTTTGCGAAGTGGCAAGCCTGGATATCATGTTTGAGTTTTACTTCCTTACGTCATGGTCTACTTTTAGCAAGAGTTCGTTCTTTAAAATATGCAGTATAATTCACTGATCTAGTAAGCCACGTGTGGATCCTGAGAGTACTGACAGAAAGAGTCAGAAAAATACAGTCCAGTACGATAGAGGCTCACGAAGCTGCTAATGGACCATTTACAATTCTGCTTTAAATCAGTTACGTAATTGTGATGCATATCAGACTCGGTCAGAAAGATCGACCGAGTCGGAAGCTCTGTTCTGAGCAACATACAGCACATATATGTATCCTCTTGAGCCCCGATGACGTGCGATTCACGTCATGCGGGCACTTGCGTAAGTGTTCGACTTGCAGCTGACAACACTGCTTCATCTACTCATGACGTGCACCGCGCGTCATCGCGCTGTATTATGTTCCCATTGTTCACTCAGCATTAGGGTTGCAGTTATGAGCGAATGACGTTCACTGCACGTCATGGGTAGTTGGAGAACTGTAGCAGATTTGGCTTGAGGACTTAAAGGTTATTGATGAGGCAGATCAGCAACCAACGCTTTGAGCCGCAAGTGAGAATCCAGCATCTCAAATATATTGCAATGTCATTTTCAAGCTTTAACGAGCGGGGTGAGGCTATAAATCAAAAAGCAGACAGTTGAAATAATTTTCGTCCAGTCGACGGGAGCCGATTCGAATTTTTCTGGAATCGAATCTCGAAGCTTCGCAGATCCCTATTTGCTTCCCTTATCTGTAAACAAAATTTGTGCACAGTAAACCGAATTAGGACCAATGTTCATAAACTGCCAAATGTTTCATGAAGTGCTAGGGCGAAAGTTCGCAATAATTTTGCGAAACAAAATATCGATGTAGGTACATATGAATGCAAAATGAGAAGCCTGCAATTTTTGTGTTAATATGTTATCGAGCCTTATCGCATTTCCTCAAACTGCCGTACTTAGTTACATTTTCACAGATGTGCGAGTAAGTACATCTGAAATAGCTCTCTTGCTGAATTAGATTTAATTTTACCTATGTCGTTGCGTGTGATTTCAATTTATGAGTTTTGTTAATTTGCATCGAAAATTTGATATTGTATTTCAGGTTTTCATCAAAATTGTTTTGACGAACAAAACGCCGATCGTTAGTTGCCCTGCTGCATACAATATCATTTTTAGAAGGATACAACAGGAATTGAAGATGACCCAAGTCGGGCGTCACTATTATGATCCTGACAAGAAAATCGATATTGGAGAGCACAAGTAAGTTAGAAGAAAGCAATTAGGCAGCATGAATATGTAAATACGAGCATGAATCCCTACATTCTAAATCTAAAATTTATAATATCTCATTTAAATCTCTCGAGCTGGCAGCCGAGGATATTGATTGTTTCCCAACATCTTAGTCGAATATCTTTAATTATACGAGGGGTATCCAGAAAGTAAGTTCCGATAAGAAAACCAGAAATCCCAATCCATTCAAAATATATTCAATAATTCACTAAAGGTAAAAGTTACTTTTCCACGTAATTGCCATTATTTCTCAAACACTTCTCATATCGCATTGGCAGACGTTTTATGCACTCATCGAAGAATTCTCCCGCCTGAGAAGTTAGCCAAGAAGTGACGGCTTGTTTCATGGCATCGTCCTCGTAAAAATGCTAGTCTCCGAGAAAGCATTTCAGGTGTTGAAACAGATGATGATCGCTAGGCACATGGTCAGAACTATAAGGTGCATATGGTCAAAAAGGTCTCATTCGAAAGTTGCGAGAAGCTGTTGGGTTGCATTAGCAGTGTGTAGCCGGACGTTGTCATGAAGCAGAGTGATACCGCGAGAAGGCATCCCTCGTCGCTTAGTTTGGATGGTCCATCGCAGTTTCTTCAAAGTCTCACATTAAGCACTTGCATTGATTGTATTGCAGCTGTATTACCTTTAGATAAGAAGTCAACCAATAAAACTCCTTTTCTATCCCAAAACACGGTTCACATGATCTTGCGGACGGAAAGAGCCGACTTGAACTTTGTTTTCACCGGTGATGAGGTGTGCCTCCACTCCATGGATTGGCGCTTGGTTTCTGGGGTTGAATATGACAACCACGTCTCGCCCCTTGAGACGATGCAATCCAGGAAATCATCTTCTTCCTCTCTGTAACGTTCCAAGAAAGTCTCAGCACGCTTTTCGCTTCAATTTGTGCTCTTCTGGAAGCATCTTTGGGACCCAACGACCACACAACTTCCGGCAATCAAGTCTTCCAGACACAATTTCGTGGACAGTTGATTGCGATATTTCTGGAAATTGGTCAGAAAGCGATGTTATCGTGAAACGCCGGTTTTCCTTGATCTTCGATTCAATCGTGCATACAAGATCTTCGGTCACTAACGACGGTAGTCCACTTTGATCATCATCATGAACATTTTCACGTCCATCGTTGAAGAATCGTACCCATCGTCGCACCATCGAGTCACTCATGGCCATTTCTCCATAGTCACTACACATTTTACGATGAATTTCAGCAGCAGAATTGCCCTTCGCATTGAGAAATCGAATTACTGCCCGTATTTCACAGAAGCTGTTCTTTCAATCGTCTTCGACATGATCTGACAATGAATGAATAACAAATGGCGGTTAGCGGCTGTCTGTTTTTTCTCGGCTCGGTTCGGACCATAGAAATCGAACAATCTGATATCACAGTGCCTTCATTTTATGTGTCCACATTGCATGGGAACGAATTTAACAGGAATGAAAAGAAAAATCGATGTAGCGAGGGAAGTTCAAGTAATTTTTGCTATCGGAACCTACTGTCTAGATATCCCTCGTATTACCAGTACATACGGGTTATCTTCATGCCACCCGCACTTTCTCATAGGACCGTTTAATCAGCATATATCCTCAGTTTACAATCGAATGTGCAGCTACAACCTACTAGTGCTACTTGACTACTTTCAAAGCGCAGTCGTACCGGTTTCGCTGGTAATCTTGAATTTTACAAGTCCGCACGAAAATCATGCAAGCCCTACATTAGACCAAGAGTCGTTTCTCGGCTTGGTTGCGAAAATTCAATCCATTGATGCCCAAGCATTTGCTTCCAAGGATTTCTGGAGGATTTGCGAATGTCACCAATAGCATGGTGACGTCAGTACTTTGATATCGACATTTGATTAAGTACGGACGATTTTGATGGATGCATCTATTATTTTCATACATAACAATGAAACGCTTACGAGCCCTCCATCAGTCACTATCCAAAACGTCAAGAAAGATGATCGCAGGTCTCAACTCTCAATAGCTCGAATTTTGTTGGACCAGATGGCATCCCGGTTTCTGTCATCAAGCACCTCACTCATAGATCATCTCCAGTTTTATCACAGCTGATTGGAAGATGTCACGTCATGTGCATGCACCGATAAGTTCCCCTCTTTTTGGTTAAGTAACTTCCGTGGTTACAGAGCACAAGAAGGGTGCTGACTCATCCTTCCCATATAGTTGCCATCTCAGTCTGCTTCAGATTGCTTCCATGAGTTTCGAAACTGTGATTAACCAATGTTGGCTTTCTTGAAAAGTGCAAAACGTCTTGAAGGCATTCTCGATCGCCAAGGCTGCGGTATCGCATGTTTTTCAGCCGACACAAGACTTGAGCACGACACCGGATTTCGAACTGCACTACACCGAAGAATAATAGAATTATCTTGAAAAAAATTTGTATTTAGCAATCAGCAATAACCATCCATTGGGCGTTTCCATTTTAAAGGTTACGATTTTGAACAAAATGTGTCTTCTAGCTGTAACATGGTAACTATCCAACTGATTTTATAACTTTTTTTAGAATAATCGTCGAAACATAGGCAATCATGCAATATTATCAGTTATCACATGTAACTGACATAAGTTACTTTTGTTGAGTGCTTTAAGCCTACAAATGTACAAAATCAATGTCCAAATTCTGGGTGATTTGACTTCAAAGGACTTTTGGTAATATTATGATTTGAATTCACCGCAAACAATTATCCAGTTTGAGTGTAAAAATGTCTATTTATCACTTTCCACTGAAAAGTCAATTATATATTTAAAAAAATGACTCTAAGTACGTGCTTTAAAATATCATACCACAACGGTGTAATTCGATCGTCACCTAAAATGTGATTCGGTCGCCATAATAAAAATATATATGTTCCTTATTTTTTATGATTTCAATGCTCAAATCGATTCACAGGAACTATATCTGCAATACTTGGTTCATATACACCCTTTGTTACATGATCATATGACGTTTTGGAGGAATCTTCAGAAAATGATAAATATTGCATACCACAAATGTAATTCGTTCGACATGGCGTGTGATTCGATCGTAAAAAAATGTAATTCGTTCGATCGATAATTAATCGATTATTGTATGAAATACGCATTATTTGTGGTTCTTATTATCATTTTCGTGATCAGCATCAAAAACTGACCTAGAAAAGTGGCTTCGGAACTTAATATTGTTAAACTTTTTATTTTCCATCGAAATCGTAACCTTTAAAATGGAAACGCCCCATTACTCGCCATCTATTTGAGTGTGATCAAAAGGATTACAAATTTTCTGTGATCAAGTGCTGTAGGATTAAGCTCGAACCTTCGACCGCTGAAAAGGTAGTGCTACTCGCTTTCGAAGTTCATTCATTTATTAGCAAAAGATTTATTCTTGATTTATCTATTATTTAATCATAAGATTGTAATCATCATTTTAGCACTACTGTACATGCGTGTTTTAGGTACATGTACTTTATCTATGCATTCTTAATATCTATTTCCTGTGCATGAACCTTGGATTTACATCATGTTGTGCTAATTATTTTCTCACCCACTTGTGACGTCATTTAGTTTGCTTAACCGCTAAACGATCGATTGATATCGTATATTATTCACTGCTGAAGTTGTCTGCATGTCATCACTCTGCCATAGATCTCTGTTATAGATGACAGGCAGCGAGAACGTTTTAAGCCAATAAGGTTATGAATCTAGCAATATTGAATATTTTGTACAAATTCGTGCATGCGATAAGGATGTCTTTTAAACTCTAGTCATACGTGAATCTTGACGACAGATTGGTTCCTCATTGTGCTGGTATTTGTATCTCCTAAAGCTCCAGGTTAAGCAATCAGTTCACTCTGCTACTCAGAAGTTTGGTGTAGCAATGACGTGCATGAATTTGCATGTAGGTCTAAAACCAATTACATAGCAGTGGGATGGCAGCTTGCGTGCGTGGGTGTTTTCTCAACCTTGAAATTTCTCTGACGTTATGGTGTTCCATTTTAAACGAGGCCTCGGTAGAATGAGCTATAATGCCTGTAATTTGCGACCATGTATGCAATAGACCAATCTCTACTCCTTACTAATCTTTCCAGAAATCAGCATATTAATTTTCCTCGTACTTTCGCCCTGATATGGCGAAATTCCTAATCATATCACCTACAGTTGTCGTGAAGTCTTGTATCTTGAATGGTTTGTTTTGCAGATTGGAAGTGTGGCCCGGTTACATAACGACTATAACAGCTTATGAAGGAGGATTATTGCTCATGTGCGACGTTTCTCATAAAGTTATCCGCAAAGATACTGTGCATGATTTGATCAAAAGGTAAGCATGGAAGACCGCGTGCAGTAATTGTATTCATATCAAATAGGCTACTTCGAGATTTCGCAATCTTTTTTCCTGTGAACTGAGGTGAATTTCCATAGCTTCATTATTGTAATTGAGGATCATGAACGGTGCAGATAGGCTAACTACCATAGTTATCCATATTGGTTGCCAGTCAGATAGGTGCCAGGTTAACTATTTTTTGTCAGTGGCATTTCGTATGGATTTTTTCCCTCTTCGGGTATGGAGGGAATTCGAATTTTAAATGTGCCAAAATAGTATATGCAGTTCAATTTTTTCGGAAATATTTTGGATTTCCTATAGATAGGCCCAGGGCTCGAACATATCACGATATGGACTAATTTTGAGGTCAGATACAACTTTATGCCTTTTGAAATAGCGTAGAACGACCCTAATGTGGATAAATGAGTTGGTTGTGATGACCTGCTTAAATATCTTCCTTATGTAATCTGTGGGCGCATTTAGCAATTGCGTGACATAAACGCATTGTGATTACATTACAATCCCTAACATTTGTATGCTTATACAGTGTTAGGGGCCTACTTACTATCTGATATTTTGATTTAATGAAATACGAACAGATGGAAATAGTTGGTCATATTATTCATTTTCTTTTCTTTTACAGCATTTTTAACTCGAGATCACAGGATGCTATGCATATTCAACAGAATTGCATATCACAAATTGTTGGCCAGTCTGTACTGACGCGATATCGAAATGCTACGTATCGCATTGACGACATTGATTTCAAGCGCCATCCTATGTCGACTTTCCAGCGGAATGGAGATGAAATAACTTTCGCCACGTACTTCAAGGTGAGTTGTTGAAAACATTTTATGGACAGTGAGGACACCCTGGTGTAAAGCCATGGTTTTGCTGTCTCGACCAGACCAACTTAGGCTTCTGACCAAACAGCTCATTAATGAGAAATGCTATGAATAGTGATGATTCGAATTCTACAGGAGGCGATGATTCACACTCCTATTCGCTTGATCTAATTATTTTAATAGTCTTAATAAATAGTTCGATGAAAAATCATAATGGTTTGAATCAATCTACAGTGCGTTTCGAAAATTAGCAAATTTTTTATTAAAACTTTTTGTAAAAACAATATTTGTTTAAGAAAAGGTTATTAAAATACAATTTTATTAAGATTTTTTATTATCAAAGATACTTTGTCAAATGCTTGGATAGAATACTTGTAGGATAGACAATTTTCTAGTATTTTATTTTTTCGTTACTTTTTATTTTTGAATACTTTTAACCAAACTGTTTTTTGCACTACTTGTCGGCCAAATTAACAAGTTCTTTCAAAGAATTTTCAATATTTACAACCGGATAATCGCAGCAAATTTGCACCGACTTTATCTGGGTCGATGTTTATGTTGTTTCACACATTTGAATCTCACTTTTAACACAACAGGACAGTTTTCTGGGGGTGCTCGAAGGCCACGGCATCGTTTTTGATTTCCTTTTTTTGATCTTGAATTGCGTCGTTACATGTCCGAGTCTTCTTGGAAGAGAGTTTCGTCCGAGTCGATTTCGAGTTTTTTTAACAAATCGAGTTTATTAAGTTTAAAAATCGAAGTTTTTTCATTTTAATATTTTTGTTTGAGTTAAGTCTTTTTTAAGGTAAGCAAATTGTATCTCTTCCTTCGCTGAGTATTTTGACGCGCGCGCACTGTTTTTGGATGTTTTCATTTTTGCATTTCGCACTTATCGAGTTGGAGACATATTTTTTCCATTCCTCCTCCGCTTGTTTTTTTGATTCCAGACTCTTTTTCCCTTGTCGAATTTTGTTTTTTCGCAGCTTTTTTCCATTGTTTCCATCGAGTTTTTAAATGATTTTTTAGAAAATAGACGTTTGCGGTTGTATTCTATTTTTAGTTGCTAACTGTGAAATTTCCAATTGAGCCTTTACGACGAATGGACAGTAAGACGCTGAAATGACGAGCCATGTGGTTGCTTCTTGGTATGACGACGAATTCCAGTGACGAATATTGACGATTTGCAAGACAATTTTTGCTTGAAGCGATAGTCATTTTAATACGCGATCTTGTCTTAAAGTCGAATTTTCTCTTTCTATTTACCATTTTCTCTTTGAGATTTTTTTTGATTTTAATTTCTCTCTGGTTTTCTTTCTTGTGTTTTATCAACTTCATGCTTTGTAACACTGTTTAAGTGCTTTCTGCTGTTGAGTAGCTGTCAAGTTTTCTAGCGTGAAGTTGAGTGTTGATAAACTGATTCTGAATTCAAAGTAGATACATGTTTCACCGTAATGCCAATTCAATGAATTCAGTTTATCTGAGTATGAGAAATAGATCCGAAAAAGCATATTATCAAAGAAAACATACTATGAATAGCACAAACGCATAGTATGGAATAGTAAATACGTATGTATGAAATATATATTACAAAATACTAATAGAATATATATAGCCTAAAATATAAGCATATATCATAGTAATAAAATAGTATATGTTGTAAATATGTATAAAATGCACTATATGAAACATAGTATGCATATGTATCATCAACGCATATGTATAATTTAAATAAACATACACATAAATAGTATTATAATTGTTATAACATAGTACATAACATTCATCAAGTAATTTTATTTCTACTCAATGTTTTAACACACACATAGAATTTGTTTTTCTACTAAGTAAATCTGGTTTTTTTTACGAATTTTTTTTTCTACTATGATGTTTGATGCGTAATTTATGTTTTGTGTATAATATATTCATGATTCTATGAAATATTAATGTATATGATATAACTTCCTGTTGAATAACATATAATTTTTATCTGAATAACATTAATGTTATATTTTGATTTCATAAAATCTAACTTTTTTTGAATTCAATTTTTTGTCATTTTATAAAATTTTTTTAGTATTAAATATCATGTTTCGGTTATTTTTTCAGAATCATGTTTTATTGAAATTCTTCATTTATAATATTGTTATATATGTTCATTTGAATTTCTATTAATTATTGTGATAATGATTTTATTTGTACTTTATTCATCTGTCAAATATAACGTCTTCTTTAAATATCGAAATTTTTTCATTTGCTTGTTTGCAATTCTTTTTATATTTATTATTATTTTCTTTTATCAAAATCATTTAAATATATTTTTTTAATTTTTATATTTCTTATCTCATAAAAATACTCATGATTTTCCTATGATTTTTAATACAATATATGAAATATGTAGCTCCCACATATAAATCACAGTATTTCAAATATATTTCATTATGTATCGTGAATTTTTTTCAAGCAATTATTGTTTGTTTTTGTTTTTTTATCATTAATGAATAAACATATTATTATATTTATGATTTCAATTTTCTCATATTCAAGATTTGATTTTGTTCATTTTAAATACACCTATTTATATTTATTACATAACTATAACATAGTAATTACATTAAGATTGATTCTCATTTATTGAAAGCATAATTGTGTTTAAACGAAATAATAACTTTTCTTTAAAGTTTCTTGTTTTGTGATCTTAACAAAATAATTTTCATTGTGTTTTAAAACTTTTTGATGAAAAAATTTTCATTTAAATTTCATACATTGTGTTTGTAAAAGTTTTTAAGTTGCCATTAAATTGTCAATATAATTTGATTATACTACAAATGCTAATTAAAAATCTTGCACATTGAAGAATTTAAAAAAGTAATAAACAATCACATTTGATTACAAAATTCTATCAAAGCTGATATCAATTTATAATAAAAAATATTGTTATTAAAAATAAAATTTATAATTATAAATATAATTAATTCCTATTATTATTGAGAAATTGAAATTTACCTTTAAATCATATATTATATTTATTTATAGTGTATCCATTCAACTGAAGTTTTTCATAATAATCAGAAGTGTCTTGTCCAAGCATACTTCTCTAATAACTGGCATTAGTTTTCTCTTCATGAAATGAAAGCAAATACTTTCATCTATCACAAACAATTGAATAATAACGTCGTTATGAAAAAAAAAACCATTATTATTAACGGTGGGAGATTCTTATTAACTGCTGCTATTACAGGTTTAAACTTACGGATGCTACTTTATGAATTGTGTCTACTGCTTTTTAAACTAACGAGCTTCTCTTTTTTTTTTTCTTCTTCATCTTAAGGGTTTATGGTACCGTCCTCTTCACTCGAACGTTGATTTTTTAAAAACATACAAAAAATGTGTTGATCTTTCAATATTGGTAAGTCGTTCGTGTGTGTAACAAATGAAAATTATATATGTGAAATTATGTAATGAGCAATTGTAATTTTTTGAGATTTGATCTTACAATGATTGATGTCTCCCTCACAAATATATTCTATATCTATCATTTGATCATTTGACTATCTACATTTGGGGGGAGAGGACTTTGTGCTTTGCTTGTTTTTTTCAGACCATACTGAATGATAAATATAGAATATGCATGTATATGATAATATATATATGAATACATAATGCAATAAATCATATAGAATATGATGTGCAACAAATAATAAAAAACATCAATATAGAATATCTATACTCGTACAAAACATATGTGCTTATGCATTATAGTGTATTATATATATTCTTTTGTATGAGAGAACTCACTAGATGATGTAAGTGTAGTAATATTTACCATATAAGTATTTCGTTATTTATTTGTAGTATTATTTTCATGATTCATACAAGTATGGTTTTACACAGCGTTAAGTTGCTCGTAGTCTATGTACATGCTCTTAGTCGTGTCCATACTGTGTTTTCATTTCATTCCATATTTTTTCACAGATCATGTTCATAAATGCATGCCATCATATAATAATAATACTCTGTTTTAAAGTAGTTATCGTATGTGTACGTGTATATTATGGGAAGTAGATGATGTTCACATAGTATGTTTCATGTTATGCTTCATTCATAAGTTTCATACTTTCTTTCATCATACTCTTTTCACATACTATTTATCGAATAACAATGAATATTTTTCATGGTATTTTTGGTATGTTGATTTTGGGTTATGATTTCATTGAGTATTTCATATAAGTTAGATCATACTCAGTTAATCATACTATGTCATGTTAAGTATAATCATAGGTATGCCAGGGTATGGCGACCACATGTCCAATGTCCATGTCAATACATTTTTACATACATCTTATTTACGTTTTGTTTCTTTCATTCATCATCATAATGTTTCATAGTATGTTTTTCACCAAATTTTTTTTTCTGTATAGTGACACACATGATGACATGATGGATGGGAAATATTCTAATATGAATAGAAACTTGAATTATGACAAAATACTCAAAGAGATTACTCAAAGATGGCATGGCAAAAAAATCGATAAAAAAAATATATCGACGCAACGACGCGATCAATTCAAATCACATCCTTAATTGCGTCCCCTTGCCGTGGCGAGCTGCCCCCCGATCTGAACCTGTGAAAATCTGTGGAAGATATATGAAAGTGAGAGTCAACGCACATCGACCCCAAAACAAAAGTGAGTTACTTGCTGCGATTATTCCGCGTCTGGAACCATGAAATTACTGAACGGACCTTGTTGAAGTTAACTACAGTATGCAAAAAGCATTTGGTCAACTACAAAAAAAAAATCGTCCCTCAAAAATAAATACAAGACCCTAATCTTTGTGTGAGTGTATCCCTTGTATGTTTTTTGGTAAGATTTTTTTTGGCGCTGACATCTTTGATAATATTGTATTTTAATAAAGTTTCTATCTAAACAATTGTTTTTACAACTTTTTAATAAAAAGTTGCTAATTTTTCGAACAGCACTGTATTGTATAAAAGATACAGAACCTGAAAGTACCACTCAATCATCTCGCATCTACTTTGACATCTATGCGGATGACGTAGCAGTGAGCATTTCCTCTTCGAAAAACAGTCAAGATCTTCACAACAAAGCCCAGAACTCAATAAAAGCTATCCAACAATGTTACATAGAAAACAAGATGTCCCTGAGTGCAGGTAAAGCTGTTGAACTCATCGTCAGTGCAAAAAAGGAATACCAAGTCGATCACATTTTAGTTGGAGATAACTACATACGACAGATGATCTGTGTGAAGCTTCACGGCGTAACTGTTGATAAACATTTAACTTCCAAGAATCACGTCCAACTCTGTAGAAAAAAGGTCATGCAGAGAATATTCTGGCTGCGAACAATAAAAAGTTATGGTGGCAGTAGTCAAGGACTAACTCGCCTCCATCACACGTGCATTTAGAGCATTTTTGAGCACGCATCCCCAACGTGGTTCCCATTTACGTCGAAGATGCTGGTCATCGAGAGAGTCGAAAAATATGCTCTTAAAGTCATTCATCCTTCTTTGTCCTACGTTGAGGCTCTTGAACTGACCAAAATACCTCAAATTGTCACCCACTTGAACAAAATGGTCCTCATTCAATTTATGAAAATGAAGAAGACTTATCATCCTTCCCACCATCTTATCCCTGTCAGACAGGAAGACATCAGTCGGCGAGACACGAGAGGGTCGAACAGACTGCGAATTCCACGTCATCGTTTGATACTTCGAAGGAAATCCTTTGTGATGTATGCCATACAACTTAATAATTCAAACAGTTTTATGTAGCTTTTATTTTTCATGTGATCAGTAACAGTCTAACTGCAAATGACTGAATTCATTTGAGAATAAATAAACCTCTCTCTCTCTCTACTCTAGGCCATTAGATTAATTTTTCTGGCTGAATAAAGCAAAATATCATTCCCTTCTAATACCCTGATTTTCTGTTGGGGCAGACCCTCACGATTTTTCAAATTTTTGAGAAATAAACCCGAATTTTAATTTCGGCCATTTTCGACTCAAGACGTTAAGGTATCCATTCGACTTCAGGTCCAGGCGTTTCTGCTTTCGTTGTAGAAATGTGACATCCCTGAAAAATGATGAAGTTTACATTCTTCAATTCCTAAATCTATTTTTGCATTTATTTCAGGAACAGTACAACATCACTATCAGAGATCCAAGTCAACCCTTATTACTTCATCGTCCAAAGAAATTTGGTCGCGGACCCGACCAAACCAGCGATGAACCAATCAGTCTCGTGCCAGAGCTATGTTATATTACAGGACTTACAGATGACATGAGAGAAAACTTTCGGCTGATGAAGGCTCTTCACGAGCACACCCGAGTGACTCCGAGTGTGCGTCATCAAGCGATGCGCAAGTTCTTGTCCACAGTTTCTGAGTGCCAACGAGCAAGGGAAATCTTGGATGCGTGGGGGATGTCTTTGGAGTCGAATACCGTTGCTATTGAGGTAATTAAGTTTTGCCATTTCCAGTAGACTATTCACTTGCAAATTTTATGCTGATGAGTGGTTTTATCGAGTTGTGTAAATGTAACTTTAAATCACAAGATCGATAAGATGGGATATGGATACATTGTTAAACTTAGGGAAATTCATGCACAGTGGTGATATTCGCTGCGGGAAAACATGGAAGAAATTAGGGGGCTGCGGGATTTTTTAGTGAATTTATCACCCTCCTGGCCTCGTCCTAAATTAGAAGAAGCGTTTCTGACGAACAAACTCATCCAAGAAATCAACAAATCAACGGAATGTCCCAGTATGTTGCCAAATAGCTCTCAGAATGAGACAAGGCAGTGACTCACCAATTAAAGACTCATGGATACCTAAATACCGTATATATAGGTACCAGCATCCGTGTAGGGTCTTAAAGGGGAAATATTTTGGAATGTCATATCTTCGTAAAAAAGGTAAAAATAGCTTTTTTCAACAGATGTGGGATTTTTATCGGCCTGCGGGAGAAATTTGATTTTTTTAGCGATATCACCACTGTTCATGCGAAAGTCCGAAGTTTGCAGACTTGAACGCAATGTTTATTTGATAAGAGGTCTTAAGAGCCCTCTTTTTTAGCTTTATTCTGGCTAACAAGAGAGAACGCTTACACTGCTTCTAATGTGAACATGAGTTACGTTTAGGTTGTGAGGGAAGTTTCGTGTAATGAATTTACCATCGAGGAAATTCGGGCTTTAGCTCAGGAACTTAACTAATGAATTTGAATTTCGATTCTATCTTTAACATCAGCTCTACCGTCACCTTAGTCAGTTACCACCAAATAACTGAATGCAATAAGAAAATTGTAGCGTGCATCTCCAGACAGTTGGACAGGCTATATCTTCCGTCTCGCAGTTCGTGACTTTCTAAATGATGTTTACCATAAACATCAGAGCATGAGAAATTATGACAAATAAATGCATGTATTTTATTTGATTAATATACGTATATCCTATGGCAATAAAAAACAAAAATAATGCGTGCCATGAAAAACATGATAACATGTAAGTTCCTGTACACAGAAGATGGAAAAAGAAAAGAGAGATCGAACATTCTAGAGACAATGACTATATTTAGTTATTTTTGTTTAACCCTACATTCAACAGCTTTTTTGAATGAATATTAATCAAAATTTTCACCTGCTTCTTTCTAACGAATTGTGTAACGGAAACCGACATTATGCTGCTATCTATTATGTACCAATATTGATATTAAACACCTGTTGAAACGCAGGGATATGCGAAGGTAGATAGAAAACATGCACGAATATACACGATTTTTTCATGAATTTTATGCGGCCTTCCTGACATAAGTATCTAGTTGCACGCATTTAAGTTACTAATTACAACAACTGCTAGGCATATTTACGAATGTTGATACATGATAATTACACCGAAAAAAATAAATTGAAGTAAAGTGGCCGCAAGCTTTTTCCAAGTACTAATGAAATGCAATTCTAATATTGAGAATAAGTGTCTGGTTTTCAGCTCAAAACATGACTTGTTCTAAAATCACGAGAAGCCGATTTACCGAAATTAACCTGAACTTATGCAACAGTCAATCAATCCACAGTCAACAAATTAAAATGATAATCAACTCATGTTTGGTGCAATTTTTAATAGCATTTGATTATGAAGCTTTGTTGATTCTATTTTTTTAAAATTTAAATTCATTTTTTTCTTAAGTTGATCCTCTTATCCATTTCAGGGACGCACACTGCCAGCTGAGAAAATCAAATTCGGTAGTGGTATTATCGATTTGGCTAACAGCCGTGACGCCAATTTCAAACGAGATTTAGGACGACAAAAAGTATTGTCATCAGTACCCATTGATTCATGGGTAGTTATCTGTACATCTAAAGATGCTGATATTGTCAAAGAATTTTTACGAACATTGCAACAACGATCAAGGAGTGTCGGTATGAACATATCCAACCCGAAGGTCGAAATCCTACGTGACGATCGAACTGAATCATATCTGAAGGCCATGAAAAATAACATCACACAGGATACAAGAATGGTTTTGGCTGTATTTCCAACAAAGAGAACCGATCGGTATAACGCATTCAAAAAAATCACTTGTGTAGAGTGTCCTGTTCCCAGTCAAGTGGTCATCACCAACACTATTCGCAATCCAAGTAAACTTGCTTCCGTTGCGACGAACATTTGCCTACAGATGAATGTGAAAATGGGTGGCGAACTCTGGGCAGTCCATGTTCCTCTGAAAAGGTTTATGGTTGTTGGAATCGATGCTTACCACCATGGAAAGCAGAGATCCCAGTCTGTTTACGGAATGTGCGCATCTGTGAATGGTTCTTGCACTCGGTATTATTCTCGAGCCATCTTTCAAGACGGTAGAGGGCAAGAAATCGGTGACAAAATTCAATCTGTCATGACAGATCTTTTGAAAAACTACTACGATACTAACAACTTTCTCCCAGACTCCATTTTTTTCTATCGTGATGGAGTTGGCGATTCTATGTTGTCCACGGTTCAAGGCTACGAAATTCCTCAGATTATTCGTGGATTTAGTACTTTTGGTGAAAATTATAGTCCGAAGCTAGTGTTCAATATAGTACAAAAGCGGATCAACACTAGGATATTCGCACCTTCAGGTCGGGAGATGACAAATCCGAAACCAGGAACAGTGGTTGATCACACCATCACACGCCGTGATCGATATGACTTTTTCCTTGTTCCACAAAGCGTGAATCAAGGCACTGTGACGCCAACACATGTTGTTGTTCTTCACGATTCGTCCGGTCTTGGACCCAATGAGGTCCAACAAATGTGCTACAAGCAATGCCACCTGTATTACAATTGGCCGGGAACAATTCGGGTACCTGCTTGTTGCTTAGTAAGTATTGCATAAGTCACGAATATGTCTTAAACATTCTATATCAAAACCTTTTAAGTAACATGGAGTAAGCTGTAAAGTATTAGCATTGGGCCATTCCATATCTCAGTAGCGTGACATTTTAAATTCCTTAAATGGGATTTTGCAGGCATTTTAAAAGTTACGAAGACGAAATTGCATGTATAGATTCTTTAAGTGGCGTAGTTTCCGCTAATAAAAATGCCAAAATAAATATATTTTGTATGTACAAAGAAATAATCGAGATCAAAGAGCCTCAGTGGCGTGACATTTTTTCTTACTTAAAATTCAAATTTCTTCTGAATTTCAGCTTAAGTGATCAAACAGTCATATCTGATATCTCAGGAGAGATAATAGGATCACCATTGGTTGATTTCATTCAAATTTCATCTCAGTGGTGTGACCTCCGCGAAATTAAGAATAAAAGAATCTGTAAAACTCTAAATTGTTGTGACTAATAACTTAAGCACCGCTCAACTGGATTTGCTCATGTTGTAAATGAAGCATCCCACGATAAATTTTCTCTTGTTAACATATATTAATCATGATAGTACCATTATTACTATATCAGAGCAGGCCTTATTCACTTTGCCAAGTGTTCTAATAGTCTAGACATGCTGGATTCTTCCTATAATTTTATTTTCTTAAAATTTGCCTTACGAAATGCGCGCCGCATGGTACGTCATGTGCCGAATGTGAGAGGGAAATAGGTTCTTCAAATATACGCTACTCTTCCCTCCATCCAACCAACAAATACAACATAATCAACAATGTTCCTTTAATTTAAGGTTCACAAATCTAGGCGCATGAAATCATGCGTTTACAGATCCGATTTTGCATTCATAATGGAAAGATTATGCATTCAATCAAGGAAGTTTCGTTAATATATAGCTATTGCTAATGTAACGAAAGCATGACGAACACTGTAGTTGTGCTTAAATGAGCTCGCAGATCCTATTTCTCGTCTTAAGTAGGAAATATACCGGGGAAAGATTTTCGCTCTGAAACCACCCCGCTTTTCCAGAGTACATTATAAGTTTTCTGCTAAAACGTTAAATATATTGATTCCAACACCCAAATCACGGGATCATCGCGATAGGCATGCCTTTACAATGCGATACAGCTCAACATTGACGAAGCTATCGTAGAATTTTCATCAATTCACGTGCTGTATGTCAGCTTAACTTAATCGGTAAACTTGTTTTAGTGCCGTTAGTACGCTTGATGTTACTCGATGCCCTTTTTCTCTAGGAAAAGGATATGCTGTTTTGGAATTTTTGCAAATTTATGGGAAATCCGTGAAATTGATGAAAAATCAACTCATCAATGTATAAAGACAATTTACATTTGAATTTGAAATAGAAGTGTCCGCGGATCGAGAAAACTTAGTCTAAGCCAACCGCGGTTCCACTGGTTTTAGCCGACTCAGTTAAGCAGCATGTTACTGGCTTCAATCTCACATGAATCAAAATATTGTGTGAATTAATTGTAAGCGGGGTATTTAAATCTTTAACAGTATTTATGATCGCAGAGAGGATTAAGATAGTGCACTCTATAACTATTATGATTGTAGTCTACTTCTTATACACCACATATTTCTAATGTAATACATAAAAGTTGTGCTTTAAGTTCCAAAGAACGCGTTCATGTAGCAATTACACATAATGAAAGAAAGTTTTCTTCTAAAATTTCCAGCGCTGGGAAGATCAGCGAGATAGCTTGTATGACGGTGAAGGGGTTAAGTCTGTATTTTTGTCTTTCGGAAGTGGGCCAACCTACGGAGCCAACTTTGGCTCGATGGCAGATACATCACTACATTGATCCACATGTTCTGATATTAATAAATCTTAAATCATGATCGGGATGCAGCGGTAGAAATTGTACGTAAGTACAAGAATAATAGGTTTTACAGAGGCTTGCTAGTTGGAAAAAACAATAGAAATATTCTATCATTTTGACAGTTTCTCGGCCAACCTTTCACCATTGTCAAAGTGTTCCTTATCTAATTGGTCCTTCCAATAAGTTGCGTCTGAAAATTTGACTTTATTCATCTCTGGTAAGATGATTTACGGAAAAGTTCTGAAAATTGTGTCACTTTCACAACTCACACAAGGGCTACCTCGTAGGCCTAACTGTTTTTCAGTCATGGTTGAGAGCCAAAATATGCAACTGGTTTCGAGAATTTCGCTGTTACATTTCCTGAAAATTACTATTGCCCTCGCACAGTTCCAAGCCACTGTAGACTACCTAGAGCCGAAGTAGTACACTGGAACTTCTGTTGTTCATGTAGAACGTAGAAGGCTGTCCTATTCTAGGCATAGGCGTTCAGTATTGGCATGTTTATGTGAAGCCGTAGCAGTAAGCCATTTGCAACGTAATTAAGCATTGTAAGAAATTAAATGTGCATGACGTGATTTTTCCTCATAAACTTGTCATGGAATCAAATAAACCATTCAGTTTGACATCGATAACATCAACTGCAGTATTTGCGCATGATAATTTGAATAAGCCTAACATGCTTCAGTTTACCATTTGACTTATCAGCTAAATAGCGTGCTCAATTTCATCAGGTTTGGTCAATTTCTTAATCATGAAATACACTTAAAATATAATCAAAGATATGAGATAATAGCGAAGCTTTCCCCCTTGGCGCAGTCTATTAGTTAGCTGTTTTAGTTTGAATGTGGGCCCCAACATTTCCGGTCTTTTTTCATCCATTCATACTCATCCCTATTGAAATTATGAAATCAATAAAGTTTTGAAAAACAGCAAAATTGCAGTAGCCTTTAATACTTGGAAAAGTCAAAATTTAATCCGCAACAAAGATCCCATTAAGTTCGAAGAGTCCTCCTCAGTTGTCTGCGAATATTATTGTGAACGATGCCCCGATCGTTACATCGGAGAAACTCGACGACGATTGTAACACAATGACGACAAAGAATTCGGGAGCATATTACAGGGAAGCCAGCATCAGAAATTGATGCAATGATTGGAAGTGAAACCGGTATGTCAATGAATCGTGCTCGTGCAAAAACTTTACGGCTTCTAGCTTGTAATAATGAATTTATAAAATCGTCTGTGCCTTTCTTGATGATTTCTTCTGATAGGTCGAACATAACGTCCATTAAGTCTGAATTGCGATGGAATATTCTTTAATGATATTCTGAGTAATAATGACTAATGAGCAGGGCCGACCAAATATGCATTAACAAGTGATCGTTTTATGCGGTTAAAAAATAATTTTATGCAATGAAAACTGTATTTATGCAATTGATTATAGAAATAGCTGCAATATAGTAAGAAATGTAGGCCCATATATGCATAAATGGTGAATAATCTGTCAGCTCAGCACTTTGAGTTCATTCCTAATACACAATGCATGCGAATGTTTTTCTTACTCATACTAGTGCGATCGCTCCTCATAAATACCTTGTATTCTGAAATAAGTCTCAACGTCAGAATAGGTAACCGGAGATCGCGACAAGAGCAATTGTTCTTCCATTGAATATCCTTCAAAGTCCCTCTCAACCAGCGTCTTGAATCCTTGATCTTTTGAAGAACGTGCCCCAGCTTGGTCCTTACATTCGCATCAAAGTCATCCCTGTTGCCATCGATCAGTTCTTTGTCTTGGGACGGATTGCACTTTCGGTCTTGAAGCTGCTTCAGACAATGAGGAATAGAGTCATATTTAGAGGAAATGTCTACGATACCTCTTGTCCGATTTTTCGATTAGCTCCTTCAGGTGAACTACTGCTGTACAATCATCCTCCAAGTCAACTATCACTTTTTTTCAGGGTCTGATAAGGTGATAAGGATATGGGTGTCAACACAGGAAACGAGACACAATTTGTTCATAATAACTCATGTTTTTTTTAAGAAATCATCTATATATATACAGTCCGTTTCATAAAAAGTGGATCATCCTAAAATTTGACTAAATAAAACATAAGTATGATACAGGAAGCATTTTTCATGTTATTTCATGTCCCATATATATTTAAATATCCTTATATAATCTGATAAGCTATGATACAGTAACGGTTCTTAAGAAGCTACTATTTTGTGGCCATACCCTTATTGTCAATGACATCACCAATTCGTCTAGGCATTGATTCGATGATATCGTTGATTTTTGACTGATCTAACTTTCTCCACTCTCTTTTTAACAGTGACGTAAGTTGTGATACGCCATCTGTAGGTAGCAGTGAACGACGAACGTTACGTTTTAGAATACTCCATACATTTTCTATGGGATTCAGATCAGTAGAACGAGCTGACCAGATAATGTCTTAAACCCTAATTGAGACTTGCATAAGTTGACTCTACTACTCCTGTGACACGTAGCATCCACAAATAACCAAGTCGATGGATCACCAAGTTGATCTGTCATTTGGCCAATGTTCATTCGTAAAACATTCACATAGCGTTCAGAATTCATGGTTCCTTGCTGTATGTGAAGTTCAGAGCGGCCATTGGTCCAAATGCCAGCCCAAATCAGTAGAGTCGCACCACCTTGTACCCGGGGACGATGTAAATGTCTCGGAATTTCCTGATCAGATTTTATCCATAATCTGAATTGACCATCACTATCCTTCAGACGGACTGATGCCTCATCAGACCAGACAACCCGATCCCATTGATTTCGCCAGTGACAATGACTCATTGCCCATCTGAGACGTCTTTTTGTATGCTGATCTGATAATTCGATCTGAGAGGGCCTCTTACAGCTCTTGAAATTCGACTCAATAAGTCTTCTACGAATAGTGGACTTAGAAATAGACGAGTCTAGTGCAGCCATCTCAGTTAACGAGAGACTTGGATCAACTTTAACAAATCTCAAAATTAGGCGGTCTCTACGTTTGGATGTTTTGCGTGGACGGCCAGAGCCCTCTTTACGACAGAGTCGAAAATCATCATTATGCCATCGATGCACATTTGTGTAAGGGACATTTAGTCGCTTGCTTGTAGCTCGCAAAGATAACTCTAGTTCTAGCAAGGTTGACACTTTGCTTTTTGTGAATGCGATCTCGTTATTGTTCATTTGTGCTTTGTATTGTTTTCAACCGGTATATATATATTTACAAGCACTAAAATTCATGATATGCATTTTCATGCAATTAAAGCTGAAATATGCATTTTTATATATTAGAGAGAGAGATCCGTATATTTTCAAAAAATGATAATAATCATTTATATACATTAAATACCTTGCATGATCAATGTGTGATTGGAACAAATCAATGGCACAGATCTACGTTTATAACAAGTAAAAAAGTCAAAAGAAAAGGTAAATACATACACTATACATTAAGTCAAAGAGATAAGCAAGTACTCATAAGCCTCATTACAAGGTCATGAAATCACAAGCTTCGATTATGCAGCATTGAACAGACCGGGATAAATGATTGCTGACGATTTTTCGTATGACAGCGAGGGACAATAAACATGGACGTATGACGTGATCGCTGAAGTTTTGGAGGCACGAGGTGATGTAAAAGATGATCAGCTCTCTCGAGTTGGTCAAAGATTTCCATTGCCGAAATTGTTCTTCTTGTGCTTATTGGAACAAATCTGTCACATTCGCAATCTATGCCACAAATGATTCGATGAGCCCTTCTGCACACCTAGTCAATTTTCTCAGAGCACTTTTTGTTCAGTCCAACTACTAACGGAGCATTATACTCTAGTATGGACAAAACTATGGCATTGTAAATCATTATGAGCTCCTTACTCAAAGATCTTCTTATGCGCTTTATGACGTAAAGTCTTTGGCAGGCCCTTTTGCAAGATCATTTGTAAACATATCCCAAGTCAAATCAGCATTATAAAAAACACCAATAATCTTTAGATGACTTTGAAATTCAAAATCGGATGGAGGCATTGTACACGATTCTCGATGGACGAGCATGCATTTTGTCTTCCCAGATTTTATCTTTAAACTGTGTTGTAGACACCATTGTTCGACATTGTCAATTTCTGATTTGATAGTTCCATCAAGATATGTAGTCGATTTCAGAAGTAAGGCTACGACAACGTCATCGGCATATTTCGACATCAAACTATCAGGGTGATCGGAGCTGAGCGAATTCATGTGAATAGCAAATAAAAAAGGCGAGAGTTTCCCGCCTTGTGGCACACCTGAGTGGACTGGCATTGACGAACTCAATTCACCTCTCAAGTCTCAATAAGACTCGCTGCCGTCGATTCTGTAAAAAGTCGCTGCACCATCAAATAAATCCTGAAGGTAAATTTGCGCTGATCAGCGAAGCAATCAAGTGCTGATGATCAAGAGTATTGAACGCCTTGGCCATATCAAACGTTATAATAACAACGCCAACAAATTCAAAATGATCCATTATAGAAGTAATGTAGTCATGCAAATAAATGTTGGCGTGGAGAGTAGAGTAGCCCTCACGGAATCCAAATTGATTTTTTCCATAAGCACTGATGAAGGGTCAATGAGTCGATGATATAGTCCTCAAGAATCTTCGAGAACACAGGGAGAACAGAAATTGGTCGTATATCACGCACAGTCGGAGTTTTGCATTTCGCTACTGGTATGATGTTGCTCAATTTCCACTGTGAAGGAATTTGTCTTTCTGTAATAGATAAAGAAATCAAATGAGAGAGTGGGCCGGACAATTCCTCACATGCAGCTTTTGCTAAAAATGGTGGAAATTCATCGCTTCCTGCAGCTTTTGAACAATTCAGATTTTTTAGAAAATTCCGGGTCTTTTCGGGAGAAACATCCACAATCCAAGGTTCATCACTGTCTTCAATCATCTGTTTGGTGAGATTCCAATCTGGTGGATCTAAAAAAATCTCAAATAGAGCACCATTGATAGCATGTACAGCCTCAGATGTAGAAGAAAACAATTTTTGTAATGCATTATTAGGTTTCAGCACCTTCCATATATCATTTGGTTTTTCTCGTAACTTTTGTACCCATGCATGTTTTGCCCGATGGATTTCGTCTTTAATTTTCTCCTTGTAATGGTAGTATTTCGAGTAGTCCCCTAGGCGATATGCTTTAAATCTTTCATTTACCATCATCTTCAGCTTTGGAGTGAACCACGCCTGCTCTTTCCCACTCATTTTTACCCAACGAACAGGAATTTCCTCTAAAGTGATCTGAATAAAGTCGTAAAAGAGTCAACTTTGTAAAACAAATTCCATGGAAGTCTCGTCAAACAATCTTTAAACGAATCAATATGGCTTGCTCGAAAATCATATACCTTACAATGGTATGACGAGTCCGTTACACTATCAACACTTAAAGTTGGTCTCAAAAACACAATACGATGATCTGAATTTCCTATTGGTGGATCAACAGACACTGCAGTAGTACCGGAATTCCGTGAGTCTTCATAATACGTGTAGTACAAACTTTCACTGATAAGAATCTTATCCAAAATCGACTTTTCTGGTGGGAACATTGACAATTTGGAGCAAATGTAAAGATTGCTCAATTTCGATTGTACTAAGACGCCCATAATGATGTAATTGGCAAAAGTCGAAACATCACAGTAATATATAACAAAATCAACGACTTTTTGGCAGTGAAGACTGTCCAGGCTTGGTGGGACATACAGGATCATCACTAAAATATTACTTTTAGTTAACAATACACTCAAACAGTCAAAATAAGGAGGAGAGTAGTTGTCAATCGTTTGAATCTTGTAGGACAGGGAGTGATGGAGATTGTACACACCCCACCTCCGCGTCTGCCATCAGTTCGATCACTCCTATGCAAGTTGTACCCAACAAGGTCAACTTCTGAATCTGATATGTTTTTAGATAACCAGGATTCACATAATGCAATAATGTCAGGCTTCTGCTAAGAAGATACGATAGACAATTCATCGTGTTTAGGACGTAATGATTGAATATTTGGTAACAATACAGTTGGAACATGAATTCTTGGGACATTGGTAGCGGATGGAGGAAAACCATTCATAAAACACGTGGACGAAAATTTTGGAGGGTATCGCGAGGTACAACCTTGTCATTATATATTACCACATTTTCGCCGCTTTGCTTCCTATAATGCAATTCTTCCATCAGTCTCTTATGATTAGCTTGTTCGAGCTTGGTTCGATCGGGACGAATGTAGACCTTCTTGAACTCATTTGAATTGATCAAATTCTTTGAATTCTTCAAGATTTCCTGCTTCTGATGCCAATCCCTCAATTTCAGCTTGAGCAGTCTGGGTTTTTCGCTAGTTTGTTTTCCAATTCTTCTACAATCTGCAAGAGATGCTGATTTCACTTTTATCTCACTCATGATGGCCTCAACCTGCTCTTCATCGGCACTTCTCCTCTCGCTTAGGGTACCATCCATTTTTTCTGGAACACCCTGTACGATAAGACAGTCCATTCTGGTCATTCGGTTCTGAAATTCCGTCATACATTCTGTGAACACATGATAACACGCACCATCCACATCAACTCTCATTGAATTTACTTCCACTTTAAGTGTGGCATGATCACTTTGTATGTCAGCCATTTTCTTTTCAGTGGCTTCAAATCGCAAAGTGAACGATGTCAAAATCTCTTTCACATCCTTTAATTCGCTTGTGACTCGCGAGTTTCGGAGACTATTTTCTTGATATCGTCAAGACTGGTGCTGTTACTCGACTGATCAGTAGAGTTAGATCGCAATGTACGTTGCTGTTTCGGAGTCGGCATGTCTCAAAAAAAATTTACAGACGATATCTCCCAAAAGAAAAAGAATGATATCTCTAGGATTCGAACTTGGACACTTGAGATCTACAACCAGAGACGTAAGCCAGCACGCCAGACCAGAACAACTTCGAGCAGATAATTGAGTATCACTTGTCCAGGTCAGTTTGATGGACAATCGATGAAATGACCTTCAGCAAGATCAGCAAAATTCCACCATGCGTGCTGTGACAGAGGCAGGGAGTGTAACCTCCTTGGACACCGCCTTTATGCAAAAATGCAAATATCGTCGAATATATAATAATCCAATGTGAATATGATAACGGCGAGGACACAGAAAGATGGACGATGACGATGATATAAGAAATAGCGATAGATATCCACTGCAACACTAATAGGCGACGGAAAATCACAGCACACTGCTGATGATCAAGAGCGACGTCCGCACACGTCCGACATGTGCATTGTTATATTATATTATTATTGTTGTATTATGCATATTTGGTCGGCCCTGCTGATGGGTAATGCTGACTGCAGCATCTTTGCAGTGGCTTTTAACTAAGGTAAGATGCTGCCGTTCGAGTCAACCAAATGGAGCCCAAACTAATAGTTATGAAATGATGCCTGTGCTTGCCTCTGTTACACTTAAAAGCGAAACTTGGCGAAGCACTACCATATTTCACAATAATCAGACAGAAATGAATTTGATAATATAGCCGATTGAAACATAATGTTTAATATTACATGTATTGTACATGTAGGTATTTCATTTTATTTTTGTTTTCTTTTCAGTACGCTCACAAGCTGGCTTATCTGGTTGGTCAGAATATACAAAAGGAACCATCGAAGAGGCTGATTGATCGCCTCTTCTTCATCTAATCTCTCAGGCAGTTATCCTTCTAACTACGTGCAGTCAGACTTATAGATTTTAAAGATTTCTGTTTATACGTGCATCTTGTTTCTATTCGAGGAGCTGGTATTTCGGTGATTTAAGAGTGCATTAATTGTTATATAAAGTTGTATGATGGTGTTTTCTATTGAGGCATAAATTTCATAGAAAACAATGTATTGTTAGTGGTTAGTTTTTGAATTGTTTTCATGCTATTAGGCAGTACCGCAATGCAGATCGATTTTACATTGCAGAATTCTTATTCATTTATTTTCAAACAAAGAAATAGCTGATTTCAAAATTATCGACAGTGCTCTTTGAAACATAAGGAATTGAATGCATTTCATTCATTGATTGTGTTATTAAAGAGGCTCGCTTCAGAATGGCCTATAATGTCGGCCGAAAGATCTCGCGCTACAAAAGAAAATGTGTCTTCTATCTCAACAAATAGGAAGTCTTCACTTGAAATATTTGCAGTGGTCATGAAGGCAGCCTGTCATCGTTAAATACGAGTTATAAATGAAGGGTAAAGTCGTCGAGTAAGTAAACCAGCAAAATAACTACTTTCACATTAGTTTAATTAAATTCAAAGTTATCGTCTGGAAATGATAAGTTGACAAGAAGCACAATGTTAATACGCAACTCTTTAAGTGCTAATCAAGACCAAAGCTTAAATTCCTGATGTGAACGTTATATACTGAAAGGATTCACTGCCTAACTTCTCCTTCCTCGAGAGTTTGAACAGCTAACTCTTTCATGCCTTCGTGTTCTTCATGTAACGACATGGTTGTAACGAATTGTTGTGAATCCTCTGTGTATAAAGATATGATTTACTTAAAGAATCTATGTTTTTAAGTCTTGCGTAGTATCTGTCTATTTGTTTACAAGCTTTTTGTGCTTCTTCAGCACATTGTGTTTCTTTTAGTATTCCATGCTGATGGGTTGCTCCTACTGAAAGACCTTGGTAAAGATAATTATGAACTTGATTCAGTCAGTAATAAGTGGGGTTTTTGCTGATTTATTAGCAGGTTTAGCATATATTGAAATGAGAAAGCAAGTAGACTAGGAATTTTGAAAGTGTTAAATCAAGTTTTGAAATTAGTTTCTTGTTGTGAAAAGACAGCTTTCTTAGTATGAAGTGCTTCTTTTTGATACTAATAATAACCATGTGCTGGAATATCCATTAATGCGCTCATTAGAGATATATACAGTACTTCTGCCTCGCAAAATATTTTCATAATTCCTCCTATGGTTCATCATCAATTATAACTATACATCGAATAGAATGTATGTTTCATATATCTCATTAAAATGTTTTTCTTTCTCACTCAATGAATTTGATCAGTGAGATCATGATTGTGGTATTGCTTAAATACAGACATTAAAGTGTATGTTCGAACACAGCTCCGTTGTCAGTTTTCATGTTTTCATTCAAGGTCATGTGTGGATTTATACCAATTTTTTATGAGAGCGGCAGCTGCAGTATTGAGTAAAGTTTTGTGTAATACTGAGATTTTTAGCACGAATGTTTATGTTAAAATGTTGTGTTTGAAACCGTTGTATATTTTTCGACGAAATATGAACTTAAATATTTCAATTAAACTTAGACAAAATCAACACGACTGCTGTTTAGGACGTTGAATTCTTCATAATTGGAAAAGACTTTCTGTTAATGATGCTACTTGATTTGAAATTCGGAACTTTCATCATACCTTGTACATTGTATCAGCTGTTCATAAGATGTACATACAACAATATATTCATCAAATGCAAATGTGGTAATTGATGACGACTCAGTTTTCAAGAAATTGAGGCCTTTGTAAAAACGTTATTGTATTTCCAAGTCGGATTCGGCTATCCTAAGAGCATTGATTTATGTCTGAATATAAGTAGTACTGTTGGCTAATTTTGATTTTTTCTGTTCATGTACTTTGATGGGTTATCATGGAAACGGAGAGGGATTCAACTTATTTGTTCATTAAGGTTATGATGAATTTTTGATGCTTTGTCAAAAAGAAAAACAAGAAATGGACTTAGCAGTGATCTTCCGCACGAATACCCGAACTTTTTCTTCAGAAAAATGCCCGAAAATAATCTATTACCTTTTTGATGAATTTTTCAGCTTTTGCGGGTAATTTGTTTCGTATCTCATTGATCCTTTCCCCTCAGTTCATTTTATGTTAAAAGGCCTCCTATTCAATCTGTGTAGATTTGTATCCTTTGTTGCTGGAACGAGTGAGATCATTTTATACGAGAAATGATCCATAATCAATTGCGCACCATGTTTCCGTTTAGTTTTTTAAAGTCTTGATGGTGTTAGTAGGATTCAGCGTTAATTTGGCTTATTAATTAGTCTAAAATGCGTTATTGCTATTCGTGCAATATGCCATATGAGAAGTTCTGAGACCAGTTTAAATTCTGATGCCTAGTTGTAGTAGGCCTATGTGGTAGGTCATCCGTAACTGTAGATATTTGTCAATCCCTTCTATTTTGAATCAGATATCCAAGTATTCTGAATTCCGACACTAGCAAATGAGTAGGACCTGCAACAAATTTATATCGAAGGAAACTTACATTTAATTTACATAGAAAAATTACATATTGTAAAAGTTATCATTAGGTATATCAGTCGTGCATTGTGATAGCAATGCCATAACAAATTATCATCAAAACTCAGCATAGACCTGTGGCCCTTAGTCGACTTAATTAGTATAATTTTAGTGACCCTAGTTTGACTTCAGGACAGGTATTTTCAATTTTAGAATCATACAACTTCTCATGTCTCAGTTGCTCAAAGCTTCTTTCAGAAAAGTGCATTTGTCTGTATTTCAAAATTTTGATCACTGCCGAACCAATATGGCGTCAATGTTTCAACCGACAATTTTTGTTACGAACAACAAGGATAATTCCTACACATTTTCAAACTGGCTAAAAAACTATCATTAATCTAATAATTTCCGTGGTCAATTTAGTACTTCAGCTAGCATTTAATATTAATTTAACGTCAAAGCAAGGTAGGAAACGATTTTAAATGGTTTCAAATGTTTAAGTTAAAATATTTCTGAGGGATGCCTTCGACTGCGCCTGCTTTGTAGTAGGATGTTTATGAAGATACTGTATATATGAAAGAGCGAATTGTTAACAAAAGACAGAACAATTTGTTTCAAATGAGGTTCGGAAATGAGAATCATGTCAATTTCCTCTGTTATTCATTTAATGCTACTTTTTGACACAAAACTGACATTTTGTCGCCAATAAATGTACCTATAATCTGTAAATGCTACTGTTTGAAATGGAATCAATAAATATTAAGCTGCGTTTTCAGTTGAGAAATGAAAGACTCGTGTGAGTTGACTCGTCTCTCAATAAACGTTTGTTACTCATCTTTCGATCAGTATCGACGAGTGTTGCCACTTGAATATGAAGACCGCTAATACAATCCCATAAAAACAATGTTATCCAGTCGCGACTAAGCGGACTCAGCTAAGCAGCATGGTTTTTCTTCACACATGTGAGGATAATCTTGGACCAGTTCGTTAGAGAAATCTAATAGTCTAAGTCAGGGTTTTTTTAAGGAAATTGATAGGGACCCGAAAGTTCTCCATCTAAAATTCAAAATTAGAGATATTTTGAGCACCATCTTTGATGATGAAATGCTCAGCTTTGTCATTTGATGGATGAATATGATCGGATACTAATTTCTATATTGATATTCCCTGAAGCCATGTACGTACATGGTGCCTACATGATATATGTACCTACGTACATGACGTGCTACTAGCTCAGTATAACCACAGGTACGGCCAAGGATACAGCAAAGATTCATTAAATCATTTTCATTTTATATATGCATCTATACATGTACATTGTACATGCACCATGTGCAACACAAAATTAGATCAATTGGTAGGCTGTCACGAATTTATCTCTTCTTAAATGTCTATTCATCTACAGTAGAACCCAATTATAACGTACTTCAAGGGACCTAAAAAATTGGTACGTTATATCCGAGGTGTGCAAGAACAAGCTGTATAAGAAGTATTGAAGCCTACTTCTGCACCAAATTAAGTTGTGAATTGCAATAGTAAGGTCCTATCCATCATGACCAGCTAATTCTCACTATGCATCACCATAAATACATGTACATGTAATGTACATTTATTTGTATGCCCTGGCCCTACATGTATGATCATGCTTACTCGAGAAAACAGCATAAGTGTCTCAACAATTCTCTATTGTGCAAGAAAAAATATGCAATATTCTGAACATGAATCTAAAAATCTGAATGACTAAAAAAACAAGTCTCAGATCGAGATTCGATGGAACAGCAGTGACGCGTTAAGAAGACAACATCACAGACAATGTCTTAATTCCAGTTCACTTCTATCGATTGCTCATTGGACGGATTCGACACTCAAAAGTTGTCCTCCTCCGAGCCAATGACAAGAGCTGTTGCTGCCATCATCAAACGCAGCAAGTTTTGTAGAATCGTGTCAGCTTCGTTTCGATGATTCAGAATACTTAAGTACTTTCATCCCTAAGTACGTTGTAAAAAATCAAAATTTGCTCTGTGGACCCTTGAAAAGAGTTCGCTATATCCGAGTAGTACGTTATAACCGAGGCATTTTATATAGACATAATAGGAACTTTAGTCCGTGCCTGCAAGAGGAGTACGTTATATCCGAGAGTTCGTTATAAGTGGGTTCTACTGTATATCCAAAATGTAGCGGGTTAGTCCTTTGAGTTTTTATATACCAATGTTGGGTTGTGATAAAAAATACCAAATACTATATATCTGTATTTTTAGAAAGAGCGTCACAGTCAAATGAAAAATCTTTCTCTTTGATCCATGATTTGTTACTCAACAAAGCGAAGCGTTCTTCGTAAACGATCTTCGTGCAAAGGAATCGCGAAAACATTCCGTATAATTGATTTTTGGTATGTCAAACGTACGTGCACGAATTCATGAGCAGACAAGGCATTGCTAGGCAAAGTTAGCAGGGACCAGTAGCAGGAGATAATTTTACTCTAACAACAAAACAATACATGAATGGGACCATTTTCTGAAACAGCATCTATTAATGCACCACATAAAATTGGTGGAACATGACAAAGTTTCTGCATCCATCACTGCAGTCCCAATGATTATATGAAATAGATCAAAATGATATCCTGAAATAGAGCACGCATTGTTGAATATATTTAAGGTTCCACAGAGGTGTGTTAATATTGTATTTTCTTGATTAATATTGTGGAAATATATGCTTCATGATTTCAGACTCATCACAGATTCGTTTCATGACTCAACATTGCTTTTTTCTATCTAAAATGTGATAACAATGTCACGAATAACCTTAATTGATTTCCTTTAACACGCACTCGGATCAGTTCGAATCTGAATTTACATTATCTGTGTTGCATTATGATTAGGTATGCTGAAGTCGAATGCAAGTAGAGCAAGCTGTTGAAATTTCTCAGGCATACTATGATATTTTTCTGGGAGAAGTCCGTCTATTTTATATTCTTAGGAATGGTATGTAAAGCCAATCATGGAGACAATTGATAAGTTAATACCTGATCGGATCTATTAGTATTACTGCATGTGAACCTAAGAAATAATACATAGAGGAAATATTAACCGGATTGTTGAAAATTTGAGAAGATGCATGTAACCGTAAAACCAAAGTTCATATGTCTAAGTATTCTGAGAACATGATAAGTCAAAGAAAAATTTACAGACTGGAAGTTGGAAAATGTAAAGAAAACAAATCAGATGAAAACTTGGAAAAATTGATGCAGTCGAGGAGAAATTTACAAAAAGAATTAAAGCGTGAAAAACTGAAATGAAAAAATGGTGATCTAAAACAATTAATGATTGCTAAAGAAAATAATGACCACAGAGCATAATGGCAATTAATCAACAATAAGAAGAAAACCAGTGTGACAAGCAATTTAAATCTTTCGATTTCTTAATTAAACTAACAAAATGTAATTAATGGATAATCATAAACATAATAATATAGACAAAGAACTTTCGCAATCCAAACACACTACTGTTAACGAAGTTTTAGACGAAAATATAGCGATAAATAAAGTAAAGAAGAATTTGGATAACACCAAACATTATGAATCAAACGGTCCCGACATAATTGTATCAGAAATACTGAAAACATCCGAGAACACATTTCACATATTACAAACGCCATTCAATCGACTCTCAAGCGATAAAGATGAAATCCCATTTTCAGAAAGTTGGATAGTGCCTACATACATACAACAAATGCGAAAAAATGTTACAACCACAGAATTAGATTCATCTGCGCGCGCTTCAGTTTCCTAGAAAGGAAGGGTTATATGTAGCCTTAATATCGAAACGGCACATCACAGAATTAAACAATTTGCTCCTTCTCGAACGGATAATTCGTGTATCGCTTGCTCTTGGAAATGGCAAACAGTGAGCTGTCAGCAGAGGACACCAGAGTCAGTGAGAGATGCGTGCGTGCTGTGATATCACTTCGCACACACCAAAACACACATCGATGCCTGGCTCCGATTAAATGTATGCACTATACAGTGAGCAATGCCGAGGAGAGGATGTGAAATCATCAAGTGAACTAATTTTCGTACGCCTGCTACTTTCTTTAATAATGATCGGAAGGGTCAACATTATGGAGAAAACTTGTGCGCAATGATCTGAATTCTTCGAATCGGAAGGAATTGTGGCAATCGAAGCACTTTGCTTGAACTCACATTAATCCGCAAGCGACGCATGACATTTTTTCCTATCGCTGTAAGGTATAAGGAATTCCTTTTTGCCCACCCAGGTTCCTCGATGTGCCGGCGATTTCGAATTAATCACACTTCTAGCAAACCGAGGCATATAAACAAAATATTTAATTCTGTGGTTACAACTTGCTACCGATTTATAAATCTAAGTTCTTATGTTGAAAAATTACCAACAAAAATTTTAAATGAACAAGTTGCTAAATGAGAACAATATTGTGAGCTGCAGCAATGAGCTGTCAGCAGAGGACACCAGAGTCAGTCAAACGGGATTTCGAAAAGGAAGCTCAACATTGGATAATATCTATGTAGATAAAGAAATTATGCAAATCTATATGAGCTATAAACATCCTTTGTATATGAGCTTTATAGACTTATGGAAGGCTTTTGATTCAGTTCCTAATAAACTACTGATAAATAAGTTGCATGCATTACTTCCAAACGGTAACTTTCTTCCCTTGCTAACGAAATTGAAAACTAAAAAGGAATACAAAATATTATTTAATGGTGATGAATCTGAAGCGTTTGGTCGGCGCGATGGTTTACCTCAAGGTGGTAGTTAGTCTCCGACCTTGTTTTCTGTATTCATGAATGATTTGGCTAAAGAAATTCATTCCAATAGTGGAATAACAAACGCTGGGATAATCGGAGATTTTCATATGCCGTGTTTAATCTATGCTGATAACATCCTCTTGATGAGTAACGAAAACGGATTGATGCAGCAAGTAGAAATAGTGCAGAAAGTTTGTAATTATAATGGTCTAGAAATAAATTACGATAAGCCGAAAATCATGATCCAAAATGCTAAATGTGATAATGACTACATAAATATTGATTTTAATAATGATATCAAGCAATATTAAAATAGTTAAGGAATACAAACACTTAGGCTTCTGGATTTCACAAAATACAAAGAAGCATTTAATTTCACTTACTAAAAGAGGCAAACAAGCAGCCTATTTGACAGCTAGAAAATTGAAAGAATTTGGAAGTATGAATGATGCAATAGTAAAAATACGCTCTAAATGCTTACACTATCTAAAATGCAGTATGGTGGAGAATTTTGCTTCTATAACAAATTTTCTGAAATGAATAAAACACAGTTTCAATTTTACAAACGTTTCTATCATTCATCAACTACAACAACACACTATTGTTTAATTGGTAAATTTGGATTGCTTCCTGTTGAATATTATTTTAAAAAAGACGCAATCAATATTTGGATTATGAAAATTTGCATTATGAAAACTTGTTGTGATCATATTTTGAGCAACTTCAAGCAATTATTAATGCTCATATACTTGGTGCTGGAGAATAAGAAAACTCCTCAAACTATTAAATTTGTCATATTTATAAAACAAAGCAATATCAGATGTTAATGGACGAAAGTATAAAAATCTAGCTAAAAACAGACTTATAGAAAATTTCAGGTCTAAACGATACTAAAAGAAAAGGTAGAACTGGAACTAATTATTTGGAATCAACACAATTCGATTGCACATTTAAACGTTGTTTAACTTTTAACTTGAAACGAAATGACATTGCACCATCGTTGAAAATGTGCGAAAATCATAATTTAGCGGTAAGAGTAGGAAGTTGCAGGGCAATCAGAGTCGAATACGAAGAAAGAAAATGTAGGTTTTGCAATGATGAGACAATATAAACTGTATTCCATTTTATCTGTGAATGCTCGATGTATGACAATGACAGGTTGCACTATTTCTCATCAATGTCACTAAGCTAGATTTCTATGGAATGCTGCAGAATGTAAGTATCGGAAACATGAAATTAAGAAAATGTATCAAAACAGCAAATGACGTCAGAGTCAATGTATTGCTTCAGCAACGAATGATGACGTGAATACTATTTAACCGCAATAAAGAACGAGACATAGAGGCTATTCATTAACTAAAATTCTGCCGACAGAAAATTAAACCGATTTGATATTCTTCTGGCAGAATAAGCAGCTAATTTAATGAACGACAGTATACCAGAGAAACCGACTGAATATTCTGCCGGTTTGGTGTTATGCTGTCGTTCATTTAGTCATTTCATAAAGTGAAATGTGGATTTCTTAGTATTGTATACATTGCATGTATTGTACATGTATCATTGGATTAATATAATGGATAAATCAATGGATGAATAAATATGTATTATTTCATTAAAAATCCATTTTCCGGACCTCTTAATGATTAGCAGGCTTCCCACTCGTTCTGAAATATGACGATTTTCTAAGTTTTTTCCTTACAGTTCAACTGAAAACATGTTTCGCGAAAAATGTCTGAAGTTATGCTTACAACGGTTGTCAGTTAGTCATCAGATTTGAAATGAATTTGCCGGTATACAGAACAAAATAAAATGTAGCTAGGCGCATTCTTTAACTATTTATTACGCAGAACGCAATTTGTACGTATCAGAGGTTTGTTTTCATCACCATGTGAAGTTACAAGCGGCATTGTTTAGTGCTCAGTCCTTGGCCCAATACTATTTCTGCTATTTTGTAACAGTATTAGCTCTTTTGTAAAATATTCCTTTTTTCTGTGCTTATGGTGATGATATGAAATTGGCCAAAATCAAATGCACATTTACAAGATTGTCATGGTCTTCAGTGTGATTTAAATAACATTTTTAATTGGTCAAGCAGCAGTGGCTTACCACTAAATGCAGCAAAATGTAAAGTTGTGAGTTTTGGAGCTTCAAATCAAAAACGTGAATATAATGTTAATAATATCAAGCTTGAAAATGTTGACTGTATTAAAGATCTTGGTGTATATGTATCCTCTCCAATCAGCCTCTGTCATCGTATAGAAAATATTGTTAATAAGGCCAACAAAACTCTTGGAGCCATTCTGCGTTCTTTTATCTCCCGTGACATTGAAGTTATAATGCCTATATACAAGAGCTATGTCAGATCAACTCTCGAGTTTAATTCCATAGTATGGTCTCCGTATCGACGTTATTTGGTGGGTCAAATTGAAAATGTCCAAAGGCGCTTTACTCGCTGTTTTCCTCATTTGCATTACTTTTGTTATAAAGATCGTTTGTCGAAACTGTCATTGTTAAGTCTGTCCGCACGACGACTACGTTATCAACTAATTTTTCTTTACAAATTGTTGAATGGTATGATGTCGTTGAATTCAGGACTTTTCTTCGAATTTTCAACCAACTATCGTTCTCGTCGTTGTATTCAGAAAATAATACCACCTCGTGTCACCCGTGATTACCGTCGATTCTTCTTTACATCAGATATCGTATTTCATTGGAATCAACTCACCGATGCCGAAGTCCAAGCACCGAATGTGTATTCTTACAAGAAAAGTGTTGAACAGTATTTCAAGAGAACTGATGTTTGGTAATGATTTTTCCTTTTTGAGTCTTCCTCATTACTTCGTTGATTTTGTTGCCCTTATGGGCCTTCTATTTGTCACAGTAATTTGTAATCACGATCTAATTTGTATTTGCTTATTTTGATGACAAATATATCATTATTGTTATTATTATTATTTATTTCATGAGTGCAGGAAGTTAAGCGCCCCTGGCTTGCCGAGCTGTTAGATGAACATGAATTCAAACGATCAAGTTGAATTGAAATGGTTCCTACCATAGTAAAAACTTCTGACCAACTTGATTTTCGTTTTTATATTCATTGACAAAAAATAATAATAGTAATAATATATGATAATATTAAATAGAAATCGGAATTCGTCGCATGGCATAAATCAAATGTAAGATACAATTACGAGTAAATTGAAAAGTTGATCAAAGAAAACGAATTCACTACAAGCAGAGGGCTGAAGTGAATGGTGCAGGCTGTGGCTAAAAATTGTGTTGCTGCTAAAAAAAAAATGTCCTGAATTCAGACCTGACTGTCCTCCCCGGTTTTGGTTGCTGTCGGAAAACGGAAAATTTATAACCTACCTTTAAATTTTTTAACTAAGATGAATTCTAGATCGTTTAAGAACGCATATTTCAAAAATTTGCAAAGCTACGCAAATCAAGAATAAGCATGATGCGAAGATGATGAAGTTTGTGGGATTCTTAGTGTCTTTTCCTTTTGATTTCTTTATTCTTTTATTAATCCAACAGTATTTATAAAAAAATAAAAATTTTTTAAAAAAATCAAAAAAATTTCATTTAAACAATTCATTCTTGCAATATTTATTCAATATAATAATATTTTTGACATGAGAGGATGATGGATCCATGAATCAGCACACACCTGACGCGATGAGCACAATTGAATGGAAATGACTTAACTTAATGACACCGTTTCTGTAAAAAATAATGGAAATTAAGGATTAAAATTAGGATGCGTCCTATACGCAGGCACACAGTCTTTCCATCGCTTTTGGGGTCAAATATCCACTGCGTCCTATACGCGGGCAGTTACGGTAATAAAATTTGTCCCGGATTTTCATGTTTCAAGGTTGGCAGGTCTGTGAATTGTCCTGAAATTTGAAAAAGTAGCGTGGGAGGCCTGAATTAGGCCTACTGATTAGGTAAGAATAGTGCTTTAGGATGCCATAAATAAATGGACAAGCTGTTTGAATTAAGTGGCAAGATTGCGTGCCATGAGGAGATAGATAATTTTAATATTATACCGGACCGTTCTGTAGTTGCATGTACACAATACATGTGACTCATGTTATGATAAAATCTATCCAAATGCTATTCGTATCAATACAATGTCCTCTCCTTCCAGTGTCAAAAGGTGCATGTATTTCCAATGTCTGTATAAAGCCATTGTTAATATTCCGTTTTCTCTTGTCGAGAAATAAACGCTTTTGACATAAAGTATCGTGCATGAAATCTTTTATGCTCTTACAATTATAGTAAATTGACAACTGCTTAATTAAATTGCATGGGCAACGATTTTTTACTTTCAAAATGAATTACAGTATTATCTATAAACTAATGGTAATTCACTATAAAGATCATTTATTTGTTCATTTTATTCGTATTTTCATAAAATTGAGGGCATGAAGTCGTGGGAAACGAGTGATTTTAGTTTCATAGTGCATTTTTATTTTTTTACCTATCTTGTCCGCTTTAAAAGCGTGGAACTGTCCATATCATACGCATATGTGCATCGATTTAACTTTCAGGTATCTGGTTTGCAATGTATATAACGAGATCCGTAGAGGCGCAGCATAAAGATCTCATCCATGATGTTGCATACGATTTCTATGGACGGCGAATGGTCACTTGCTCTTCAGATCAAACCATTAAAGTGTGGGACCTTCAAGAAGACGGAGAATGGCATTATACGGCTAATTGGCGTTGTCATTCTGGATCAGTTTGGCGAGTATGTAATAATATTTCGCATTCCTATGACTACTTGATGCTAATATGGCGTAGCTAATTTGAGCTAATGATTATGGCGGTGCTAAAATTTAATCATGATTTTTCTGTAGTCCACATCTTCAAATGGCGGCAAAGTCTCGCATTCAAGAAAAGTGATTGGATCGGTGGATATTGTCATGCGCTACGCCAGAGCAGGAATAGAGACCTGCGAGATCGGTTAACCTCACAGTTCAGACACAATCCAGCTGCGCCTGAGCAAAGAATTGACCTCGAAAATTCGTGTGATAATATAATACAACTTTGAGCAGCTGGAACATTGTGCGGGAACATTTTAAGCGCGCCAAATGCTATGCCTTTCTGGGTATCTGTGCATCATGACTCTTCTCATTTCACAGGTAGATTGGGCTCACCCAGAATTCGGCCAGGTGATCGCTACTTGCTCGTTCGACAACACTGCTACAGTGTGGGAGGAAACGTCGGCGCCATCCGCTCCAGGTACAGTCTCTGGTAGTTCGGATTCGCGAAGCACACGAACCACCACAGGAAATGTCGGACCTCCTGCTACATCTACGTGGGTTCGACGGTCATCACTAGTTGACAGTCGTGTGTCAGTCACCGATGTCCGATTTGCACCTCATCATTTGGGACTTCAACTCGCTACTTGTTCACAGGTAACTAGAGGAGTATCAAAGTAATTCAATGTAGGGCCATTCAATACCAAAGCGTCGAATTTCGGGACAAGTGTGTGGCGCAGGTTCTCAGATTTTCATTAAGTTCACACATTTTCATCCGTTCGGCTATCTAGATGAAATCCAAGCAATTTCAAAAAAATTCCTTCGCGTGACCTTGACTTTTTTCGAATTTTCCTATTTTTTGATAATCGATGAGAAATTATGTGTTCCAAGCGGGATTTGTGATTGTGGTTCTGAAAACTTAAGTGGGTTCTAAAAAAAAGACGAACACTTTTTATACGTTCCCTTTTATACGCCATCACATGCATCCAAGCAATTGTAAAAAAGCACAAAAATCGTCAGGAGTCGGGATAGTGTTTTGAGTTTGAAATTACGTGTACGTGGTATATGAACAATATTTAAGTTTTGACATCTTTTACTCCGTTTCTGATACGACAAGTGTTGATTCCGACTGCAGACTCTTAAACCTTCTTGCATCATGAATTCACATTATAATAGGAGATCAAAGATCCTATGCGAAGATCTTCTAATTGTGATTCATAAAATCTAATCATTCTTGGATGTCTACCGATAAAAATAATGTTAGATAAGAGTACTAACTAAATAATAGTAGTAACTAGTAACTATTAAAGGAAAAAAGAAAATATTGTCATATTAAATCCTTGCGAAATTCTCAGTTGTGTGCAGTTATTTTTATGGTCCAGTATCGGCACGACTTCCAATGGCACATTTTTGTCTAATGACTATTTTATCTGCAACTTTGTCATTCGAAAGAAATGAGCGCTTAGTTTTAAATTGCTGTATTTTTGGTCCACAGGCATTTTCTACAGGGAGTAGTATTACATGGAGTACTGGGATTACTACAGTATTACTTTCAGCATTACAAGGGAGGGGTATTACAGGAGTACTGATAGGTTTGCAAAAATCAAAGTTTGATCAAGCGATGAGAGATCAAAGTTGTGAGTCCATTTCCGATCGTCTGAAACAAACTCTCCTGTCTGATAAAGTCGAATTTCGATGTCCCTCGCCTTCACTGGGTGATGTAGACTTCCCAAGTGTAGTATTGATGGTTTTACCATTGCCATCTATCTGCCGATACTCCAAACGCGTCTCAAGGAACTTACAGTATAGATGAAAAACTCTGTGACGGGTTCATTTCCACTGTCTTAGCTAGCAAAGGCTGGCTAACCACTAGGCAGTAAGGTTATTTGAGTTTAGAGTTCCCCTCTAAGGCCGACTGCCTTCGCACGCGGCTGTCTGTCAATTCTTCTAGGAAATTTTGTATTGCAGGGAAATGACAACTACTACACTCTCTATTATCGCTGATAAAGTCATCGTGTCCGTTGACATCCTCCGCCTACGTCGCCGACAGATTGCCTGACACTAGCACCGAAGTTGGAGTGAGGAGCATGTCTGACAGCGGACCAACGAAGGCGCTGGACGCCGAAGATCTGTCCATTTGCGATTTTTACTTTAATTTTTAGTGTTGCTTCGACGACCTTAAACTACTTGGGGAGTTTTAGCTACTTACTTTGCTGAAAAATCACTGATCTCCCGGCGTCTGGTCAATTATATTTAAAATGGACGTAAAGCAACAATAACTATATTTCAATAGTCCCTAAAACTTGTCTAGTATATATATTATGCGATATAATTATTGGAACAGTGCAGGCCTACAATCCCTTTCGTATAATTCCTAATCTTGTCTGCATCTGCCAACTTATCAACTTTGAAATAGCACATCTCTTGGAAATATCAAAGTACCTTGGTAAAATCTTAGAGAACGTTCTAATACTTGGATTAGTCTCGTAACTTCACATAGCTCGAAAAAGTAATTTAACTTAAAAATTTCGCAACTAATTTTTTCACATATTGATGTTTTTGACGTGTTCTTTTTTCAGGATGGTGTTCTGCGAATTTACGAAGCTCAGGATGTCATGAGCTTAGCGCAGTGGAATTTGCAAGTTGATCTTTCCACGAAATTGGTTGCCTCTTGTCTTGCTTGGTCAAGATCAAGAGCAGATCGACCACTGATTGCAGTCGGAAGCTCTTTATCATCTAGTTCAGAAACCAATAAGGTATGAACCGATTGTCACTTCCTGGGTGATACAGCTATATTCGTACAGAACCCCTGAGACCCTTAAATTTTCTATTACCTATCTATACATATATTCGTATGAAAACCTTTCTAAACAGATTGATAATAGGATATCTCGAGTATCCGAAAGAGCTGACCGAAACCCATTTAATTCGTACAAGTGATCTTTTTGCGCTTATGAGCAATTGTATGTGAATGGCGCCTAAATGAATGTTTAAAGTCAGCTTGCTCATTTATGCAAGAGGGCAAGAGTCCCTTCTGTCTCAGTCTGGGTAGTGTTGCTGTCCACGTGAACTCATAAATGACTCATAAATTCAATTAGAGTAAACTGCCCTGATGTTATGTCTCAGCAACCATGATGGCATGTTGCCTTTTATTGGACTTCGTGTGCGTCCATCTTCCCTCATTCTCCAACACCCATCAATTCATTGATAGGAGTGATGTCTTAGTACGATTGCCTGTAGTCAAGATGTATGTCGAAATACTTCTAACTTTTTTTTGTAAATGAAAATGAGCATTATTTGCCGAGATCTTTCGTTCATTCTCTTCAGAGGCATACATGAAAACTGGAATGTGACATAGCTTGGAAAATTTGACATCGTTGAACAAATTTCACACGTGACAGACAATGAAATGAATCCGCGTCATAAGTGAAATACCCTAATAAAATTGACAATAAGATAATAGTACTGCTGAAGTAAATAAAGTAATCTGTAACTTAGGGAAAGTAAAGAAAACAAAAACAAAAACAGGACAAGTTACAAAGTTACCAAGGTAAATAAAGACTATCTACAAATTCTTTTTGCCTACACAAGTCAGGCTTAAACCGAAGGATGCACATAGCCTCGAGCGTATGTAATAATGAAGCGTTCGTGGATGTAAAAAGTACCTTGAAGAGACTAGCCGCGACTATAGAGTCACAGCTGCACACTTGGAGATGTCTTGTGTGATTGCACTCTCTGGTATCCTTGTCGATCTTGGCGGGCATTTGAGTGGGTGTTGCAGCCATCGCGGAACGTGCTCAGCTATCCTCTTTGACAAACGCCGACCAGTCCTTCCAATGTTCTCGTACGTGCTTCCACACGCACACTTGAAATGGTATATCACTTGGGAGGGAGATGGGAGTTTGTCTTTCAGGGCAGGTAGTAGAATTCTCCGCGTGATGAAAAAGGCTTCACCGACATGTAGGCTTTTAAAATGTCTCGAATCCTCCGTTTCAGCAAGGAAGCTGCCTTGAGAAAAACACACTTCTTTTCTGGGCCAAAAATTGGTGAGTCACTCATCCGCTGTTCCACAAATAAATGTTTCTGAATTAATTCCACAGGATAACCATTGATTTAAGGAATGAGAGATCATCCTGCAACGCATCCGAACAGCAAATGCGCTGAGCCCTTGCTGCCAAATTTCGTATAACCCTCGTATATGCCCTTTGTATATAAAGTAAACGTTACATTACTACTATTACTATTATCTTATTGTCAATTTTATTAGGGTATTTCACTTATGACGCGGATTCATTTCATTGTCTGTCACGTGTGAAATTTGTTCAACGATGTCAAATTTTCCAAGCTATGTCACATTCCAGTTTTCATGTATGCCTCTGAAGAGAATGAACGAAAGATCTCGGCAAATAATGCTCATTTTCATTTACAAAATTTCTAATGGGTCATCATTTTTCAAAGATTATCGAAATACTTCTAACTCTCAAATGATCACGTGATTTAGCAGGTCGGTGTGAAGATATTGGGAGGATTCGATTCATGCATGATGTTTACTCGTGCTCGAGGTTGTTAACTGCCGCGTTAGTCAGGACAAAGGATCCGCATCGCTACAAAAGTCACGACAAAGCGCAATGGAAGCCCTATCTTACATATGAGAAAAACGATTCTTGGGGATGCAACTTTACATGTTTCAGGGGGATTCACCATCCCTCATCAGTGTACAAATGTGAGCTTAAGAATTTTACAATATTTAAACGCATGCGGAGTTCAAATTGTCGAAATTATCGCAACCCCAATTGCGTCGTTTGGGTCTGAATATTCAACAGGTCGTTATTTTGTTATCAATAAGTTTTCAACAAATTTGTTCGGCATGATTTGCTAGCCCGGCAGGGAGGCATCCGGGCTAGAAGATCACAAAGCTCCAGATAAAAGTGTGACTACGTCAGCAACGTCCAAGCACCAGTATGGGGAGTAGTGACGCTAAACCATCATCATCATCAGCGTGCCCCCAATTGCTAGCAGGTTTTTTGAAGCAGTGATTAATCAGCATATTGTTGAATTCCTTGAAACTCTGAACCTTATATCAGAAGAACAGTATGGATTAGGGCACTCTCGATCAACTGCAGATCTTCTTTCATATGTCACTGAACATGCGTGTCATGTGTTAAAAAAGTTGCAGCCGCTCTCCGTCAGACGAGATGTTGCTTCACTCACTCTCTTCAGATACTATTTCGGTAGAAGCAGCTCTGCAGTAGATGAGTGCGCACCCAAACCTAAAATCTTCTCCAGAAGCACACGCATAGCTAATGCACTCACATGCTATCATGTGAGCTTAGAACGCGAAAAGCTATTTTGTTCGCACGGCTCAGCTTTGGAGTCAGCTTCCCCAGACCACTTTCCTTGACCAATACAATCTTGATACTGTCAAGAGGCGCGCGAACATGTTTCTGATGGGGACATCTTAATCAGATTAGAAGATCTGTTTTTTAAACAGAGTTTATTCGCAAACATGTTTCTGCAGATTTTCTTCAACTGCAGATCTTCTTTCATATGTCACTGAACATGCGTGTCATGTGTTAAAAAAGTTGCAGCCGCTCTCCGTCAGACGAGATGTTGCTTCACTCACTCTCTTCAGATACTATTTCGGTAGAAGCAGCTCTGCAGTAGATGAGTGCGCACCCAAACCTAAAATCTTCTCCAGAAGCACACGCATAGCTAATGCACTCACATGCTATCATGTGAGCTTAGAACGCGAAAAGCTATTTTGTTCGCACGGCTCAGCTTTGGAGTCAGCTTCCCCAGACCACTTTCCTTGACCAATACAATCTTGATACTGTCAAGAGGCGCGCGAACATGTTTCTGATGGGGACATCTTAATCAGATTAGAAGATCTGTTTTTTAAACAGAGTTTATTCGCAAACATGTTTCTGTGGCGTCGGTGCCCACCATCATCAGTGCATAGAGATAAAATACAATAAAGAGTTAGTTTTTATACAAATTTACAATCACTGGAAAATCAATAAAGTAAAAGTGGCTCTGATTGGATGTTGTTGTTCATCAGTTGATTCTTGTTGGTGAAAGATTTGATGTATAGCGATTCAGCAATTTTAGTGTATGGCGTTTTCATCATTATTTTGAAATTTTCTTTCTTTGGAATATGCTCGTGCATTGAAATTTCGGATGGTGGTCGTCCTTTAAGGTGTTCGTTAATTCTTTTTGCAGATGGCGACGAGTCTCTCCGAAGTAGCTTTTATTGCATAGCTCGCAAGAGTATTTGTATACGAGGGAAGAGCATTCGTCAAAAGGAATTTCGTCTTTATTTTTTACAAAGTTTTGACTTTTCAAGGTGGTGATGGCAACTTTCAGCGTGATTTTTTCCAAACTTCTTTTTATTTGCTTGACCTTGGATTTTATTTCGCTCAAAGTACTACCGATGAAGGGTAATTTCCAGTACATATCTACTTCTCGACGCCACAGAAACATGTTTGCGAATAAACTCTGTTCAAAATTTACGGCTCCTCTCTCTCAAACTGTTTTTTTACTTTTATTTATTTAAAATAATACAATTTCTTTGTCTTTCATTGAGCAACCCCTAATTTCGCTCATGGCTAATAGGTGTGTTAGGGGTGAAAATTCTGCAAAAATAATTGTACCTTCTCCTAGTTTCTCCTATCTCTCTGTTTGTTATCAATTGTACAGCTTTGAATGTAGGTGATCTAAGCATGAGCAAATTCATGAAAATTTCATACGCATAGTCACATGCATATTTTAATATGAGCCGTGTTGCTCCCGTAATTGATCTTCAGTCAGACAAATCTATTTTTATTTTATTACATTTCACTTGGATGACAAAATATAATTTTATGTGACAAATATATATGCATGTCACCCATTCATGTTATGATTCATTGGACACATTTGTTAGCTTCACACTACTTGCTTACTGGATGGGCAATTTTCAGGTGAAAAAACACAGTGAAACTCAGGGAAATGCTCATCATAAATCAATGGTAAGCTCTTTGCTCCTGTAAGCCCCCAAAAACTCCTGATTCCTCCGACTTAGGAGGAAATGTGGTGAATTTCCTTTACTCACGTAGGTGACAGATTATTTTTTTAACCTGTGATTCAGTAACAAGTACCCAAGAAAGCATAATGTTTGAACTGGATATTTGATTGCTATGTAAATTAATACTAACGACTCATTGTGCAGTGTTCCAATTGATTGATTAACCACGTATGATTAACTTAATCTCAAATCATTTTGGTGTAATCAAAGGGTTTCCTGTAGCCGCATGTTATCGTGAAAAATCATGCGAATTTCGATAGCGCTCTCGAGATCTCATTTTGCATGTTACAAGCATAATGACAATATCATGCTTCGCTTGCACATGGCCCGTTGCCAAAGCCTAAAACTGAAATGACCATTATCCAAGTCTGCGCGCGACAGCTGGTGAACATATAGGTGATAGCACGCATCAATTTTTTGTGTGTTTGGCCTTAGGAAATTCCATCGTAAAATCACAGTTAAGCTTTCCCATAGTAGTACAAACGTATTCTAACTAAAGTAAATGTACAGTAGGGATCTCACTCGAGCTTTGAAAGAGTTGCAAAAAATTCGGGATTTCGACCAATATTAGCAATGAGATGAACACTTTGTTGATGGAAATTGAATTGATCCGAATTGCAAAATCAAAAATGTCAGATAATTTAACCTTACACTTTCATCTCAGTCATCATTTACTTCCTTTCGGAATCTGTCGTCATCAAACATCGACACAGGGTTGCCACTTGGCTTGCATTTGCAGACTGGTCTGCAACGTCTGCAAATGGTCAGTTTTTTTATTGAGGTCTGCATTTTTCCATCAACATTTATTGTCAGTTGAAAGCATAAGTTTAAGATATAAATTGTGTCAGTTAGAAGCAATCTGGAAGTTATGGAGTCAAATCGGTCATATTATTTTTCTGACTCCCAAATGGCATGGCATAAAATGAGTATATCGCGACAGCGAACCGGTAGGATCTCTTTTAGCTTCTAAGAAAAATGCAACAAAATTTTTAGTTTAAGTAAAATTTCGCAATTTTTTTAATATAGATATTTGAGGCAAATCCAGCGAAGATAGCCTCTTAAAGTTTCTGCTGCCCCTGGCTTAAGTGATGTACATGTACTTTTATCTCAAACATGTCTTGCATCTTGAAGAATGCGCTTTGCAAGCAAACACGACAGGAATATGTAGACAATTTAATTGACCTTAGGTCAGGTAATACAATTTTCCATAATTTCCTCAGTACACAAAAAAAATTTGTTGGATGCGGTGGATCATGCAAAATTCAATAATGATAAAGGGGGAAGGAGCATCAGGATTTTCAGAATTTTTGAATTTTCCTGAATGATGTGGTGAGGGAATAGAGATAAATCAATTTTTAAGACAAATCATTCCTTTTGCTATTTGTAGTTTGTCAAACATTTTAAGGGTGACATTTGACACAATCAAAATTCCATGTGTTATTAACTGTTCGATAATGGGCCAGGAATAGAGTGTGGCATAAAATGAAATTCCATCATGTCATGATTATCTGGATCAGCATCCATGTGACTATAAAAATCATGAAATATTTTGAAAGGGATGTTCCCTTTTTGACCCTCGTAATAAGTATGTACTTTTCTCAACAAGAAGTTGGCCATGAAACATCTGGATTTTAGCAGATCCTTGTAAGATGTTTACCAGCTTGTCATACATTCCAAGGACCCTCGTGGGATGTTTTATAACTTTGCGAATGGCTTCTATCGACGCACTGCGACAGCAAATAGATACGACTTATTTCTTTTTGTTCCCTGCCTTTTTGTGGACGCCTCAGGGGTTATAAATAGAGGGACTTCGCTCCCCATGTTAAGAAAAATTGTTGCGTCAACTGGATAAGATAGAGAGTACGGCAAAGGGTGGCATCCCAATGACTTGCGGAGAAAACATTGATAACTTTCTTTTATCAACCTTTCATTTTGAGTAGCAGTCATTGACATGGGCCTCAGTCCGCAAGACTTGGCTCCATAGCTACTCTGAGCAGCTTTATCTTGGTATGATCTTAAAGACTGTGAAAGCCTTTGAGAAGAACAGATTAGAGCCAATCTTGAATCATTTTGTATCGGATTATGCTGTCGGTGTACACCAGCAAATTTCGGTTCATGGAAGCTACCGATTACCTGGCCAGCAGGAAGACTGGAAAAGGAGATACCCAAGTTCATGTGGAGCCAGGGTTGGACATGAATTATTCAAAAAAATTATATTTAAATAGTCCACCCTAAAAATCCATGGATTTTCTACAAAGCATTTTAGTGAACTTTTAAATGGGGTTGACGCTTTTATTTTGAAAATATTTGGGGAAAATAACTACACATAATATAATTTTCAGCTTCAATTTTCGCAGATTATGTAAATAAAATAATTTGACTAACCCTTCGGATAAATTGTTAGTTATAAACATGGATAATGATTAGATAGAAAATATCTGCTGGGGCTTTCAATCACAATTGCACCTTCGGACAATAGTTCTAACCACAATATAGTAAATAATTCTTAGTGATTTTCCTCTAATTATTTTCTATGAAATAGTTTTGGCCCCTTAGCAATTCAATTTTCAATCATGCCTTGCATCAGAATTTCAAGATTTGCATGGAAATTCTTTTGCCAATGAGTAATAGCATAAATGTAACAGAATTGATTTTTTTCAGAATCGTTCTTCTGAAGCATGGTCCCAAATTTCAGAAAAAACTAAAACTAAGCTTACCTTCTAGCTTTCACTCTTCAAGCTTACTCCTATATCAATCACTTTACTGAAGAAGTTAGATAAAAGCATCTCATCACTTGTCGATTTTGATAAATACATCAATTTTCTAAAAAAAGTAGCGAAGAGATTATGCATGAATATAACTTCCATGTATTAAATTTCATAAAATGATTTAGAGAAAGAAACATAACAGAATTTGTAGCAATATTCAAAAAAATATTCACTGCATTCAGATTTGACGTGACTCAATGACGTCGATGATGGGTAAATGTCGTGCTTGAACTTCTTGGTCGATTCAAGTATCAGATATTCAGACATCAAAAATCATGTAAAATGCAATCAACTTTAACTTTCAGAAACAATTTTCCTCATGGGTGACTTGATTGATGCATGTTGTAGTACAAAGAAAACAATAAAATGTGAAAAAGTGGAAAATCCCACCTATTTAAAGAAAGCATTTTCATATCGGGATGGGTTTTATACCAACCCTGTGTGCAGCACCTTGACCGACAGAGTGTAAGTTGAAACCGTGCTCTTTATGGAGTCTGGTCTGTTATCTTACTACAGGGAAGATAATCTTTCGGATTTATCCGGAATTCAGGATTTTTTTACGGCCATCTGGGTCATTTCTGAGATTCACCAGAAAATGCAATGAAAATGGAGGGGTAAGGGGGTATGGGGTAACGTACGTGGGCCCCTAAGATGGAATGACATCTTCATGAAGCAACGCATGATCCCTTCTTAAGACAGCATCTTCATGATGCGTTGCACATAAGACCACCTGATCAAACGTTATTACAATTTATATTATCCATATTTCCCCTTCTGACGATCAGTGGGCCCCCTCTAGTGTTCAGTAGGTCCCTTCTGACGATCGGTATGCCCCCTCTGACGATCAGTGTGCCCCCTCTGTTGATCAATGGGCCCCTTTGAGCTGATGATCAGTGGACCCCCTCTTGTGTTCAGTGGGTCCCTTCTGACGATGAGTGGCTCCTCTAGTGATCAGTGGGCCCCTCGGGTGATCAATGGGTCCCTCTGACGATCAATGGGACCCCTCTGACGATGAGTGGGCCCCTCTAGTGATCAGTGGGCCCCTCGGGTGATCAATGGGCCCCTCGGGTGATCAATGAGCCCCTCGGGTGATCAATGGGCCCCTCTGACGATCAATGGGACCCCTCTGACGATGAGTGGGCCCCTCTAGTGATCAGTGGGTTACTTATTGTTGTTTACCCGCTACGTGATTTATGTTTCTTTGCTACGTTTTTTTGACTCTTTAGCAGGTCCCCTCTCCGACACCGTACATTTTGAAGTAAACAATTCCATTTGCTCTACTGTGTACGGGATGTATTATTACTCGCACATTGTGAAACTCATCATACACGTCAAGAAATTTTATTTCAGAAAACCTCCCTCATATCATATCATTTTGAAATAATATTGAGCTCCGAAAAGTTGTAGTTCCTGCGTCACATAATTGCAGAGAAAATGCTTTCCGCATTCTAGGCGCTTTAAAAAGCTTGAATTCTGCTGGTTGCACACCCATAGTGCTGGAGTTTTTGCCTGCGGCGCTTTGCAAAACACCAAAATTCTACTAGATGCAGCGACGCTTTATAAAGCATGGAAATTGTACTAGTTACACTCACAAAAAGCTGGAGGTTTCGCCTGCGGCGCTTTATAAAGCATTGAAATTGTACTAGTTACACTCACAAAAAGCTGGATGTTTCTCCTGCGGCGCTTTACAAAACACCAAAATTCTACTAGATGCTGTGGCGCTTTATAAAGCATCAAAGTCTACTAGTTACACTCCCAAAAGAAAGATTTTGTCCCGGTACTTTGCCTCAATAAGGTTGAGCTACAATTTATTGTTATCTGTGGCCTTAGTACAATCAATGTTTTTTTTAGTCGCAGCTATAGGGTCTATAGTGTGTAGGCGCATAAAGATTCATAGCTATTTAAAACTGACTCTTTGATTACTTGTTATGATATCAAAATTTAAAAATGGGCCCCCTAGAAGAGATCCTCCGGATTTTTTGTGACACGGCGTTCTCATACCTGTACTATATCTTTAAGGGTTTTGGAAGGCCAAGTGAAAGAAACAGATAATTTGTGAAAATACTTCAATACATGCACGTCGCTGGATAATTTTCAACCGATTACTTATCTGACGATGGATCCCGGCAGGGGAGCAATATCTTCCGCTCAAGCTGGAACTGGGGTGTAGTTTTGGGATGATAAGAACAGTGGATACTTTTGAGGAACAGTGGAGACTTTTGAAGACTCCTCATGTCTGCAGATGTCTTGTAAAATGTAATCGAATGTCAAAATGAGCTAGAGAGGAGGAGGGTGGTCATCTTACGGACATGAGCTAATGATATACTTCGAAGTTGGACTGGAATTTCTTTCAACGAAAACGGACGACATTTCATGTAGATCATTAAAAAAATCCATGGAACTGTAGAGGGTGTTGCTAATTAAAGTTTAGGGCAAATCATGATCGAGTCTGCATGCAGTGTCGTTTTTGGCTTGCAAGATTGTCGTCAAGTGCATCTCGCTACATAGATGACATTTGTGTTGCAAACTATCGTCATTTTGAAAATTTACTTCCCAAAATATATTCTAATGACCTCAAGGCCGAAAGAAGTGGTGATAATAATAAATCCACTGAATATTTAGATGTTAAAATCAATATTGTTTTAGATTGTTTACACGCGTCAGTGCATCACAAAGTAGACTATTTTCCTGTGGGGGTGTTAACTTTTCCAGATAGCCTCATCCCCCGAAAGATTTGCGATCCAAATAATTCGATTTTGCGTATTTGTTCGCATTTTCAAGATGTTGAAAGGGCTCAAAAGATTGTAAATATTCTTGTTAAGAGAGATTATTTTCTTAACGATTTGCGTCGTGGTGCCACACATGTCCTGCGTAAACATATGAACTTCAAAAGTTTGGAATTTTTTCATGTAAAGAGTTTTCGATCGTTGTGTGTAATAGGGGTTACAGGGTCTGCTGTTCTACAGCGGGTGTCCGCCAACCAGGGCATGGACCCGAAAGCAAACCTGGTTGGCTTTCATGCTGACGAACCTAAAATGTGACTCACCGGTGTCGAGATTTGTGTATAACAATTGTAATTTTCGTTCGCCCATTGTTTTAAGATAGCTTTCTTTCAATTTGTGTGTTATGATAGAAAATTTTGACTTTGGTTTGCCTGTGGGAACGGTCATCAGTCCTCCTAAGGACTACCTAAATATTATAATTTTGTGAACTTATGAAATATTCGTATATACTTTCAATGTTGCACATCATTTGAAGTTGTAAATATAATGCATCATCAGTTCGAAATTAGATGGCTTGCAGATAGATTTGCACAACAACATACTGCGACCGAAAACATAATGCAAATATACTCTACCCGCAACAATGCCGTATTGAGGGAGCAATGATACATTCTACATTCCACAGATATCGGTTTTAGTAGGTCTATTGTTTTAAGTGAATGTAAAAGGAGAGAAGAAATCGGCGGGATGATCAGAATCACCCTGTGCATTTCATGAAAGATATTTATCATTCATGTCGTTCTCAATACAGGCGATCGCTCCATTGCAAAGCATGTGTTGCGTAGGGAGAATAGGTATACTGTAGCAGACCTGCCAACTGTCCCGGATTTTCCGGGACAGTCCCGGATTTTGGAGCTGTCCCGGATGTCCCGGAAAAGTTAAAATGCTGTCCCGGATTTTGAATTTATTAACCTAAGATGAATTCTAGATCGTTTAAGAACGCATATTTCAAAAATTTGCGCTGCGCGCGCAATCCTAAGATAAGGAAACATGCATGATGATGAAGTTTGCGGATTTCTTGGTGGCATTGTCTTTTCACGCTGATGTCTTTTATTAATCATTTTGCAGCCCGGATGTATTTCCTTCTGTCGAGTTTAAAAAGGTTTTTAAATTCATTGCACGGCATCCTAGATAAAAGCGTCCGTAGCCTTGATCTTAGAGTTTGGTTTCTCGAACCTATGGGTAGGAATCTGAATTTAACCAACGACAGATTTAACTGTTAGGATTTCAAGAGTTGCTCTATATCGAAATGTTTATTCATTCGATCATTTGCCATCATAATCGACAAAATTCGCCAAGTCTTGTAGACCTTTAGTTTAACATTTTTTATGGTCCACAGTTGCCTTGCTGTTATGAAATAGACGTATTTATCATTTATACAAGCATGGGATTTTTCCGGCTTTTTCGGCTTTTTGAAATCATTTTGATAATTTCGTTTGATAAGCAAAATATGCTAGTCTCTGTGGAAATTTTCGGTTGGCTTCATAAAATCGGCGAAAAGAACAAGAACATCGTCGTCGCATTCTGGATGAAAAGAAGTCTACTCTGAACTTGCATTCATTAGATGTAGTGTCAAAAGCTGCGTCAAAGAAAATGTCTTCTAAAATACTGAAGCGTGCCTTGAAGAAACACACTTCTTCCCTTGCTAAGCGTGCTAAGATTTCTAACTAGACCCACTTTTTCATAGACATTTGTACCTACGTACCTACTATGAATTTCTACTGCTCATCTATGTACATGTAGGTTCTTACTTGATTCGATTTTTGTACATTTAACATATTCTAAATTGTGTAAATACCCATGTATTTTAATTATTATATTAAGTCATATAAATAGTTAAAAAGTAAAGACCTGTGTTAAATATTAAGCCTTTTAATTAGACGATTTCTAGGCTTTCTGGGGAATTATAACCTCAAAATTTTTTGTCGCTTCGCGGCAATTATAGGCTCGCTAAACGCTCGCCATGCGCCGCTGATTCAACTACTCTTTAAAAATCCGGCTTTTTATAATTGGTTCAATCCAATGCCTGTTTATAAATGATATTTTTCTACTTTTGATTCCAAATCATAAATGGAGTTGAAAAGCTGATGAAATGGGGTTGCTACTCGACCATTTTGGTAATACCGTAATACCCCGCATATAGGACGCACTTTTTTCTTCAGAAGTTGACCTAGAAGCCCAGGTGCGTCTTATCCATTGACACCTTTATTATAAAAAAATAATGCATTTATCAAAAATCAAAAATTTCCTATAAACATTTCATACTTGCAATATTTGTCAATATTTATCAATATATCAATATTTTTGACTGACAGGATGAGGGAGTCATGAATCAGCACACACTGCGATCGTAGCAATTGAATGGAGATGACTTAACTTAATGACACCGTTTCTATAAAAAATAATGGAAATTAAGGATTAAAATTAGGATGCGTCCTATACGCAGGCACACAGTCTTTCCATCGCTTTTGGGTCAAATATTCACTGCGTCCTATACATGGTATCGTCCTGTACGCGGGTAGTTACGGTAATAAAATTTGTCCCGGATTTTCATGTTTCAAGGTTGGCAGGTCTGCTGTAGGAATGCGTGAGATTTAAATATAGACTTGACAAAATGTTCTACATACATAATCATCGTTTACAACTTGTCTTCAAGTTGTTCATTCAGTAAGTAAAAAGCTCTATTCAAAATCTTGGAATGATAAATAAGTTTAGGTGGCTGGACCGGCGAAACATGTTATACTGGAGGCTATTAATTTCGTTTTCTTCACAAAAGGGGCATTGAATAGAACAACGGTGCAATTTCAATCTCCAATTTTGATTATGTGCTTAAGATAATGCTGAAAAATAAACTTCTTTAGTGGACTTTGACTGACATTTTAGTTTTTTATTCACAGGTTACCCCATTAGAAGCGAATCAGCTTTAAAGGTACTTTTGTCAGCCACTTTTAATGTACTTTTTTCGTTTCGTGGTTAGTATCACACTTATCGCATTTTACATGGTGAATTGCAAGATGCTGCTTGAACCTCATGACAGTTTTAATCCGCTATTGGATAAGTAAAACATAGTGTCACCAAGTCTGTTTTTGTCTTCCTGAAGTAGCAGCCCTGGATTCAAATGAATGCCAGCAATTAAGCTTTGGAACGTATATATTTAACATTATCTTAAATCAGGGTGGTGCATTAGCCTGAGAAAACCATGTCGAATCACATGTGATTTTTTTGCCCTAGGAATCGCCTAGGCATTTCAGCGGAATATGGTATTTGTGATAGCGTGGCACAGTGGTTAAGTGCTTGGCCTAGCGATCTTTCGGTCCAGAGGTCGAGCCCACAAAGTGTCAGTGGACGTCGTCAGGTAAGGCATCCGGACTAGAAAGATCACAACGCTCCAGATTAAAGTCTGACTTAGTCAGTACCGTCGAAGCCCCCAGAAGGGGGAGTAGTGACGTTCAACCATCATTTGATGATCATAGTGCGGAAAGTTATGTAATACTTAGCAGCAAGTCCTCATAGAACTTTCTCCGCTAACTTCGAATCTGACGTGAATATTAAAGAAAGCAAGTAAGCATGCGTTTCTGCATAATATATATATATGTAGCCATCTAATTCAAAAAAGCTATCCTGTTCCTGCTATTTATTCAAAGATACCTCAATGTCATAAATTATATGCCGTCATCGTAGTACTTATGTGATGCATATGTGGAAAAGTTGCAGCAAATAATCACCGATGCATTCTCTTGAAAAAAGGTTGCACTGATCGTGAAGCACATTTGAAAGCAAGAAACTCAGTAACGCGTTAAACATTTCAATATTTCTTACAGCAGACATGAAAATTTTCCACGTGGTGGGCAATAAATCTGCGCAGCTCAAATCTTCTATTCCCCCCCCCCATGAAACATGAATTTCCGTTGCCCCCCTCCCCCGTCACGCCACTCTCATCCTTGCTATAATGCACATGTATGTGTGCGCATAGTCATCATAGATTGTAATACATGTATTCAATTGAAATCATTATCGTACTATTTGACCGAAGCAGAGAAAATTAGAAACGATAGAAATTCCTCTCTAGCCATGACATGACAAGTGAGACTTATTCGCATCCGTTAAAAGGGACTATCAGCGTCAGATCAGTCAATTGCTACATAATTTCTCATTCTAGAGGGTCGACTATTGGTGCCTTATTCATTGTGTCAGTAATCCACTGATGTATTATACATGAGATACTGTCCTTATTATAATATGAATTCATTTGCATATAATTTTTGATTACGATTTGCTTGCATGTCATTGTCGACCCTTTCATTAAATATTACAAATGTGAATAATATTGTAAATAAGTACTGTCTGTCTGGCTAGACATCGCGAAATAATTGAGCCACCGAATTGTTAAATACGCCGCTTTTGCTCCGTTGTGAACGACAATTGATTTTGAAATACCTTAAATTTTATACTGAGAACGGAAAAGTGCATCTCTCCTTCCATCATGATATTGCTAACTTCATTATTCCATCGACTTCTCCGGCTCTTGAACATTTCAGCCATCAACGTCATCCTCTCTTCAATGATCATCCTATTTTTTTTTTATGTGTAACTTGTTCGACGGGCGACAATGTTTGGATCACGTCATGATTTCTGAAATGTAATCGAAATTTTAAATCGGTGTCACGGTAGAATGATTCCCAAATGGTCATGCACATTGTCAACTTTAATCGGCATTATTCTTGCATCTGAGCGGATGGATAATACTTGAAAGTTGTTTTTAGCAAACATGTTTTATTTCAGGTTCATGTCTACGAATACAACGAACAAGATAGAAATTGGAATCAAGTAGATATTACGTTTAACATCACTTCTTCAGTCAATGACCTTGCATTTGCACCCAACCCGGGAAAATCGTATCACTGTTTAGCAGTAGCCTCCTCAGATGTACATATCTATCATTTGAAGCCTCTTCAACGATCCAATACTAATGCCGGGATAACCAATCAGCCAAAGGATGGTGCCTCCGGAGGCAAATACAAATTGGACAAAATTGCTACCCTTTCAGCCGAGGTTGATTCGAAATTTGGTGAAGGTGGTGCTGCCTGGAGAGTCAGTTGGAATGCAACCGGTAAGTTCAACTGAAATTCATTCTTTTTTTGTAAGCATTTTCTCCTTGTTTTTTTTTGTCAACCAACTTGTCTTAAGAAGTGTTATGTACTTGGGTTTACATGTATGTTGCAATCGCGGTTTGAGACGCCGGAGTACCTCATTATGTTTTCCGTTTCGTCGCCACCTTTTTATTTGAGCTTCACACTGAGACCAGAGTTTCTACCACGAAGAAATCTATGCTTTCATCTCACCTCGACCGGACTTCAGTACGATCGTCGTCTTCGTTTAAATGTTCTAGGAATCTCAGAAAGTTGTAGAAGTAACATGACCTGTAGGGTGTCTGCGACCTGCAAGAACCTGGAATAATGTGATTTGAAATAGCTGGAAATTTTGCAACTGATCCCATCCCGATTAGGTTGCCTTTCATTATCCAAGTTTCCTAAGTTCAATCATTGCCTTAATTTGAAATGTTCACGTTTGACGTTCGAAATCCCTGTTTCATCTTCGAGCGGATGAGTAGGATGAAAATTTAGATCAAGGAAAAAATCTGAGAGATATATCCCTTTCATAACACACTGACCTCGCAGACTTAACAGCTCAATGGACTAAGGGTTGAGAAACCCAATGTAGATGGTCAGAAAAATTTTGCCACTACATTTCCTGAAACTTTGCCATGGTCCTCGCGGAGCTACAAGCCATTCCAGACTACTCCGAGCCACTGACTAACTAATAGTGCAGCTACCACCGTATATGTGCATCTGATAGAATCATGGAAAAGCACGTATATACAGCCTAGAAATCGAATGGTTGCAAGCCCAATGGGCAGAAATTCAGTGCTTCTGGAAAATTCTGATTAGTGCCTTGGATTGCTAAGGATGTTCACATTTTGTGAGTCACTTATTGCAAAAATGCTATGACGTCTTGCTGAAAATTAGGACAGAAATGATAAAATCTGTTGATTTTTTGCTCACAAAAAATCGCGTTTGATCGTTCTAGCTGCGTTTCAGTTCCCGGCAGGATCCCGAAGGATGTTTTTACTGCAACTTTGTCGGTCTTACAACCCTACGCATGATGAGGCCCAATCATAGGGTAAAAGATTAACCAACAGTGATCATGTTAAGGGAATGTTGATAAAGATAGTGACGATTAGTAACATGCTGCATGTAGCTGCATGATTGCATGTACGCTGTAGGTTTTAACTGTAAATAACCTGCAAAACCTGGAATTTTACATAAATGGACCTGGAAAACTTGAATTTTGTCCTCGTAAAGCCGCGGACACCCTGGAACCAGCTTGAAATCATACTATCCCGTGTTGGACATTTTTGATCGAAGAGTGGAACCCACTTGCGAGAATTATCCGCCTTTCGGAAGAATTTCTCCATGTCCGTGCCTGAATATTGACCTAATCCGGTGCGATCGGTGCATAGTTCGGCGTTTTACTAGGAACTTCTAAAATGATGTTTCGTTCGATCTTGGGATAAGTTTTAAGCTCCTCAATGTAAAATTCTAGAATTTAGGAGTCTACTTCGAAATGTTTCAGAAGTAGCAATATCCTTAAATTTGAGAATATTATAGAAAGAAAAAATCATTCATACTCCACAATAAAAGGCAATGGCAACATCTGCTACAAGATACAGTGCATGCGTCTTGACAGCGAAGAAACACAAAATCGTGCTTACTATTAATTATTGGAACGGAGTATATATTACTATGTCATTTAAATAATTGTTGGATAAATGAAAATTGATAGCAACTGAACAGCAGCAATGGGTGACTCAGTCAAATTTAATGGAGGTCTTAGTATTATTTAAGAAAAAAGCTGTTTCCTCAGCCGCTTATGCTCAATAGGGCTTCTGCCAGACATACCAAGTTGAATAATGTACATCATCAGGTTTCCGTGGCACACTGGTTAAGTGCTTGGCCTAACGATCTGTCGGTCCAGAGGTCGAGCCCCGAAAGTGTCATTGGAAGTCGTCAGGAAGGGCATCCGGACCAAATATCACAACTCTCCAGATCAAAAGTCAGAGTACGTCAGCACCGTCGAAGCCCCCAGTAAGGGAGAGTAGTGACGCCAAACCATTACATCGGGTATCCGATAGGCATGAAATCCACGATGTCTATTGCCCGTAAATATATAGGATTTTATGTGCATGGTAACCATAATTTATGAGGTCAATCAGGAGTATATCTTTAATCAAAGTGAGCACACGATTGGTGCTGCTGTGTGTAAAGATTGCTACTGCACGCCGCTACCCCCTCTGAGCTGTAGTTGTAACGGGCAATATTCTATTGTTTTGATCAATCATTCGACTCTCATGAAAAGTAAGAGTGTAACCAAAATTGTCATAATGCAACTGGCATCAGATTCTACGGTGTATATAAATTCTTTCTTCAGTTATCTAACTTCAAATTTCTAAGATTTTCCTAACTCAATTGCCAAATATGATGCTGTGAACCAACATCAAGTGCTCATAATACCGGCAGTGGTAGGCCTACCTCTCCGATCACCCAATTCATGTGTTTCTCCTACTCTTAATCAGAAACAGTCCCGATTGATACATTTTCATTTAACAACCATATTCTCCTTGTCAAGTGCAATCGCAAGCATATCAATCAATGAACCTATAAACCGGTTGTCGATCACTTCATATTTTCTCGCATCTTCTCGCTGTCTTTAACGTAAATATGGCGCGTATCAATTTCTTCACCAGTTTGGCTCAAGTCCATCTGAGACAGTCTCTCCATCGCGTCTTCACTTCTTTCACTTCTGAGTATCGTCAAGTCCTTTCTCTACTTGTCTGATTTCACAGATTCAAATTATCAATAATATAATTCAAAGTGCTGATTTCTTTTTGAAACCTCCTTGGTTCTTGCTGCTATGTCATGTTAACGGTAAATTATTTTAGAACTGTGATGCCAGTATTGTGTAAAATTATATAGATTAATTTGTAGATTTTGACAAAAAATCATCTTTATTCGATCTCTAAAATAGTCTATCGGCTCCTCGGAATAGCTTTGATGAGAATCCGGACCACTTTGAAAGAACATTGATGAATATAAGCAAGTTTCGATTAAAGATTGATCCGAGTGATCTCTCTTTCTCTGGTTTGCTGCTTGTCAACAGTTAGCTGTCTACTATGTTTCTGTGAGATCAATGGTCACTTGAGTCTTGCGTAATGGGCAAATCCTCACTCATCCGCACACATCTTTCTTATTCACTTATGTAGGTGCTGTACGTGTATTTGCTGAGCCAGATAGCGAATATGTAGTTCAATTGTTCAGATTTTTTTCAAGTCATGCGAAAAGCGCCTTTCGTAAGTATAGAGATATAATTATTATTGCAGTCACTACGCTTCGAATACCTTGATTTTGTGAAATCAGCTGATGCTAGAAATTAAAAAAAGATTAAAAGGAAAAAGTCAGATGGAAATCTTTCAAGACATTTTAAAATCCGAAGACATTTTACGTCATATTTTCATAATCAATTGTAGGCTTATTTGTTTAAATTGACACTGTTTTGTCGAATCTTGTCAGCAATCTGTTTCATGATTTTTGATTCTGAAAATTATAGAAAGAAAGCGTTTTTGAAGCAATGATAAAATGAGTTTTCTGATGCGTGTAATAATGCATCAGACGCGCGGTTTTTTTGTAGATACTTCATCCACAAATCGTAGGAAATCAGTGCGACTGAGTCAATCTCGATCAAGGAAATGCAGGAATGTATGAAAAACGATTTCGGTCCCATATGTCGGAACGAGAAATGATAACCATTGCATTTTTTGTCATTATTGATTGAAACAAATGCTATCAGTAGATCCTATAGGTTGCGTACATTTGACAATGATGACAATCTTCAGAATTTTTTGTTCTGAATGACAGCGGAAATTGTGCATTTAGCGCATTTGAATTCAAATGTGTTGCGGTGCATTAAACTTCGTCCTTTGAACATGAAAAATCAGAACAAGTAAAAGCATGAGTCGTTGCTTAGAATACCATTTGTAAGTGAAAACTCGAATTTTTTGAATAATTTTGTAAAATTCTATTTAAAATGAAGAAATATTTTTAAAATTGATTTTTGAATTTCTAATCATGGGTTTGTAAATATCGCATTCATAAAATTGTGTGTATACCGATGACTGATAATTATGTGCATTAGTTTCATATTTCAATATACATGTAACAATAGTGGGTGTCACTTGTCATTTTATCAAAGTGGCAAAGAAATTGTCAGTCATGGTAAACAATGTCAACAAAATATTATGGTAGCAGCAAGTGTTAAAATTATATAAATGAATTGTTTATCTGAAGTTGACTAGAATGGAAATTGACTCAAGTTCGCCGCACATCTGGGGGAACTAAGTTGGTGCATCAACCACCAATGAAAAGCTTAGAATCGCACATATGACTGACTCTAGCCCAATGATTCAGCCGTTGACCATATCTGAGCCGTCGAGGTCATCTCAGCCAAAATGCATGCGAATTTTTGTGACACTATTGTGCATTACGTTAAGCTTCACTTAAAATTCTAGACATTTTATTTTATGGTTGAAATGGATAATTTCTTGGATTTTTTGAGGTCAATCTTTGCTACTAAATTCTGCATTCTTAATATCAGAGTTTCATTTTTCGTTCACTGCTATGCGATGCTATCTGTGTTTAAATTCAACCTCAAATTGCATTTCTGCTCTGTAATTTTCTGTGTGTTTTCCTACCCGTTTACTTGCCATTTACGTCACACGTAGCGTACATGCATACTTTGTTTACAGAGTAATTCAAACCTAATACCCTGTCGAAGCTTGCATTTGCATTGTATTAGATGCCTATACGGCTTTCACAAGGGAAAATATACACCTGTATCTTGCGTCTGTTCCTGGTGTAACCATGGACACCAACAGTCTTGATTTTAAAATCCTGAAAATGCACGTGAATTGTTCTTGATTTTATAGAAATGAAATATTCCCATCATTCGAAGTGCAAAATGGCTAATGAATAATCTACCTTTATACTTGCCTCGTGTGAGAGATTGTGTGGCGAGTGGCACGCGTGACCGCATGTCTATTGTGAAAATCTTAACATAGTGTCTTCGAATAGTAGCAGCGGATACTATTGAAAAGCAGTAGTTTTGGGTGCGGTTGCTAATCGAAGGCGTCTATCATTCGAAGAACAGAGAAATGCAACATGCCCAGACTACAATCAAAGTCAATTTCAGATTTTTTTCTATTTGTCAACCAGGCAAATCCCCGATTCCGAAACTCACAGTTCCCTCATAATATTTAGAAGCCGGTCCATTCATGCTTACCTTAGCAGTTCTCTGGTATGACTCTTTAAAAGATTGTTCTGAATTCTCAGAAAAATGTTCAGCGATATTCTTGAGGTCACTTTATTTGCCTGTTAGACAACACATAGGCGTGATCAGGTTATGCGGAAATAAATGAACGAAGTCACTTGTTTACTAGCTAATTTTATTAGTATTTCATATACTATTAGTCAACTACGGTAAACAGGCCAATTTTTTGTGCTCATTAGAGATAAGCCTAAGGAATGAGCAAACTGAATTTTTGGGTTCGGCTTGAAAATGCTGATCGGACGCTTGTGGCAGCACTGGTTAAGATAGAATCGGATCGTTACTGATGGAACCGTGTTTTTTTAGGTAAATTATCTATAATCGTACAGCATGTTTTGGTGTACAGAGCTTTTAAAGTTTCCTATCTTGCTACATTGGTTGATATTCAGTAAATTTGCAGGTGTTTGTCTGAGACTTTTAGTAAGACTGATGTGAAAGGTCATCAGTGGTGCGCGAATTTTTTCGTCAGATTGGATGGACACCTTATTAATAGCACTTTACAGCATCAGAAATCTAAATGATCTTTCACTTCATCAGACAGAGTGTGATTGGTTCAAGAATTATATCTGGTTGCCATTCAGCTGAAAAACAACAAGGCTAGAGAATAACAGATTCATAGTTGAATCCTGAACAGGGCCCAGCTTGTACACACTATTTTTCATGGCTGTGCCAAGGGCGCGACACGTCGAGACATTTCGAAAGTCAGACATTCACCCACTCACTTTCTCATCCCTTTTTACGTCCTTGTGGTCCAGAAGATGCAGGGTTGGACGGTTTCCGTTTGATGATTCTCCTGCACCTCTGGCGATCGTATGCATCAGCTTCTTCAGCACCAACACTTCTCAGATCATCGTCTATCACGTTGCTCCAAGTATTTCTTTGAAGGTTCTACAGTACACTTGCCAGCAACTTTGATCTCCGTGACTTTTTTGACCCATTCTGACTCACTCTTTCTCTGTACGTGACAAAAAAACCAACACAGCTTCTGTCTTTTGATGGAATTCAAGATGTTTTCTAGTTCCATTTCCTGTCGGAATTCTTCACTAGACCTTTTTTTCTCTCTCTCTGATCTTCTCACTGCACACATCCAACGTATCAGCATCTTCCGATGATTAGAGAGCAGGGACCAAGACTCACAACCGTAAAAAATTGCTTGACTGACACATACTGCATACAACTGGTAGCTACATTGCATTCGCTTATCCTTGTTCGATTCTCTGAGATCACATGCAAATAGTTGAGTTGTTTCATCCTTCGCTAGGCATTTAGTTTGCTGGGTCATTTGTGTTACCGATTAGGGTAGCTTATCGCAATTTGATTATGTCGACTTTATTATTTTTTTTATACTGGCTTAATTTCATAGTATTTGCACACATCTCAAAATCTAAAGATGGAACATGGTAGTATATTTAATGCACATTATTCATGCATATTATAGTAGCCTAGTAATCAAAAATTGGACGAATCTGTGGATCGGGCATGATTCCTAAGGCTTTCCTTTCTCATTGAAACCAGTGAATCAGGTGCCGTATGTCTTGAGCCTACTTTAGGGTGGAAATTGTCATTTATAAAGCATGGTGTATGATGATGGTCTGTAGCATTTATGTGAACCAACCAAATAAGCATGATGACCTCTATCACGATGATCTGGAGTGATTCGTTTTTTGCAGCGAATTGCTTTCGTCGGCCAACATGGCAACAGATTAGTGTTTTGCCAGACCATTTATGTTAAACTCGTGAGTTACATTTGTATGTCTTATCACTTTCCTGAAAACTGGTCTCGTTCGGAGAATCAAATCGAATTAGTCAGCTGCATCAGGCTTGCCACTTGGTCTGTATTTACAGACTGGTCTGTAAAGTCTGTAGTTGGTCTGTATTTCCTTATGAAGTCTGTAATAGTCTGCATTTATATTTTGCATTTGGAAAATATAACTGTGGCGTAAATCATTGACTTCCAATGTCCGAGACTTCTCTCTCTCTCTCTCTCTCTTTCTTGAACTCTTTTTCTTGAACATCTGATATTGTTCGCAGATGTCATCTCATTCATACCAGTGAATATAGCGAGAAGTTCTTGAGATCTTTTCAGCGATTGTGCGATGCATTGAACATGAACAGAATTATCATGACGAATTATCATTAATTCGAGTTCAAATGAAGGATACAGTATCATTAGAGAAATTGTTTGCCGATGGTAAACTTATTGACAGTCCGCACATTTCCCATGTCGTTGAGGTACTTCTTTTGTCGCTCCCTCATAACATGGTTGTAGAATCTGGATTCTCCAAAATGAAGACCGTTGAATCGATTTATCAGTCTAGAATGGATGCGGCAACATACGATGCTCCACGCATTATCTGCTCGCATATTGACAGGAAAAAATTCGAAGCATTTCAAGCCTCCCAAAACCTCATGAAAATGATATCCCATGCTTCCGCTCAATACAAACTGCTTCAGAAAAAGAAGTCAACCATAGAACTTCCATAACCGCTGTCACCGTCCAAAGAACGCGTAACTGACGTTTACAAGCGCAGGACCACTCAAACTGTTGACAAAGAACTGGGCAATATAAACGAGGAGTTGACTGCAGCTGAGCAAGCGGTTGAAGAGATTCGTGCTAAAAAAAACTGCGCCTACATTCAGAGCGAGAGTCCAAAATGTCACATCTCGATTCAGATAGTCAAAAAGTAATCGATTCTATGTTTTCTAAGTGAACGATAAGTCCAATGTTAAGTCATGATATCATACGAAGAACTCGTTTTTATCTCTCAATATACTTGTATTTGTTGCAATATCAAAGCTTCCTATTTTCTCAGTCAGCATTGCATGTACATTTCGTTGTTGTTTATGAACAATGAAATCAGAGTGTGTACTCTGGCTACAGTTGAACAGCTTGATAGGCTCATGTGTCCCACAAATATCTCAATCTTGAGTTATTCCATTTCACATGACACTAGACACCATTTTTTATACTACTAAGATGACCGATCACCAAGTCTGTATTTTTGTCTTTGCGAAGTGGCAAGCCTGAGCTGCATGCAACTGATTTTAATTTAAGTAATGCAACTAGTTGAACCTACCAAATACTTAGCCTCTTAAACGTTTCCAACACTGTCTCAGTCATAGGCAACTGCATGCTTCATTCAAAGGTTAATTGGATTGATACAAGTATCGAAGTGATTTTCACTCTATTCTTAATTAATTATCAAAATGACGTCAATTTAGAATTCTCCAGTTTTTCTGCAGAATTCTTCAGTTATTCAAAAAATTGCTTGTAATTCCCGTAAGTCAAAAATGTTTACAAAATTATTAACATCTCAATGATTAAGTTTCGTTTTTGTCAATCCATTATGATTTGCTGTTAAAGTACTTGTGAATATCTTTCCTTCTGTCATTGTTTGGCGTAGTGAGCACTGATTTTCATATTTGTAGTTGCACTCTTAGACAGTTTTGATTGAGCATGAAGAAGGCAATGTAATTTCAGGCACCAGTCATAAACACAGCAGATTTCCATTCATCATTTCTTTCCATCGTCAACGACACTGTCATCGCCTTCAATTATGTTATTAATTCTGTGGCATCTCTTTCTGCTTCCTCATTGTGTTTTCATCCATGTGAGAAATTTATGTCTCAACTCAATTATAGTCTAAATTTCTGCTCACCTGCTAATTCAGAATGTACCTTTTATGCAATTGGCAATGTAAATGATCATGTGGAATTTTGAACGAATTTCTTATCGAAATGAATTAAATTGAATTTTTTGAATGAAAAAATGAGCTAACATTTCTGTCATTTAAATTTGTGCTGTGGAAGATTGGTAGTATCTAGATTCTTTGTATTCTCCTTTCTTGATCGTTCATTACATCGCATTCCTCTTCATGCGTGTATTGATTAGTTCAAAGCACTTCGAAGAAACGGAGATACTGCAGAATATGAACTAGAATTTTACATTGAAATAATGTTTGATGACAACTATCATGACTGAATTACCGATTCGTGGTAATAACTTATGCCATTGAATAAAACATGTTGATTTTGCCAAAATTAATATAAATTGAGAACATGGAAAAGGATTCCATATCTTGAAATGTTTTCCTCTAGCATTTATAGACATATGCTTCCATTCATACCACTAGCAATTTGTCTTGTTGGGTAATAGTGAATTATATATCATAATTTGATGACGGAAAGCAATTGTGAAGTCATGATCGTGTCTGAAATAGAATGATGCTAAATAATTGAATGGTCTTGAATTGACATAACAATTGTAATTTGCCACATGAGTGCATCTGACATGGACAACTTAAATTATCTTTTAGCTATTCTACTAGTAACAGCAAGCATGAGAAACTTGAATAGCTGTGTTTTCGACATACTGTCATGTGGAGTAGCGTATTCTTTGAATGGTAGCCACTGCTACTTTTGAAATTGTACTTCTTTCCTTAGAAAATCAAAAAAAGGTTTAGCGCTCCCAAGGTTATGACGAGGATTTTATTTTATTTTAAAATTGTATAAAATACACCCGACCGGTTTCGTCGCGATAGGACAGTCTCAAGGGCTGATTATGTACATCTCCAAGAGTGCTTAAATATATGAAGTAAAAGGTAGGACAACTCTTCACATCTGTTCATGACGTCTGTTCATTTGTGGCATGTTCTTTGCAATATAGCGAGCTTCAGCCAACCTAGTAGATATCGCATTGCGTTGTTTATTGATTATTTTGCAGTTAAAGTCATTAATACTCATCACTTTAGTCGGATGGTCTATACGATTGTGATCGCTAAGTGCACTTTTGCAGTCACGGTGTGAAATACTTCTTTTATGTTCCTGGAAACGATATCGAAAAGGTCGACATGTTTGGCCTATATAGCTTTTGTTACAAAGCTTACAAGAAAAATTATAAATTAAGTATTTATCATTGCAATTATATTTAGGTGCGATAACTTTACAGATATCACAATTACAAATAAATTTATTTTTACAATTATTATTTACTGTTGAAATGAGGTAATTACCTGGTTTAGAAACGATTCTAACGGGTAAATTGTACTTATTATTTAATTTATTTAATTTTCGTAACATACTGTCGTTAATATAATCTAACGTTACTGACACCTTTTGACTTTCATCGGGAACATTTTTGTTGGTCTTACATGTATGTATACTTTGAACTTTATATTTAGCACTGTCAAACTTGAATCCATTTTGTCTTATTCTATTTTCCATAATAGTACATGATTTGGAGAAATCCGCATCATTAGAACAACGATTGTGGACGTATTCAATACTATTACGTACAAAATTATCTTTGATGTAATTCGGTAGCCAACTATCTTTACGTATCTTTACGTGTACTTCTTTCGCTCAGTCAACTGTTTGCGATCGGTGACTGCTAAATAGTCTTATCCGAACCATGGCTATTATGTTGAAAATTGTTTATATTTTGTACTTGCGTTGTTCATCGGCATTGACGATACTCTTGAAAACTTCAACGAAATTTAAAACATCTATAATAATAGAGCAGTTTTTGTAATTGCTGACAGATCTCCTTGTAAGTGATTAATGTTTTCCATTAAGTGCAGGTCTATTCTTTACAAACTCAATTGTTATTTGGAGGACAAACAATGCACGTTTAATTTGATATCAACTTAATATCATCACTTGGTTTTGATCACAGAGGTTAATGTTATTTCGCCATTATGCCTAAAGTTTCCAATATCATAATATTTGGGATGCTGCAGACCTGATTATGATGCTCGTATATTCCTTTGATTTTAAGACTGACTGCAGACCTGGGTATTGAACATAATGGTTGACATGCAATTGTGAAACACTCGGACCAGTAGGGCTACATAGCTACTATCATACGTTGTGGTTCAGCAGCATAGATGCAGCCTCGAATAGTAGCTACGACTGATATGAAAAAGTTACCGATCGCAATTGCATGTACTATTCGAGAGCTACATTAAGCGATGAAGTACTGTCTATCCGGAGCGAAAACTGCATTCTACTATTGCAATAATAGTACATGTACGGTAAATGTGTTTGAACTTGAACTCAAAATGCAGTTCATTTAATGCTGGTGGAAAGAGTCAAGAGTTTTGATGTCAAACTTTAATCATTCAATTATTGACAGATGTAATTAATTTCGGTCAACACTCATGCATAAAGTGAACAACTGCACTCAAGACATCTACAAATATATCAAAATACAGTGGATGTTATTTTGAATAATTCCATTTTTAACTTTTGCTGTGTTCAGTTTTGATTTCTTCCTCAATTACTTTGATGCTTTCACCTAGCATCGACCTTGATTTCAATGCAATAATGAAAAATTGCCATTGAAACTCAGGCGGTTATAGTGAGTGGAGCTACAATGTAGCTATCGTTCATGAAAGGTTCTTTTAGCAACAACTTCGCTTTACTTAATGGAGCTTTAATGTGATAGACAATTCAATGGAAACCGTTGGTTCTCAATCGTAAGTCTCCTTCATAAAACTAAGACCTAAGTAAATTGACTCTCGTCTTAAAGCATCATTCAATACGAATAGTGCTGGTATACCGGGAAGCCGGGGGGGGGAGCTTTATATGAACTCAGCGTATATACGATGATTATGTTGCAATAGAACCTAATAAAGATATCAAGACATGTTACTAACAATGTTGTTTCATCTGAAAATGTTCAGAACATTTATTTAAATAACTCAATCAGCATTTCATTTAACATCATAAAAAGGATGTACAGAAAGGACTAAGAATGCAGAGATAAGTGCATTGTAAAAGAGAAGCTTGCCGGGAAACTGTCCCAAATGTATTTATCAACGTATGAAACCTTTCAGCAGTGATGAATTCGTGATTTTTTCTAAAGACCTTTTGCATTCCACTGTACTCAAGTGGCAGTGTGTGCATTGCTGGGTTACTGTTGAGCTCATCAATTTGCTCCGGCGCGTGATTTCAATTTCCACTAGTTCTCTCATTCCATGTACATGATAAGGTATTTCCGTTAGCTCTGAGCCGTTCGCAGAAAAGCGTTAAATTTAGTCCTCAAATCTCACTTATAAGGTCCTTTGTTAGAACAATGAGATTTCTGGCTTTGAGATGAGGTGTATCACTTAAATATTGTATTTTACTTCATGAGTGTTGATTTTTGTCCATTCTGAAGAAGTTTGCAAATTGCAGTCCTGTCCTTTCGTCTCTGGCGTTTGTTTTCGATCTCAAATTTTCTAGGTGATGTGCGCAAAAATACATTACGTCATGGCAAGTGCACAATATTCCTCCGGGCATGCCCCATGACCCACAAGCAACCGAAGTACAAGGCTTTGACAGAGATACACAGTAAGCATTTTTATGAGCTTAAACTGCTTCTCATGAAAGTCTGATTCGGATATTGCCAAAGTTTAGAATGATTCTACTGCATCTAATACATAATTTCCGTGGGTCCTTTCCTTTATCTGACAGCGATCGGCTGACTACAATTCTTGACATTAAAGCAATCCCTCTTACACACTGTTGATTTCCTGAATGCAATTGGTTTATTGGTTTTCCTTCATGTTATTCACAAGAAAATAGAGAAAATGCACTGTGATCCTGCTCTGTTCGACGGTCGAATCGCAGATCAAGGTCTTTGTTCGCATTGTAGAACCACTTCGTCCTCTGACGTCCTCGTATGTTCTGATCATGTGCTTCGTGGAACATGGTGTTCTTCCTTTGGGCCACTTCCAGCTGCCCAAACCACCGTTGACAATTTGATTTCAGCACTCCTTTTAGATTCTTGATGCCTGGGACTTGCCTCATCTCCATCATAGATTTCAACCTGGTAGAATAGATCCATCTGATCATCGCATTTTGGCGTCTCTCCTGTCGGCTTACATCTTTCAGCAGGTTTGAAAGATGAATCCCCTTCATCTGGGAAAGATGTCACGATTTGTGAGCACTTGAGGCAGCTCATGGAAAGTTTTCATGCTTTTTGCAAAGCCTCTCGTGGCTGTTGCACCAAAGCATCCTCCTGCTTCATCATTCATGACACCAGGGTAGTAGGATGATGCTTCGACTGCCGATGTTGATGCTTGGTGATGGGACCATCGTTGGTCAGTTTACCTTCGCATCTTATGCACTTAAAATGCTGGAACACGCCTAAGGTGGTGAGATCTGTGCATCGGTGGGGAATTCTATGATTGCAACACGTGCTACGAATAGAGTTTCTGTAAACCCCTCTCTTGCATATTACACAGGGGTTCTTGTATTTGTCTGCGTGAAACATCGTGTGATAAGGATTGCCAATCATTGTCTTCATTTGCCGATGTTGAAGCTTCAGATTTTTAGATTCCATTTTTTAATACTAGAACAAATTTCTAAGGTCTCAAACGGATCGGCCATGATCACAAGATCGTTAGTAGAAGTTAGTAGTAGACAACCATAACGGAAATCCTCAGAGATTTCATGAAAGAAAGTGAGAGGATATGAAGTGGTGCTATGTGCTCCTTCTAAAAATTTATCGAAATCTATTTGAATTAATTGCTTTTCTACTGTAGTTTATGCCAGTTTTGAATATGCCAACGCGTGTGGAACGCCTCCTGTAGCATCGTAGCATCTTGAATATTGTCATGTCCTGAATTAAATAATGTTCTGATTTTTTGTGCATAATAGACCCACATATTTCAATAAATCCAGCTAATTTCAAAAGAAAGATCTCGCGCACCTGGATGGACTTAGGTTCAATTAATCCAGATGCATGAGCTTTTGCAATATTTACTGACATTCCTTAATAAACCAGAGAACTGCAAGTAATCAAAATACACAAATAATGTGCATTGCAATTTGTAGTTAGTACATTTAATGGTATTCTTAGCCTTCAAATCATTGACATGCGTCAGTCTTGATTTCATTCGATGTACTCACTATGATTCGTGTGAAGACTGTGACTTCTAATGAAAATACAGTTGTATGTTTCTTTAACTTCCCGTCCGTCTTCTAATGCAAAATTGTTCTGTCATTCCACCCGTCATTCATTCCACGAAATTTGTAGCTATTTCCACAGCAGCAACAGCTTATAAATGTAAAACAAAACGCTTGTTTAATGATAGACGTGCGGAACCTGTGTCATTTGCTGTTATGACACATAACGAGCTCGTTGATTCAAATGACGACTTCATGACATGTCGTTTTGAGTTTGCAGGAGACTGGCGTCTGTCATCATGCCTGTCTTTCCTCTGACATAACAGAGCTATGCATCGCTGCTGCAGCAGATAGTTTGCTGTTCTATCTCCAAGTGAAAGAAACGCCAAGAAATTTCATTCTCCAGATATGTGACACTACCCCCTGGCGTTGGATCGTTTTCTCTAGTTGAATATGCGTCATGTATGAACAGCGGTGAAGTCAACGAATCAGCAGGAAATGGTCATCTCTCAACAACAACAACTGTCTGTAGGATAAGACTGAAACTGTGGACGTGATATCTTCTTGTCTGATGGTAGAAGTTTTATGAAAGAATTTGCTTTTTATATTCAATTTGATTTTTGGCTTGTGATCCAACTGAAAAGTATCCACATATTCGTGAATTCTACGTGAATTTAAAAATTCGTGAACTGATACTTAAATCACTCTTGAATCTTTCGGAAACGATAACTATTCAGTCTTCTACTACCTCACTAATTTTCACTACAATTTTCACCATTTTAATATATAATTGATGCCAACTTAGGCCTAAATTTTGATCTAAAAAATCGATTCAATCAGGGTACCCAATTGCTTCCTACTCATATAACTGTTCTTATAACATGGAATGTTGTTTTCACTGGCTATAGTGCTCTAGCTTGTGTTAGTGCGCTTTTCAACAGACTTAGCTGTCATTAGTTGTATGTTTTTGCATGTATTCAGTCTTTCTTCAATTATAATTATCATCTGAGAATACGCAGAAATCAGAATCTTTGTCAGAAGGTAATATCATTAGGTTCTGGCTTCTAAGATGCTTCAATGTTTCTTTATCTTGTGCAGTGCTTAGAGGTTGGAGAATTTTGATTGAGGTCTCAGTTTTTCAATAATCCTTTCGCATCCACAGTATACCCGTTTCAATTCGTCTTTAATTTGGTCACTCTTTGGGAGGCATAGTTAGATTTGTATTCCATGGTTATTTTTGTGGGTAATTCTCTGGTTCATGACGATCATTAAGTTCATCCTTCCACCTGACGATAGTTAACGGATGTCAACTGAAATTAATTGTAAAGAACAACAGCTAAAAAGAATATAAAATCAGTATCTATCAATATTGTCTCTTTACAACTCCATTAAAAACGGTTAGTGAGTTGTTCCGTCCAAGCATGGCGGCATCGGTCGCCATGTGCTTTGAAGTGTCCAATTCATTATCTGCGGCCATGGCATTCCAAGACAATACTTGGAATAGATTTGAGACTGTACTGCCTTGTGTTGACAATGATTTGGATTTTAAAATCACAATTTTATACACAATTTTAGTTTGTGTATATAATGAAATTGCAGTTTGTGTATTATCTGTGTACCAGTACGGTCTTAAAAAACACAGCAGGGCAGTATGAGTAACTTGTCTCGATTGTTAAATGATCTACCTTTTCTTTTTTTCTCTCCTAATTTTGGGAGTTTCTCGTATATAGCTTAATGTCTGAGTATTTAGTCTTAAGTTCTGTCCTTGTGTTATCTCCTTCCAATCACTCCCTGTCAGGAACTCTACCTCGATCCTTAAATGACAAACGGTTTACCGGTTTGCTCTATCTCTTCCGATCTGAAATATTGTTTCCTCAAAGTCCTTCATGAAAATATGTTTTACACTCTCTGACTGCAAATGTACGTGTATGTCTCGAGAAATCCAATTAACAGATAACTGTTCTCCAAAGGAAGGAGAATAATGCAGTATCTGAATTTTCCTGAGCTTCAAGACCTAAGTGTTCTTCAATAGCGTTTGTGACGAAGACCAAAATTCTCTAATTGGAGTTCATGCTAATTTCGTTTGATCAAAAAGTGACTCGTCTTATCCCTTCCATAAATATTATTTGAATGCTTTTTTCATCTTCAATTCAAGAATTAAAAATTTGATTACCATTAATCAAATCCTAGAACTCTTGAAGAAACTCATGACATCGCTTTCTTGAAAATTATTGAAATCTTAGAAATTTTTGATTCGTATTTCAGTTCATTAAGAGAAGGTAAGCAAACTTTAAGGAAATAGTCAAAAACAACACAACAAGTTATCGAAAAAGCATCATCATTGTCCTTTTTAGGTTCATCTTATGCTACTAAGCTTGTCCTCCTATTTTTGCATGCATACTTCTATGAAGCCTGCTCAAAGTATCATTGAAGATTCCGCCAGTGGATTCATGTGTCCTTAGCTGAAAAGTAGATAGATCATATACATGACACTACTTCGCTAATGCAAGTCTAAATACATTTCAGATGGTTTATTTGAGTCAAAAAACGGGCTGGTTCTTTCTGTTCTTGTTCTGGAGTCAGTCATTCGATTATTTTCATTTTAGTGTTTGACAAGTTTAGCTGATAAAATGCTACATCCGTAGTTATGGGAAATAGAAAAATGTACACGGCTCACTTGGTATTGCTCCTAGTTCCCAAACTTTTGTAACTCTTTTTCCGGTATGATTGTATTCAATTATGAATTATTCAACCTTGTACACTTGACTTGACTAAATATTAAATCCTATGACCCTTGGGCTTGTTTTCATTGTTAAGATCGTGTGATGATTTTGGTTTTGAAATCAAATGAAGCTTTTTGCAGTTGTTTAATTATGCTGTCCGTGGTCAAGTAAGCAGTCAGCATAGTATGAAATTGATTCATGGCATTTTGGGTTAAACGTCCAAACGATGATGACTTGATTGAAAATTGTAATTAAATTGACATCGGAACGTATTCGAATGAGTTCATTTGACCGGCTATTATCAGTGAAGCAGCCAAAAAATGCCTGAAATTTTGCAAATCATGTATCGTGACGATCATTTTCCCACAAATATCCTTCCTTTGCGCATGACAGATTTGAAAGTTGTAATAATGAGTATTGTCTTTGCGTGCTGTGAAACAAGAGTCAAATCAAGGTATTTTCCTCTTCAACTTATCTAGCATCCGGAAAAGCGATATCATGTCTGTAAATGACAATTTGTGCAAATTGCTTTTCTGGCAATCAGTCAATTTTTTAATACATCAATGATGATCCGCTTTTTTCAAAACTTTGTAGCCATTAAATATCGATATTCCTCACCATGTATTTTAAGTTAGTAAGTTATGATTTCTCCTAATATTACTGCTGTTCAACTTCAGATAGGTCGAATAATTTCAACAGTGCAGTGCATTCCTTTAGTGTTCTATTAGATTCATTTCGCTTTTATTCTTTCAATTCTAAAGCCAACAAGTACTCAAAGATGTGTAAAGAAATTGCATGATCTTTCATTAAGTGTCCACTTTTGTTGACATAAACGTGGAAATATTTCATAATATGCTCAAATAATAACACATTTGACATAAATTTCATATTGTACATCGCAGGTTAAGATTTACATCATATGAAGTTAGGTTGTACTATGTTATTTAAAATGTTCAAGATTTTCGTTGAATGCTTGATATTGCATATTCGGTTGGGATGTGGCATTTTATCAGCTAAATTTTCCATACACTAAAATGAAAATAATCGAATGACTGACTTCACAGTGATAGAACCAGCCCATTTTTGTACTCAAGTAAACCATTTGAGATCTATCCAGTATTTTACTAGCAATTCATTTGAGATGTATCTCTTCTGGTTGACTGATATTCTCCAACGTCACTGTTCTCTATCATGAATTATTGTTTTTCTAGTTATTGATATCATCCAACATGCCGTCTGTATTGGCCTCCCTTGAACAAGAGCATATTTTCATCTGTGAGATATTGCTCTATTCATTTTTAGACTTAGTAGATTAATGCCCTCACCAACATGCCAATGAAACTGCCACCATTAAGCTATCTGCTACTCAGAGCGGAAGCCGATACGATTACTGCTCTGAACATGTGTGCATACATTTTTTATCGACGATTTTTAATCAAAATATTTTTGATCACCTTGAAGTATGACAAGTGCACGTGACTTAGCATTGACTGAACCAGACAAAAGAAAATAACTGGTTATTACATTTCAAGCGTGTTAATAGAAAAATGTTTGATGTGAATCAGCGTTATGCTGATTTTTGATCGTTTCGTATGGTATCTCTCAAAGTCTACAATTTTTAAAACTTAAGATAGAATTAATAATTCAATTACTTTAAAATTAGAATTGTTGATTCGTTATCACGTTGACGGCCCAGTGAATACGAGTACATTGGAGAAATTGGCTTAGAGAAGTATACTATATTCATAGGTACAAAGAATTTTCCATTTTATTACGGCTCAGTCTCATAACAGCGAATCTCAAAATAGCGAAGTATCAAAAAAGCGAATCTCAAAATAGCGAAAACATATTGCATAATCTTAAGAAGTCATCGAGAAATAATGTTTTTATAGTTTATTAAAGGTAATTGGATTAGTAAATAATACCCATCATCCATACCACTGACAAGGATATGAATTTCCATATATACTGTACATATGCCTTGTACAATGTATATGAAATAAGCTTATGAAAAAAATAAGAATGTATATAAAATATATTCTCTAAAAACCCATTATGTACGAGACAGCCCTGGCATAAGCTTGGCGACTGAGTTCATTTAAAATGTATTGTTCGCGCAATCGGTCTAGTATTTCGTTTAAACCAACATATTTCGTCTTTCTCCTTTTTGTTGGTGCTCCAAAATCCAGTTGACTCATCTCAATGTTTTACATTTTCTGCTCCTCAACGAATGTATGTGTGATCTTGAAGATATTTGGATGGGCACTTCCCACATTATCTTTCAGTTTCAGATGCCATCCCTGCAAATGATTTGTAATTCGAACATCACTGTTGTATAGTGATTCCATACTGAAATAGAAAAATAAGCATATGCTTCTTCTATATATTTTGACAGTGAAACGATAGTGATGATATGGCCATTTAAGTTATCTACTAATCAAGCAAGCATAATTTCTCGAGGACTTCCTAAGATTATACAATACGTTTTCGCTATTGTGAGACTTCGCTGTTTTGAGATTCGCCTTTATGAGACGACCCCTTTGTTACAAGTTTACATTGTACTGAAAAATCATTCAGGTGATAAATTCGTTGCTCTTCAGTGCGTCATTAAGAAAATACACTTGATGAATAGAATTGATTGTCGTTTGTCCAAAATGGTAGCAAAAATAGCAGTTCTCTCGAGATACTTTTTATGGTCAGAGTAAGAAAGTAATAAGTTAAAATGGCTTTGACAGGGCCTTCGGCGTCCAGCGCCTTCTCTCGGTCGATGTAATTGGCCGAGATCGGTCCAATTACATCGACCGAGAGAAGGCGCTGGACGCCGAAGGCCCTGTCAAAGCCATTTTAACTTATTACTTTCTTACTCTGACCATAAAAAGTATCTCGAGAGAACTGCTATTTTTGCTACCATTTTGGACAAACGATAATGACTAATCTCTCTCGCCGCATGGTCAACTACAGAATTGATTGTTCAGTGTTATTCTATTGTCATCATTGAATTCACTGGCTCATTTCATCTCATTAGCCTCTTTGAGCCTGGGCATTCATGACCATTCCAGTCTCTCCGACTCCAACCACAGGAGTCGATTATCGTTTTCCCATATTTGACAAGTAAAAGACATTTCCAAATTAGTGCCAGTGAATGCAGTAGAAGAAAAGTTGTGTAAGTTGTTTTTGAATCTGTTCTAGAATCTTGAAATCTCTTTCTCACAATACATGCACACTAGGGTTTTTGGTGGGGGAAAATATTCGAACAATTAAGATTTTTATTTTATTCGACGAATAATTTTCCTCCTTCATTTAGTCAGCAAAACAGATCGATTATGAATGAAAAATACGTTTGAATGTTATGTATCATTTCAAGTACAATATATGCACAAAAATGTCACAATAAGATAAAGCCCAACTTCGAAATCGATGGTAAAAATATTTTTAAATCTAATTTCCTTTCATCCCAAATCATTTAAGTGAGATTAGATCACTTAGTTTTGATCAGATGACCACTCCTACTACATCTAAACACAAGCCTCATTCATATAACAGGAACTATTTTTGATTTATCAAAGTGCAGCTGCATCATTCAGTCGGTATCGCAAACAACGTTAGATTCCTACAACCATGTCAACCGTGAGGATTGTTGGACTTCTCATTGTCGATAATTGGGTAAAATACTTTTTCTATTCGCTTCAAAAATCATTAAAGGGGAAAGGATTTGAATATCGGTTTATTGCTGACTGATTCACATAACCTGAAACAAGTGTTACTGTTGGTATGTAATCATTCCATATCTTTGTAATGTCCCTGCTGGTGAATAAAACCTGTTGCTTGTTATTCACTGTTTTCGACGGCTCACATAAGAGTGACATAACTAGATGGAAAAGTCAAATAGTATTCGATCATTGATCATATTATTCGCTATTTCAATTAAAAAGAAATCTTTATTTTTTGGAACCTCTAATGCACACGCACGTTTTCTTTTTCCTTTTTCTAATTTTTGTGACCTGAAATGCAAGGATACCTTCTGAGGATGACTAAAGAGCCTGTTGGAGTATACTCCGGTTTATAACAAGAAGAAACAGAGAAGAACATTTTAGAAAGTGGGACTCCTAATTTAGTATGTTAAGAAAATGATCCCAAGGCCTCTTCACATTTATAAATGGAATTATTTTCTCTATTCATGCTAATCGATTACAATTATTTCTCATGTGGTTTATTGCCTTTGGTTGGTCCACTTTTAGCAACAACAATTTTGTCGTGCGACATATTTTTGGAATATTATTTTGATGCTTATCTCACCGAAATCAAGTTCAGTTACTGTCATAGGGAATAGTTTTGACCAGCTTGTACAGAAAACGATGATTGAACTAATGCAAAGAGTAACCAATCGTAGAAGTTTAAACAGTCCGAAACAAAGTGAACAGTTAATTTAACTAAAACTAGTAAATTGTAAACGACGTGTACATGACGCAAACTCTCATTAATTTGTTGACATGCAATCGAGACGAACTTGGCATTAAGCTCTATTAACATGTGTTTTCATTTTGTTCGACTTGAATTCAAGCATATAGTGAACCGAAGCATGCTGGTCAAGTAGCTTTTACTCACGTTTCGAAATACGCCTATATAATATCGAATGTGCTTGGGTGGCACCATGACTTCCACAATAAGTCTGAGGCCCCAATAAATCTGTCTTATGTTATTTTTTTTTATTTTCTTCTATTTGGCGCCCCTTGAAATATGAATGGGGACACTCATTATCCATTCTCATCCCTATGTAATTAAGGAATCGCGAGTTATGCAGGTATGCATTGTCATATAATTATCAATCATAATCTAAGTTCAGCTTTGTTTTATTAATGGTTCAGCACTAAATCTCAATAGTTATGTCTGAAACTTGCTGTGCTTGTCGACATTTGTTTCCATTACTCGCTTGTGACATCGATGCGGTCAAACTACTTAGAATTGAATCAGTCTTTGATGTGAGGACAAATCCATCAGTTACTTTACAACGCTTCATTGCCTACAGTCATCTCTGTGCCAACAAGTCGTGAAAGTTTCTTCAATCGGGACGCATTCCTCATATTTGAATGGCTCATAATTGCTTATGTCTCCGTTTTAGTTCAGTTCACACTCAATGTGAATTGCACCTTGATTTACTTAATCATTGTATCAACTGATTGCAAATTGTGTAATTTGCATCCCGCCAGCAAAGTACGAGATAATGAAGCTCAAATGATTAACGGTTATTAAGTTAGAAGAGGTCTTGTTGAGATTTTCATTTATGAAAGTTGGCCAAATTCGCTCTTTTGATGTATTCATGTCTTGTGGCTAAAGATTCCTTCCTTAACACTTTCTTCTACTTCCACTGCGATGATTGATAAAGGGGACGAATGCACCTAGAAGTTGTCAGTAAATAGAATTGTTGAATGTGACCTACAGCGTACAACTCGCAGTAATGGTCTGCTATTGCTTAATCATTCCTTGCCAGCTAATATCCATTCATGTACAATTACCACAGCCAAATTCTAAAGCCCGAATAAATTGTCATTACATTTAAAGATCATGTTCATTATGCTAAATTAGTGAAGCTTTTTAACGTTATTATTCACGCACTGGGCACGTGGACGGTACTGACTGAGTCTGACTTGCCTGGAGCGTTGTGATGCTTATGGTCTAGGTAACCTTGTCGACTTCCAATGACATTTTCGATAACAGATCGATAAGCCAAGTACTTAACCACTACGCCACGGAGACAACCACTAAGCCAAACAAATCAAAAATATTTTAGTTCTCAAACATGTTTCGATAGGGAATCATCTCTAGGTCTTGAAACCTTAAAAACATGCATTTCACCAATGTACTTGTGTTTCTATACGTATGGCAAAATCTATCTTAAAAGCACAAAAATCATTATCTTGTGAATCGGTGTCTGTCCTGAAAGTGTGAGAATAATTCCTACTGAATCATCTACAAATGCATGCTGCCGCTACTCATGCTTTTCATAGAACTTCTCCAGAATCTATATGACGCATGATTAATTAATTGGCAAATTTTCACAATTTTGATCAACTTTGATAATGTGGATATGCTGCAATGATGTCTACATAATACGAGTATCACCGCTAATATAATGCGGCGATTCATAATTGAATATTATTGAAGGTCGAAGAAGCATTGGATATTGAAACTGTCTGTTAGTGTTTTGATCTGATATTTGTTTCATATTTTTTAATGTCTCATAATTTACTTGCGCTTCCGTCTAGCCGTACTTCAGTCCATCTTTGCGTTACCAATCATGAAATTATATCATATCATGACTTCCAATATGCCATCAGTGTGAATCACAAAAGTAGTATGAATAGGTTATTCCACGAAACATACGGCGGCCTTTGGATTATGTTTTCAAAGTTCGAGACTCATGTGTTTTCACACCGAGTGTAATTAGAGGGTCCTTGAAATGTTTTTGACAAGCTATCTCTAAAAGTACTTTTTAATGATAGTTAAAAATGAGATGCTGCACTATTTTTTACCAATTTCTGAAAAAATCAGTCAGGATCACAAGACGGATTCGCTCCTTAAGGAAGACGGTGTTTTTTAGATGCTATATTTTATTTTATGTTAGAGGTCACTAAAATCGTGAAACGAAATTTCTATAGGTTTATGAAATATTTTTTGAAAAATGCAGTTTAAAAATTACTGAAAAAGTTCGATTGCTTTCAGACTTGAATTACGACATGGATCATTTGCGTCACTCATTGTGCATTATAGATAAATTGCTTTGAAATTATCTGCAAAGAGGACCTACATTTTTATTTTATTGAACTTGTTGCACTTCTCAAATTTCTCAAAAAGCGGTTTGAGCAAGTCCTGACAATTTCTGAATTTGGCATTTCTACTGCATCAAACATTTATAGTTTAGTATGACCTATACATGTCTCGATTATGGTCACCCGTTTTCGATTACTGATGAGTGAATTTTAATTTTTGGCTCAAATTACGTGCGGATTTTTTATATGGAATATCCAAATTGCTTATTTCAAGTGAAAAGCACTTAGATTGTATGTCATCCATCTAATACTTACAATGTTCTCTCAGTCATTTGCATTGACTGCGTATTCCTGAATGCATATTGAAGACCTGTGCCTATCCGCAATGTTGTCCCGTTGCCTAAGGGTAGGTCGGACTGTCATAGTATAGTCTCCATAATATTCAGAGAGCTCGCCTTCCAGACACTAGCTATAGTTACGAAGATTCCTCACAGACCTTAAGGTGACCGCACCTTTTTTGGTCGAATTTTGAGGCTATTTAACTGAGAGGAAATAGTTGCACGCCAGGATGGATTCGCACCCGTCCCTATTTACCGTTTCAGATATCATATACACATGTATTTCACATGAATTATGTATTTGCAGATTAATAAATGTCGAAGTTATGAATCGTTTGCATGTATAGACATAGTTCATGATGCTGTTGAAAATGATCATATTCATTCTTATAGTCGCAGATCAATGATCGTATCAAAAGAAGACTTTTGATGTGCCTATTTCATTTCACGTTACCGATCTCTGTATTTCTTGTAAATAAGATAGAAAGCATGCTGAAATCGGACATACTTGAACATATAGGAGCGTCACATGTTAGCTGCTAAAAGGCATGTACATACTTCGTTGCAAAAACACAGACTCTAAAACATGCAATCCAATAACCGATTCGGATCGGGTTCGCTTTGCGCTATTGAAACCAATGAGCTTTCTGGTCGGTCCGATTCCTACTGAAAATTGGTTGGCGTCTTGTGGTACATCCTGCTGCTGCATCAAGTATGCCGCAACTTCCTTGGTCATGCTGTTACTGAAGATGAATGAGAGATTCTTTGACTACGAGCGAATATTATTGGAAGATCCTGCATGCGCAACGTGCAAGTGCCATTTAAAGACTGTTGAGAGACTGATGGTCTTTACACTCGAAACGTAGTTTAGCTTCATGGCGTAATCCTGTTAACTCTATTTGTCAATGTCATATAATTGATAAGTTGAGAAAGTCTTCAGCTGTTAGATGAGAGATATACTTCCAAGACGTTGGATTTTGTTGAATTTCTATATTTGTGTCAATTGACAAATTGGTCCTGTTTGCAAAGGTGCTGAATTTTGTTGGTTACCAACTTGTCAATTAGCTCGAGCGCGCATTTATCAGCGTAGAGTGCGATGAATTAAATGAGTTCTAACTCCACAATAAACCTGAACTTGATAAAGTCTGATAATGTTATCTTTGATATGTATTCAGTCGAGGATTGCCTTCTGTGAGCAATTTATAGATGTCCTTCCAAAAAGGCGAGTGGCAACCCCACCGTCCCTTTTTTAACTTTGACGGTGGCAACTCTGACAGCATCAAACTTTGAATGTGTTGAATTAATATGAGGAATATCCATTAATTGAACACGCACACACACGCAAATTTCTAGCGATTCTCAGATAATTTTGTGCATGGGCACCGCGATATGAAAAAGTCTGAGAAACAGCGCTTTAAAGTATTGCTTATGTCGAAGTACTTGCAAAAATGATCTCATCAATGTGAGTTATTTGATTGGAATGTCTTCGTCTCAGCACAATCTGTTCGACTTACGGTTGAGATGATTTTTCTCGATCAAATAATTTGCATTGAAATAATTATTTTATCAACCTGGATGTCTGCTATGTGAACCAACAATGCTCTCAGTCAAGACATGCACGCATGTACCGGTATACCACTGGCTTGAACCTATACCCTCATGTGAAATCATTGAGTTGCGAATTATATCAGTTCAAATTAAACTTGAACAATGTATAAAAATTTCACAAATTTCTAGGTAAATGGATACCGTCATTAGCGCTGGTAAAATTATTAGCTACGCCTTTTTTTGTCATTTCTAAGTATCAACCTCACAGAAAACACTCATAAGTGCGTCACAGTTTCATGCCCTTCTGTTGACAGATAAAATTATAATCCGCTGATGTTAATTCCTTGCCTCTCTTCTAGTCATATCTCCAATGTAAAGAGAATCTTAGCTTGTGGCATTTCATATTTAATCCGTCTGTACAAAAGGAATGTGAGGATCAAATAATGCAAGTAATTCTTGATAACCTCAATGTATGGAATCGACTACAAGTATATTGCTCTTGTTAAGCTTTACGTATTGAATGTTTCACTCAGTTATCGAAAATATGGCTGCATGCTACTCAAAAGTAAAGTATCCTTAAGTCGAACTAATCTTCGCATTAATTAAATTACATCTTGATATTGAATATGTGAGCGTCTCCTTGATTTTTCCAAACTTGAGTTGTATTAGAATTTTATAGCTGATACTTGACCTATTCCATTAAAGTGAAGGAAGAAGGCCATTTGCTTCATTGAAGAAAGTGACTCTTCGAGGAGATTGAATCAATAAAGGGAATCGTTTAGCATCAGGAAAAAGAGGCATGTTTCTGTTTAATAATATCAATTTCAAGCTACTCTTCTATTATTTGAGAAATATTGACTCTTGACCGACAGACAGTCAGGTAAAAAGAACGGCGCACGATGCCCTCGTCATCCCGTTGAAGTTTATTAATTTATTATATTTTACATTTTCTTATAATGAAAGATCATTGTTTTCCTATAAAACACTTGTTTCTTGCGCAAAATCTTGAATGGATCTTTTAGGATAACATGTGCGATGCTATCAATGTTGTATAAATCACAACACAATATGACTCCATCACACATTTCAGATATTTTCATATAATTAATTATTTATTAATTGTTTTATTATACATACCGGTATAAATATTTAATATAATTACAAATTGATTAGATTTAATCTGGAAATTGGGGCCCTGGCAAATGTGTTTTTGTTATAATGCCAATTATGTCGCTTTCATAATCAGGTTTTTATGAACTGAATTTTTTGTTTTATAGTTACATATACTTTTTTGCCACATAGCTACACATACATTTATAGCATGTTCAGCAAAAAGTACTGTGTATCTGGAACAATATGTGCTCGCGAAGGAGATTAAAGAATTAATTGTGTTTTATTAATTAATGTTTTAAAGATTCAAAACATTTCTGGCATTGTTATATTCTTCGATTTATACGGGTAATGCAGCCTATCAATAGAGACAGCTCTAAATTCCACAGTAAATAATGAATACCTTTAATGTGAATACATGTAACATAAGTTTACGCCTGCCGCTCAGATCAATTTGCTCTCCGTTTTCATTGGATGAATTTTTATGTTCATAATGGGATTCAAGTTATGTTCTGGAACAGTCTATCATTTTTGGTGTTACTGCAAAATCATAAAAGACCGACTTATATCAGACAAGTTAAAATAAAGTGCATAAATTAATCCCATACATATTTACCGTCATGATTTGTTTGAATATCGATTGATTCTCGATGCTAAGTAAATTGCGTAAAAATTATTGGCCTACGGATTTATTTTGCATTTGAGCCGTTGGCAACGATTAATTTCTACTTTTCACTTGTTTGCTCGACCACAACGAAAAGAAGGTCAACCCTATCATATTTCGAGGTTAACTAAAGAATATTATTATTATCATTATCAGTGACAAGTCATCAGACGAATGTATTGAGTTAAGCAAAAAAGGAAGTGTAAAAAATGACGCTACAGATTGTATTTTAATCGGTGTGAGTCACTGTCATGTTTCTACAGACACGTGCTCTGGTGACAAAGGAGCGTCCTCTTAATTTGGATTGTAGTCAAATGTACGTGCAGTGACATGCATTATATTCGTTCAAGGCTCTATTAATGTGCACATTACAACTTGAATATAATCCAATCGAAAAGGAATTTCAAGCAGATTAACCTGAAATTCCTATGTACCTTCCTGTGGCCATTGAATGCGTACGTTTTCACATTTTGTCTATGCTGAGCTCAGATAATAATTTCCCTTCGTAGCACGGGGATGCTGTATAATATTCTTGTAAAATTTTCGGGAACTCAAAATCTCTGACTTTCTGCTCAAATCGTGTTTTAAGCTCGATCACTTTTGCAATACATCGCACTGCAATGTCTGATCATCATCATTATTTCAAATACTTTATGATAATAGAGCGCTTGTGTTTGATCTCGTGAATGTCATGCTCAGCTTTGCCATTTTAAAATTTAAAATAGGGATAAAAATTTCTACGAGGTAAATTTGAACTGATTGAGGATTTAGATCAAGGATACCATCTTGACATATTCAATCCCAAGTCATATTTCGAATCTATGCATTGTTTGAACCCCAAGTGTTGAGTTACTGTGATCTAGGATAGATAGGAAATCAAATAAAGTTTTCATAAATCATACTGACTTTATCACTGCCTGTCTCATTACTCCTTTAACCTGTAATTTTGATTTAGTGCAGTCTAGCGTGACTCATGCTTGTATTAGCACCGAGCAGATGATTTATTTTCTTTATTTTCGTTTGTGAAAAGTACTTTATAGACCACAATGATTTGTTTTTTTAAACATGTTGTATTATCGTGTCTATTGATCGCCAAGATTAAAAAGTGATAAGTATTGTCAATTAATTACCCTCGTTAAATCAGAAAATGGATATTTTCCATTCTGATCAATCTACAGCTACTTTTGATTAATATTTAAGACATTTTAGTCATTTAATTTAGTTGAAGATAACAAAGTGAACTAGAATATATATTATTATCATTTATTGCAACAATTATTATTTTCTATTAATTCATGCTTATTTTATTCATTTAAATGCGTCAATTTATGTTTTATGAAAGTCATCCTTTCCTGTCGACATAATCTGTTCGCTTTTTCATCAGGTGTCAATGAATTGAGCTTAACTGCGTCAACGTTCTCTGTCTGTTTGCCCCCATCCATTGTCTTCACAACTTGAGTACTGTCAATATAATTGAGTGACATGAAATTGTGAAAGAATTTAAATCCGCACAACGTCACCCACTTGTCTGAATGAAGAAGTTTATTGTTGATGACCGTGAAATTGGTGTTGATGAACGGCAAAATCACAATGTCCGCCGCATTTTGACTCGACAGAGTACCGCGAGAGTTCTCTCGGAAATGAGAGAACTGGAGGTGAAGCGCGTCTTCCTAGAAAATTTTGAGAACAAGCAGTGCACCCTTAGAAAAACCTATCCATCAACCTCACTGTCAGTTTGATCTCGTTTCATGTGAAATGAAAATTAATGCCTTTGGGCACCTGCTTGTCATGCAAACCTCCAGAATTCTCTGCAAAACACAATCCAAGCAACCACGTCAATATGGATTATTGCTTTGTTAAATTATGTGACGCTCATTCCATGTGATTGACACTGATGATTGCCACGCGATAGTATCTTTCAAATACACTCATTTTGAGTCCTTGTTTCCATACATTCTTCACACGTTTTCTCCATGTCAGATGGTATTTCAACGCGTTAATCCTAATTGGCATGAATCTTCAGTTAAGACTTTCTGGTATGAAATAGTTTTTCGTCTTTAGTGAATTTATGTCGACTCACATTGAAGCATTCTTCTCACTTGATAAGTGCAGATCAAATCTAATTTCGTTCTTTGATTCATCCGTTATGAATGGGTGGAAATGAAATTGATTTCAGTAAGCGTCGTTCACTACAAATGATGAAATTTTCCACTTATTATCAAATTCTCAATTCGTGAGTTGATAAATGATATATATTAGAGTTAGCCCGGAATTATGAAGAAGTTGCCGATTTTTTTCATCTCTAATTTTTGCAGAGATATATTAAGTGTATTGCAATGCAATACATGAGGGCTATTATACAACTATTATTCAGGTGTTCTGAAATTTATTTCCAATCGTTTCAAACTAAATTCGTATTTGTTAATTGACAATTGAACAATCCAACTAGCTGATTTTGATTGCGCCAACCGCTCTCCAACCCATCTAGGTTCCGTAAACCCTGGTAGCTATTGCTAAAAGTGTAATTTTAAGCTTTTCTCTCACATCAGTTCACGTCGATTGTCAGACATTTTCACTATTAGGCATTGCTCATTTATACACTAAATATGCAAATATCTATTCCATACAACTGAAATGTATTTGATGGCGTGCTGAGCTCTTCTTAAATTATAGCGCTTAAACATACACATACATTCTATGCAAATCCTATTTTGGTCTACTGACAATCATATACGAGTATATCATACTCGTATAGCCATCAAAATCTCTAAAAAGATGCAATCAAATATAATCGTATTGCGCGAACTGTATGTCGTGAATTTATGCCATTGTCAATAAACCTTCGCAATATGCCTAATTACCCAACTTACTCTGATGATTGTTTGGTATGTCAGGAAAGCATGCACTATTATGCTATGAAACTGCCTTAAAGTATCTATCTTGGATATTGTGAAATAAAATTCAGCCTTAAAAATAGATTGCATTCCTTTTAATCATAGTAAGCTTAATCCATTGCATAAAAGCAGGATTAGTAGACCTGCATGTACGTGAATGTAATATTGTGCTCCATTTGTGTTATTATCAAAAAAACTTATTTAATGACATGTCTTCGTAATGAACACATTACGCATGTCTGTGATCGACCTCTGCGCATGCATAGTATTTTCAAAAAATCAAATGTTCCACGACGAAAATGTTTCTATTAAAATGTACACTGCTGATATTTCACGACCACCTCGGATCGCGTCTTCAGGACGGAGACTGACATCGATATCTCTAAATGAAATGAACATCAATCATTCGCCAGACCATTTGATAGACGAAGTCGATAAGGAGCAATAAAAGAAGAATTAAGACAACACGATAATAACAAAGGAAGATAATAAAATCAGAAATTTACAGGTTATTACATGCAGAAGGGAATGCTAATTCACAACGATTTAAAGTTTGTCGACTTTTTGAGAGCCACGCTTCAAGGAAAAGTCTTGTGTGATAGTTGTTCTCAGTTTCCAGTATTTTTGCTTCATCCCACATGATGACATGACCACTCTCAATAGCGTGTTCTGCAAGTGCAGACTTCTCCGGATACATGAGACGTAAGGCCGAGTGATCCTGATTAACTCTCGTTCCCAGACTGCTGCCAGATTGTCCAATGTAATATTTATCACAATTGTTACAAGATGATTTGCATACCACTCCCCCTCTTTTGAGAAAAATAAATGGAATCCTTGGGGGTGGGCAGAAAATTGCGAATTCGAAATTACTGATGAGCGAACGAAGAACATCAAAGGTCACTACGCAATATGGACACTTACTCTGAAATTGCTGATCACTCGTTAACACCTGAACATAGAATAATAATTGGAATACACAAATTATCGAAACAGATCAAAACAGCAAAGAACGGCGTGTAAAAGAAGCCGTATGGACTAAAAGATACAAAAAGATAAAGTGATACTTGGAACAATGTCATTCCTAGCCAGTGAGTATTGAGTCCTTTTTCCATCTTACTGTAATACTTAGATATCTCCTACTCATGAAACTTTTGCCTTATTGTTCCGTTATCTTAACATTTCCTTAAACTCTATATCTCAATTTTCTCATATTTCTGACATTTTGAATTTCATATCCTGTTTGCCTTTTATCGTGAACATGTTTGTCCGAAGGACATTGAAATGCATCGATATTAAAAATCGAAAATTTTCGATCGGTTAGTTTGCTCTATCCTTTATATTTAAACATGCATTTGTATGTTGCTTTTTATGGCTTCAATTTGCTTAATTTAATTTGGCTGAAGAAAATGTGATTTTTTTTTAATCCATTGGGTGGCATTCCTTCATTCTGAATCACATCTGATTCATCAATGCTTCTACATGATTGGAATACGTATAAACGTAAATGAGCGACTTACTTTCGATATGCACTGGTACATGTACATGTAACTGTTTTTGAACAAAGTAACGTGTGTTATCTAAGAGTTGCAGTGAGGTCTAAAAGTTGAGAGTGCACTCATAGATTATTTCTATAGAATTCAATTTCTTGATTGAATCTGCTTTACATCAGGTCATCGATTTTCAAAGTTACATTCATTGATTTTGAGTTGAATTTTTTTATTTCAAAAGTACATTCTTTAATAGATTTTGCTTCATTTGAAAATATGAAATGATCCACAGTCTGTTGGTATGACTGATATGTAAACTCGGTCACACTTGGTTCAGGAATTTGCCTGGCCGTCCGATAGATTTTCAAGATTATATGTCTGTTGAGGGAGTTCTGAGCTATCACTAGACTTCATGGCTTCCACTGTTTTTGTAGCAGTTGTTACAGCTTTATTCTGAAAAATGTTACCATTGATGCGTGATTAGCAATAGATATGTTGTCTAATCGTGAAATTCGATGCCATTTTTACCGAGTTGATGGAAAACGTGATCCTCACGTTCCTCAGTTATTTTGAGCAGGAACTCGTTGGCGACAGGCATTTCCCCCTTCCCGTCTTCGTGTTTTCAAGTAGGACATCTCGTTGTATGATTCGCATGTCAAGTTCCCGATCGCGTCACTTCTGATTAAGTTAATTCAGTTATTGAGAAGTTATACTCAACATTGCGACAGCACAAATCAAATTTCAAGTGTCATGCACGACTTTTTGTGATTAACTGTTGGAGAAGCATCATAGATAATAACGAGGCACTTGTAAATCATCCTCATGTTTAATGTGCTGGTTTTTTCTGACATGACGATGAAGGATTGCCGTATTATTGAAATGTAATATCTGTTTTGGATTAGAGGATGTCTCTGTCTGAGGTAAAAAGCGGTGATACAGAAGAGAATGCAGTCATGACAGCTGCGTACGTGTTGCCAAGTTTTTCGCAATCTGTTTTTTTCAATGGATATATTTGAAACCGTGGGATGACATCCTCTCCATCATTCTAAGTGGATAGCGTCCCGTTCATTGAGGAGTTTGTTCCACGTGTTTCATTCCTGCTTCACTTGACTCTGGCCGTTAGATATGAAGTCGAATGTAATGACGGCAGTATGAGGAAAAGTGACCGAACTATGATGACGTCTCATTCTGAGGATTCCATCAAACGCCAAGCGCTAATGCAGCTTTGGGATGAATTGCTCTCGGTCTTTCTCGTAAATCATGTATCTTGTCGACGTTTCGAGTACAGCGACCTTCAAAGGCTGATGATAAATGCGCACGCAGCGGTTTCCATTTATTATGGCTGAGAGTTATGGTTCCTCCCGCTGTCGCATGCTAGAAATTCTCTTAGCCCCATCTTAGGTTGCCTAATTTATCTTGATCAATGCCTTTTATTGGTCATTCAAGCGTGCCGCGCCTCTACCCCTCTCACATCAAAGCTTGAAGCAGTGAGTTCGGCACTGCCGAGCGGCACTCTTGATATCATATTTCAAAAGCTTGCCGCACGTAGATCTCAAACAGCTCTATTAGTGTATCGAATTGCATTGCGAGAACAGATGATGCCGCTGTTCTTTCGGTTTTGTCATTCTTGACCTCACTGCCTTTGGATTTCGCGCCTTGACGAACTACTCTACTGTCGTTGTAAAGCTGTTTTTCCGTTTCGTCGAATTTTGTCTTTGTATTTGTCTCTATCACTTTGTGTATCGAATAATTCGTTCCCGTGCCAAGATGCTCACTTGTGTGTCGTCGTTATCATTTTTCTTCCCTTGATTATCTTCAAAACAACATGAGTACGCCGTTGGAATTTGTCGCTACACAAATGAAATGTTTTGCGCATTTTTGGAAAAGAATCTTTCGATTATCATTGTCGCAATTTCGAAGCATAACCGTTTTCGATTAAGAGTTCATAATTGTTTCAGAACAGCGCTACCAATTAATTGATTTCTCGTGAAAAAAGAAACTGAGCGAATGTAACATAAACTTGAATCTAACAGAAAACGTTTGTAGTCTCACCGGCTGATTTAAGTCTCTTTATGAAAGCGTAGATGACCGACTTTTCTCTACTTAAGTATGAAATCACTCCATTGAATTGCCTTTTCATATTACGTATTTCAACTGAGAACGACATGATTCTGTTAACCTTTGTGTTTCGATATATTCCTCAACGTCGCTTGTCGGACAGGTTTTCAAAAAGGGCTGATTAATGTGAATGAATTTTGATTTGTCGTCAACTTGACGATACAACCTGTTGATGATGAAAGAATAAAAATCTGCATCATTGAATCTTCCGAATTTTTTGTTTTAACCGCGTGTTTTTATTGAGAATTCATGATTTCAAGTTCAAATATTTCTCATCTTAATGTGAAATTAAAAAGTATGTTGACACATGTATCAGTTGCGTAACATTGAAAGATTATTTTTGACATATTGGTAAAGTGTTGATATTCATTCCGTTGAGCTTCTGCATTTTTGTGTAAAATTTCCAGTTCGGTCCGAATGCAGCTGTCAAGTAACAAGATTTACACAGTAGCATAGCTAGTTGCTCCTTGCTAGTGAATGAACCACTATAGACTATTTTAGTGAGTACGAACTGAGGCGGTTTTCTGATACAGGTTGGAGGCTGATGCGGTTGTTGGATAAGCCGTTACAGTCATGATGCATACATAGGGTTTACACTAGAGTATACATATAATTGCCGATATCACTATGATTTTGTGATGAAATCACTTCACAAATGTGGCACTTTGTCTTCTGCTTGAACATATTGCGCGTGTCTAAATGGATAAATGATTAATATTTAGTTAATCTGAACGATTATTTCTATTTAGTTCATCAAGTTGAACTCGACTGCCTATCATCCTCTAAATATAGCACCTGGTCAGACAGCCGATTGAAGACAAGAAGCATAGAAAGAATATATGTATGTTGCCAGATTTTGTTTTATATTCTCAATGTTCATAAAGCTTTTTGAGAATTTAAACTTTCAATTTCGTTGAATTGCATGGTATGTCCAATACTTCAAACAACTGTCAAAATATGATAGTAACACTTGGCATACCTGTGGATGTAGATTTATTTAAATATATCATGAAATGGCTTTACAATAGACAGAGGTGCCTACAAATTAATTGCAGATTGTCTGCTGAATAAAACGAATATTTTGCGCATTTTTTGTTGAATTTTCAATTTATATAAAGCTTCAATGCAGTATTCAAATTCTGAGATATTTTATGTTCTTACCCAAAGCGTCATCTAGTCAACATTTCCATCATTTGTTCAGTTGTGCGCATTGCATTACCATAAGCCTATCTTGCTGCATTTATTCTAAGCTTCGATGACACTTGTTGAATTAAAATTACCGCTGATTAATTATCAATTTGCCAAATATTAATGAAAGCTAATTTTTAAAGATATCAATATAAGCCTTTATCCATGAAAGTTAAGACCATGATGTCGATAATGGAATGATGATTACCGGACAGACTGAACTTTTAGGGAACATCATGATCGGGCGAACTGTTGATCTTACTGTCATGTAGTATGTATTCTTTAGGAAATCAGTTTCAATGCATAGTTTGCTGTTGATCTCAACTCCAGATATACTTCAAATCAATCCCAAATTAGATTATTAATTCAAACCCTATCAGAGACAATTTGGACGTGATCTGATACAAAAGCGTATTGTTCTATGGGGAATATCGACAAAAATTCCCTCGGTATGATTGTATTCTAGACACCTTAAGTAATATGGAAGCAGGAGAATCTTGTGTGCTTCATCTCTATGCAACAATACTTGTCAGAAACCCTGTAAAATGTCATTGTAGTTCGTTTTTTGTGTTACATTTGCAATTTTGGGTCTTCATGAAGGCGTTGTCATGGTTGTAAACGATGTGCCGCCATTGTTTTGTGATTTCCGTTCTGATGTATTCCTGCAAGTTTTCCCTTATTTGAGATCTCTTATTTTTCATGTGCCGTCATCTTACTTTGAAACGGGATTGCTGACTTTTCTGTCTCATAGATCAAAGCTTTCTAAAAATGAGCCGTGTCGCCTTTACTTCCAGTCGCTTTTCTATCTGTTGACTTAGGTTGCGACAACCCACTTTTCGTATCAGAGATGATTTTAAATCTCAGAAACCTATTTCATTTATGTTTCTTTAGTAATAGATATTACAGCAGTTGTCTTCTTTCATCATAATTACTGAAGTATAATATTCTCCTCATTGATTCGTCTTACACGAGCAGTTACTCGAAACAACATTAATTTGTCCATTCTTAAATTATTCTAAACCATAAAATGAACTAATCTCAGTTCTGAAAGTGCGCTGGCCTAACCATGCGAAGCATCCTTTAGCGCTTTCGACGATAGTAATAGTTTCGGTCTCTTTTTATTTGATCAGAAATACTCTCTACAGAGATACAGCTCTAGCAACCTTGTTTTAAAAGTTTGTCTCAATGGATTCTCATTAAAAGTTTAGGATAATTTAGGGAGTTTTGTCTTAAGAGTTCGAAATTTGTTACTTTTTTAGAGATTGCTTTACCGGTAAGTCCACCGTATGCCTTATAGAAATCGAGAAATCGAATGATGTCTAACGGTCTGCGTTGAGCAGCTATCAGTCTTGCTCTTAATTAGTAGGTTGCAGTAGTACACCGGCCACCTAAAACCAGGACGGTTCTCAATCATGTATCTTCATTTTTCTATTTTTAAGTTATCAGTTTTCAATATGTCTGTTATTAGCTTCCTTTGTTATACAGTTCTGAATTCAGCAGGATGTCCCTTTTCTCTTTCTATACTGTAAATTTCTAAATAATACCTCATTTTCATCCATATTTTCTATTTTCACTATTTACATTCGCTCTTGTGCTGAGAGACAAATTTGGTGTATGGGCTCGTCCTCTTCGCTCGAACTTTGTTTAAATACTGAACCAGAAACAGATGATCTGCTTGTTTTTTGATAATTGCAATATTGTTTTAATATTGTTATGTGAGTATCTTTGTTTACGTTCTTAAGTCGACGTAAGAACGTGCGCAACACCCAGCATAACGTGTAAATTGGGAAATTGTACTAGTATGTTATTATGAGTTGCATTTTAATGTAAAAACTTCATTCCCTCCTTGACTGAACATAAGTGTACTTGACTTGGAGCCCACGGTCTTACAAATTCAACATGCAGACAACATGCAGACCTTCTGCAAAACTTGTTGATTTAACGCATTACATGTACGCGCTCTTTGATGTGCTTAAGTCATTGTGGTGAAGACCTTATAAAGAAAAAGTAATAACGCCACTATTATTCAAAGTAGATCAAAGATTCAATATTTAAAGATAATCTTGGATTGTTTCCAGATTACGAAAATTATTTAACCAACTGGTAAATCCGAAACTGCTTTCTTTTACAATGTACAGTTTTTTCGCAAATAACGATATTAAAACGGTTACTTTAATGAAACTAATGTTGAGATTTTTCGAAAACAAATGCAATTGCCTTAATTTCCCACCCATGAAATTGGACAAAATTATTGACATGGTTTTTGGATATTATCATTGGAACCAGTGTGGCGCCTGCAGTCCAGTGACAACTTATTTGACGTTTGAGTGGTGTAAAATTAATACTAGCTGACATCGTCTGAAATAACGAAGACTTTCGACCAGTTCAACGACCGGTTTTTAATCGGGCCTGTGTTTTTTAAACTGCTGGTTCGTACTACAGTCATTCGTACTATATTCGTTCTAAATTTACGCAACAAGTGAAAGGCGTCCATCTTTATTACATTTTCGAGAGTAACATATCTTCTAACCTCGTGCTATGTTTTTCCAGTCGCCAGCCGTCAGGAAAATTCATCCTGACGTCTGGGGCCGGCAGGATAAAATTTCAATAGATATATAGGATTTATAATTAAGGCACATAGTGACATAGAGATTAGAAGATCAGGAATTCTATGGTCTCTGTCAGGCAAGAAAATCGTAGAAATCTTCGCGGCTTCAGATTTCTACATATTCTTGCCTTCCAGAGGCAATGGAATAGAGTCCGAAGGGTGAGGGCAAAGTTTGTTGATCGAGAATAATGCAATAAAAATGGATATCTTTGCACGAGATGCGTAAATTACTGTTATATTTCACAGGATCCTCAGAATCTTTGAGCATCCAAATTTTAGAGCTGTCAGAAATCTACGAGTACCTCTATTTGTTATGGAATTGTAGATATTAGCGATATTTCTAGAGATTTCCATGTAGAACTCACCTTTTTAGAGGATGAAAGACGTTCTATGTCCTAATGTATTTCAATGAAGGAGTGCAACAAAGACTTTATTTTTGCAGTCCTCGAAGTTTATTCACTCTTTGGAAAGCATAAACTTTATTGTGGAGGCAATTATCATAGAGATTATTGCACTGTAAAATATTAAATTGTTTATGGTATGTGTGGCGGGGGGGGGGGGGGTCGGAGGTCCATGCCCAGTTAAGACACAGCAGAATTTAAAATTCTCTCTTGAAAAGTAATTTATGATAAAAAGGACAAGTCAAAAAAACTTTCCGGACTGCAACTGCCAATCGTACATTTAGAAAGATAGGATCTTGATTTCTCATCTTAAGTTTCTTTCAACCTTCAGGATGCGCAGTGTTGTCAACCGAGTTTTAAGATCCATCATCAAAAAAGACGTGATGACATTTACTTTTAACCTTAATTTTTGCTCTCAGGCTTTTGAAATGTATTTGATTTATTCTTTTATGAAAACGTAATCGATGATTTTGCCTCAGTTCGATGTTTTATTTATATATGACATCACAGATGTTATTTCTTTGGGATATCATGCTTGTTGCACAGTCTTCGTAAAGAAATAAAAACTATTCTTACTTCGGAAAATTGCTACAACCCTAATGCAAGTATAGGGTCTCATCATGATTTGCAGGGAAATTATAACAGAAAATGGCTGTAGTGATTTCTGAATGTAAAATTCTATTGAATAATATCTCAATTTGCAATTTTAAGTGCTGGTAGACGTATGATGTCTTTATTTAGGGTTTCTCGCAATTTCATCCCCGTGTAAAATATTATGCAGTTGTTCCTCGTTGGATTTAATCTCAGGCCTAATAAATGCTGACGTCCTAAAGAGGCATGTTATCTATGTGAAAGTGTTATGAAAATATTTTGCGTAGACAGGCTATTTATTCCACTTCCAAAGAAAGGACTGAAGATGCCGTCTGCCGGCAAACGAATGTACATGGCTTTGTTTGATCGTTACAGTCTTGTCTACGACCATTCCTACCCTCCACGCACCACTACTAAATTTAGATCAATAATTTGCCGATGTTTCGGGTCCAGACACTATCTCAAAGAGGATACATAATGAAATGAGTGAATGCTCATATCGCATATGTATCTGTCTTGAGAAAGTGTCCGGTCCGATACGTCGGCATCTCTCTGCAATGATTTAATTTTGCTTTCTGGTATTAATCACTTCCGGCAGAGAATTATGTTCTTTTGTTTCTGAATAGATTGAATGTGCTGTCTGGCTACATCTGTTAGACAGTAAGATTATGTATATGATTTGATTAACTTGTTCTGTCATTTCAGTAACTCATAAACTAGAAATTGTCTTCAATAACTTCGAGATATGATAAAGAATATACGTTGAAAGAATCTGCATAAATGAAGGCACAACAACATGAAGGACAATATCCTCTAAGAAAATTTTTAGCATGCATAAATATTGTACTAATATTGTTGCATAAGGTCGGCTTTTGTGCTGTAGTACTGAGAAAATAGTTTTAGTTGAATATACAGTGTCCATGAAGTTACACAACTGAGATCAGTAAAATTACTATGACTTTGCGGAGACCCTGTATTTGCTTGGTTATGAATATATCACGGACTTAAACGAGTTGAATGTATTATACTTATTTCTCGATTAACGTGACTCAAGTGCCTGTTTGTAATACGATGTATAGCCTACATAGTGTGGCAGAATTTGGTTCTCTGTTACAAAAGTTAAGTGGTTCGGAAGGTGGTCCGTTGATTTGAAAATCAAACTGATATCAGAAAATGTTTTGCATTAAATAAACTTTTATCTTATCTTCTTGTTCAGTATACAAATGACTTGATAATCATTTCATTTTCAGGATCGATATTGGCTTCCTCTTGTGATGATGGCTGTGTTCGATTGTGGCAATGCAATTATTTAGAAGTCTGGAAACTTATGTGTGTGATGCGACCGGATTCAAATGTACCCACTCATCATGTGGCTCAAACAGATACTGAAGGAGACTCTGCTGTTACACCTTACCTCAAGATGGGAAGTGTAATAGGACGTAACCAAGCTGTTTGGAATTGATTTACCTTTGTGTCTGTAACAGAAAATAAATGTCATATTTTACCAAATAGTTTTTTTTGGTTTTCCCTTGTAAGACAATGAATTGTGAGATGACACTGAAAGCGTGCGAGAAAGCAGTTAATGGTTGTTATTAGTGCTATAAACTTGAATACATGATCTCTTAAAATGAATAGCAGGAAATCAAATGATATATTTAGGTTTGGATATGCTGGATCTGAATGAGAACATCAGGAGCTTAGCAAAAGTTAGTTGTCATGGACTGTCCTGAGAAGAGATGGCCGAGATGCTCTCAAACATGCAGTTTATTTTGAAGCTCAGGGGCCTAAGAAATTGAGGGCGACCGAGATGCATGTGTAGAAAGCAGGCTGACGAAGTGAAAAAAATTGGCTTGAAGGAAAAATATTCTGCTAAGATCAGTATTGATATTTTTATTTATGCGAGCTGTAACTCTTCGAGAATAACATCAGGCAGCATGGCGAAGAATTGATATTAAGAAAAACTAACTGATATAAATCAGTGATGTCAATCAAAATGATGCGGCTTTGAATACACTGGTCAAACCAATTGAATTGTAAATGCTTCTTCGTTTTGTGATTTCACAACTTTTTTCTTACAAGCATATACTATCATTTCTGCCAACAAAATTCTCAACTATGAATTTTGTTGTTTGATTTTGATACTTCATGAAAAGCTATCTGACAAATAAAGTTGAACAAGAGAGTAATAAATGTAGGTGGTTCCATAGAGTAAGTATATTAGGTAGAGTGGTAACTCCGCATTTATTAAATCCCCAATGTGTATACACTTTCGATTTTATCAAATGAACTCATGGGAGATACGGTGGTATTGTCACCAGATATGAGATACATAAATTTTTGCAGTTTTGAAGAAATTTGCCACGGAATTAAGTGATCGTGATTGCAATGCTGAAGGAATGATGGTGTTTCACAGATTCTCATGACAACCTTGGAGATTTAATGTTCGCTAAATTAGCAATTCGATGGGTTCATATTATTTTCATGCTCAACCTCAAGAGAATCTTCTGAAGCGTGATCATATGAAAAGCAACCTGCCACTTACACAAAATAACAGAATCAAAGACAACGATATTTCAATTAACTTTGAAAGATGTAAATGGGTCCACATCACTATTCAGATTCAAGAAATGATGCATGAATTTATTGAATCATAAAATCATGCCGATGAAAATTGAATTGAAAACTTGAAATTTCAGCCAAGAAAGCACGAATAATATCGCGACTTTTTCATGAAGACTTCCATTATAATGCGGATCATGAAATTTCCTTGATAATCAGCTTGATTTTCCCTTAGTTACGTTGCTTATTATCAAATATTCATTCCTTTTGATATCCAACTTCCCGGTGAAAAAAAACTGTCGGATCTGTCGGTCAATTGTCGGCCCGACAATTAACCGACAGATCCCGACAGTTTTTTTTTCACCGGGTTGCTTCATACTACTTATATAGGAGAGTCATCCCGGTAGTATATAAATTGGCAAATTTTGATTGTTTTCAAAAGTGCTCAAATAATTTTTTGGACCACGGGAACGTCATCTCCGCAAAAAACTGAATCTTTTGATATAAAAATTTTCACTGTATACAGATACTTTTTGAGTCGACACTCTACCTGTATATCCCTACTCTATGGGTGGTTCATTGTAACCCGCACATGCACATTGAACCACTTAGGTAACAAATTCAATTTGTGACGAGATGAAATTCCACAAAAAAGTCCAGCAACCCGGAGATTATTTAGGATGCCCTCAATTTTCCATTCCAGCTTGTTTTTGATTTATTTATTTTAGTACATTCAAACTGTTGAGCAAAGCTAAAAACATGTTCAATGTGCCCCAACCTCACATCTGGCCATGTAGACGACAATGCTGCATTGATGATATTCAGAGTCTCAAAAATGAAGATGCGGCAGTAGCCAATCATTTTCCATGAATGGGGCTTATGAGTTCGATCCGTCTAAAATTTAGTTCAGGAAGTTTGAATGAATCCATGAATGTCACTCCTGGTAATACACAATTTCCTACGTTTTTCGGGTTTTCCCAAAGTGTGATATATTATAACAGAACATGGTGATAGCGCCTATTGAAATCACTCGTACAACGACAATGTAATAGTTGTATAAACGCAGTTAGAGAGACAATTAGGTTATACACGGTGGAAATAGCATAAACTATTAATAAGTCATTGATCCACTCTGCTGCCTTCGTTGATATTATTGAAACCATTTTGATCCTCGATGAAATCTGAAAGAATAATTATAGGGGTCTACTTTGATATTTTAAGAATAACATCAGACTATCTGAATCGGCCTATCGAAATAAAGATTTCGAAAAAGAAACAGGCCTGATCGATTTCCGAAACGCGTGCAGGTTCATTTATTAAAAACCATAAGATGGATTTTTTTCCCGACCTATTATAGAAGACAATCAAGGTCCAATTGTAGGTCTTTGCCTATAATATTAAAATAAAATCTGTTTTCTAAGTCGTTTTTAAAAAATATTGACCCTGCATGAACTGACAAAGTTGGGTTTACTGTAATGAGACTATAAACTGTAGTCTAAGTCACGAAAAATTACGTTTTTGACCTCTAGGTATATTCGGGCCGAATGCATCGGGATATTTTACATAAAATTTGCTAATGAAATACTGTAATCTATAATCTGTAAGACTTTCTTATCTCTCTCACCCTTCAACAACTTTTTTCCGAATAATTTCATTATTTCAATAAGCTTCAAGATCTACTTTTTGGGAGCCACCGTCATGCAAGTTTGATGCTTCAATGTGTCGAAGAGAAGCATCATAGGTATGCCCTTAGAGAAACGCATTTTTAAGAAGGTTTTAAAAAACTGTTTTTTTAGGCATAAAATATTTTTTAGCAAGCGCTTATTAACATGTTTTTCTTAAATCAGCTTCAATCATAAGTCTAAATGCTCGATTTGAACATATGTTATTTTTAATCAGTCTCGTGTATTTAAGCTGCGATAGACCTACTGTCAACACTGTCTTTTGTGCATGGCTTAAAACCGTGTTTTTAAGCATTTTGCTTTAAAATAATTTCTTCAATGGAAAATAGAATAGAATGTTCACATGTAGTTAGCACAAATTCCTCAAAGATGAGAAAGTGCGGAGTATACGTGTACAACATTTAAAAGTAGAGCACCTTATTACAAGACAAAAGTAGGTGGAAAGTTAATATGTAACCTGCAGGCCGTCTATTCAAATTGCATCCGAAAGTCATTTCAACTGTATTTTAGGTTTCCTCTGAGATGCTTTCAGCATGTTTTTTCTTCTAAGCCGTGTTTTCAACATACACGTGCTTGTAAAGCATACTTTTGAAACAATTCATGTTTTTACAAGACTGTGATTGGTTCTGAAAGTTGTTAATACGTACGTCAGGAAGAGAAACAGTAATCCTAGTGTTCTATGCATTAATAACTGGAGGCGGATTTGAAGACTTGGAATATTAAGAAATTGAGTTGCTGTCGACAAATAATGGCGGTCGGTGACGGTAATGCTTGTTATGCCTACTTAAGATGTAAACACTCGAGGCTGGTGGGCATACAGCAATCTACAGATAGCACGTTATCCATTTTACAAGTGTTCGATTCGCTGAAGCTGTCGATTCATTTCATTGATTGAAGGATACTCCTGCAAAATGTTGGAATAGAAAAAAACAGATTAATTGTAATTCTTTATTAACCCCATTGATGTAGGCCTACCAGACCAATATGAGGGCCTAAATGTACCCAAGGCATCTTATTAAAATGAATTGCCATTGGTCAAGGTCAAAAAGGGATTTTCTAATCAGGGACAGTTTAGGCTGCAATGATGATATTGCATGAGGATGTAGGCCTACTGCTTGAGCGAATATATACTTCGTCATCGATTGTTTATGTGCCCGTGTTTAACTGCTCATGAGCCGTCTACATTATGATTTTATTGTAAGCACAATCAAAATATTATTGCAAATAGGAGTGCCGTCTGTTGATCATTCCCATACATTCTATGATTCGCCATTCTGGCTCTGAAATTCAAGCATGAGACTAAGCCGATTCAGAAATCTTCTTCATCTGGTGAGCTCCTTTATTTACTCTCATTCATGATTTTACACCTGTGATTTTCTATCGGCACAAGACCTATACTTTGCCTGACCTCCTTTTCTGTATTTTTTTAGCCATGATTACACGAAATCATGAAAATCATGTTCCCAGGCATGGAACAAATTTTCTATTCATACCATTCAGCTTAATTCTACACTCTGTTCCTAATCAATTTCAACTTATTGCACTGAACTCGACTTTGTTAAACAGGTAATTAACATATAGCGGCACTTTTGAGGCATTCAAGAAGTCAAATATATTTGAAAAAACGATTTTGTCCTTTAACTGGATAGTGCGATTGGTTTTGCAATATTAATCAGGTTAATTTCAGACTAATTGAAATTTGTAGTTTATGCATCTTTAGGAAATTGATGTTTTATTGTTAGAAAATTCACGCATCTAATAAAACTGCTGAAAGCAATAGTTGGGACTTAGAATGGGCCTGACTCATTGTAAGATATTTGGAAATAAGTAAAACAATATGCAACTAGTTTTTTCTCTAACTTGATGAACTTTCGGCTCGGTTTAGGATACTTAATTGACAGAGTCAATCTTTTAATTAAATCAAATTTCATGTCGATAAGCGCATTTGCAGTAGCCTAAAATGAACAAATACAGTGATCAAAGAGAACCTTGCGCAAAAAGAACCCAATATTACTGGTCATGAGTGATGTAATTTTTTAAATACATATCAAGTGTTGTTTCGAAGAGCATAAGATGTGCTCTCATGAAAGCGTTAAATATATGATGAAAAAGTAATTCCCCCAGACCTGATCAAAGCTTCATGATGAAATCAGCTTCCAAAAGTTGTAAATTTTGTTTTCTTCTCTGTCTAGTCTTTTCGCAGGAAGAAATTGAAATTCACTACCTTTCATTCATGCATTATACGTCACAATCTTGTCTTTGATAAAGGTGAAAATAATTGTTCACGACAACTCTGATGATTTTTGAATTTTTTTATATAAACACTAAACTCTTGGACACATTGCTCTGAGTGCGAATGAAAACTCAGCGACATTGTTGGCTCGCATGCAATAATAAGATTTCAATATTTGTTAAATTCTAGATTGAATTATTTTCTGAATATTACGTACCGGTATTATTAGTGATGCGAATGGAAAATTTTCCGCAACAATTTTCCAGAACATTTTAACATTTTTTTCGGTGACTGATGCTTTTGCCCGAAATCATTGTTTTGCAGACTTACCGAGTTGAGACTCATTTAGAAGTTGTTTTAGAAAGTTTTCGTGAGCGATGTTTTCACCAACATGGTTGAGTACAATCCAACTTTCATGAGCTCAACGGCAGATTTCACAGATCCGAACAAGAAATCTGCAATGATTGCTCTCCTTGCACTTCTTTTGTCAAACGAAGTATATAGTCATTTGAAAAGTTTCAAAGACCGAAAACTTCTTCATCCCTGCATGTTGACTTTTGGAACCAACTGCACCTTTTCTATGTCTATTAATGATCTTTCCAAATGAATTTCAGACATAAGACGGATTTCAGATTTGTCTAATTGAATTTCAGATATCTGTCAGAAACTCAACTTTGAAGAGATCTAAAATTCAATTGGAGAATCCTAAATTCATCTGGAAATGTCTGAAATTCATTTGGACAGATTTGAAATCGATTTGTAACTATCTGAAATAGAACTGGAAGATGTGTAGTTTGTCCTCAACGTATACATCGAACAATTTCTATACGCCAGAAGATAGAAGCTATCATAGATGTTCTTTTACCCATAACAGATATCTTTAGTTTCCAAATATCTCACGAGTTTACAGTTTTTGTATCTTCCAACATGAACGTTCATCTAATGCTGCGTGGTCTGTGTGCTATTATTCTTCATATGTTCATCAACACATGGAAAATTTGCATCACTATAATTAACGCTGCATAATAAAGCTTAACTTTCAATTGCTATAAGCAAACTCCAAAATAAAGTGCATGATTCATTTTTCTACACATTTTTCTCATTGCATGAAAATATGAACCTATAAAGCAAGATTCACGTTATCTCAAACGGTGTATGTGTGATAATTAATAATGCTGTGCTTGTACTAAACAGCATAACTGAAAAAACCGGAATAGTCGCGATCAGCGTGGTGTTAATGATTGACAACAAATTCCCTTGTCAGTTACTCAAAAAGTTTTCTCATTTGACAACTTCCGTTGACTATTTATAAACACGTTTAGATATGCAGCAATTGGAAAGAATAAATTCCCTTCTTGGGACTTGGAAACTAATTGCTAATTGGCATGACAAATGTAGGAGAAATGCTTTGAATTTGCTGCTTCACATCGTATTCTGACACTAAATTAATTTGACAACCTCACGACATGTTAATGGCTTGATACGCTCAGCTGAAAGGTTACGGTTTAGTTGAAAGTGGCAGTTGGATAGCCGATCCACCGCTCCCAGTGGTCTCTCAGTGCACAAGGGACACATCCCAAGCCCGAGGTGTCAATTCTACTCTCTTAACTTTTAACCCTATCCTTGACAGAACGTCAATTATCCTCCAGAATGATGAGAATAAGGCTTGACAGGCTCACTTTTCGGCGAGCCCCATGCCGGCAACATAAATGGACTGTAAACACTCGCCTTGTCAATGAGAATACTTGTCAAATTTGATAAAAATTACTCGTTTGGCAAGACTGACTGACCAAACGAACCAACTCAACAACAGCAGGCACTCGATGTCACTCGATCTTCGTTTCAATGAGTTGGGTGGAGACATCATGTACATTCCGTTACAAATAGCCAGTGACAAGGAGGGAGTGAAATGACTCCTTAACTTTTTCAAATTGTATTTTCTACTCTATCGGTTACAGAGCTCAGCAGTGGGCTGTTGTAGCATCAATAGACTTTACGTTAGAAATAGCACTATGAGAAAATTGAACCAGTGAAAACCAGTGAGGAAAGACTGGCGCAACAATAAGCAATGTAAGCGCAATTTTCTTTGCCGAGGTCTTCGGGGATACAGAAAACATGGAAAATATATAACTGTTATAAAAATGTAACCAAATGTTACACAGTACATTTGGTCGAACACTAACTTCAACTTTTTATTTCCAAATTTGGATTTATCATGTTTTTCAAAGTCATCGGGCCTACCGGTCGAGTCCAACCATGAAAGTCATGCGGAATCTTGAAAGTTTATACATCATTTGATGTCAAAATTATTTTTCTTTCTACGTGTTTACATTGTTGAAACAAAATGAAAAAGTACACAATTCATAACAATAAAATAGCATTCTGATGGATCTTTCATCAGTCGAACTATTTATTTGGATATCTTTTCAACCGAATCATTTATATCCATACCATTTATTTACTTTATCATGTCCACTTTCTGTTTGAAACAAAGGGAATTGAAGATTCACTATTTCTGATAAGAGAAAGTCGATTTTCGATTTTGTCTCTTTTCATTTATATTTATTTATGTATTTTTATTTATCCAACATGTTTTCATAATTTTGATTTAACCAGGCCATTTAGTAGTGCCAAATTACAGACTGCGAAATGCGCGAATACGCGGACGACATAACTATCATTGGGACATTGTCGATAGATGACCCTTCATCTATTTGCTTGAAGGACGTTCCATGTATTAAATCGCGCTTAAACCTTGCATCAAAAAGTCAGGTATTTTTTCGATAAATCTTAACGGATTCTAATTTGTAAAGTCAACTAAAATCCTTCTTGATGTCACCTTTTCAGAACGATTTAAATGGAATCAACAATTCTCAGTAATTGTTGCAACTGCTTCTTACAGATTCCACATTATCCGTTGTCTGTACTGAAATTGCTGAAATCTATCATTCGATTTCATGATAGATTTCAAGATAAACCTTCCTGCTTTGTGCATACATCGCCAGCTTATGACTGTCTACAAACAACTTTGTTGAAAAAATTACAGCCATCTCAAAATATCGTTAATCGCTATAATTGCTGCCCTATATGTGTTTGTGCGAACTTGCCATCACTTAAAGATCGATTTAGAAGTATGCGGCATTGAATTTGTTCACAATAGGTTATGGGAATGATACTCGACCATTGCAATGCTTTTTGCCACATAAACTTAAGTTTACTAGGTGTTTCCGGATTTCAAAGTCCTCTACATAGGATCGAACTCTTTCATTCCGTGCACTACACAGCTGTGCAACAGCTCAATTCGGTGATTCAGCTCTCACTTTTATCTCAATGTGAACTATAACTTATGACGTGACTTTCCCTTTGATTTTTTCTGGTATCTGCTGTGATTGTCATTTTTAGCAATAAGCAAAACTACTACATTCCCAACACACGTTGAAAAGTCTATTGTTGTGTACAATCAAATTAATTCATTTAATTCTCTGTCATAGCAAGTCAGTAATATTCAGCAGTTTTTAGATGGGACTGCGGTGTGGTGTGCTATACACTTCATTGTAGTGCGAACAAATAACACTCATAAAATAATCCATTTTTAATGAAGAGGTTTAACATTGTCAGAAGGAAACTTTATTTTTTTTCATTATGTCAATTGGCAAACATTATGCCATCAAAATTTTATCACAAAATATACCGATTATCTTTGAATGATGGATTAATTTGTTTCCTAATTTGAAAACGCTGTAGCGCTCCTGCTCTATGTGCGATTTTATAATGAAATAGCACACGATTAATCTTTGCTACAGAGGAAAAGACAGTTTGATTACTTTGCTGTAATTCGACAGTTCGGCACTCTTTTAGTGATCTGCCAAGATGATGAGTCATAGTCTATAATTTTCTGATCTCACTGACGCGCACGTCATTAGCGTTTATTGCAAATGAATTATCCTAAAAGCATTTGAGCATAAGATTTTATTGAATGTAATTAATTGTAAAAAGTGCAAATACCTTAAAGGCGCTACTCAAAACTAATGAATGTAATCAATCTTAAAAAGTGAAATGTACCTTAGAGATACTGCATTTATTAATTACAGCTACTTTCTAACATGAATATGGATGAAGCTAATAATTAGCCATTTCCCTCTTTTCTTTCTCCATCGATTATGATTAGGCTAAATCTAATCAACACAAAAGATATTGTGTGTTAGGCGCCCTGTACATACAAAGCGCATTTATTTAAGGATATGGGGTCGCATAACATGCATCGGCCCTTCTGGCTTCGATGGGCGGGACTTCTCTTATCAGCATGTTTCAATTTCGTCTATGGTTACGCATCCAACTTAACAAGCAGCTGTGAAAACTTTTGTTGGTCAGAAGCACATTCAAGTATCGCTATTGATTTCTGTTCAGAACGTGGACATCATAGAGTAGGAATTCAGTAAGTCAAAGTCCAACTCAAAGAATGTCAGCATAAGACAGTGAAAATTGTTATATCAAAAGCTTTTTTTCTGCGGAGATTATGTTCTTGAAGTCTAAAGAATTCAATTTTTATAAAAGTAAGCTTTTGCAAATTATTCTTGTGTTTGCACGCTACCTATGCCATACGAGAGATTTTAACGTTAAAAGGAGAAATTTCAATAAAGAAGACAGTACTAGAATCATTTTCGAATTTACAGGAAGCACTGATGAAGCAATCAAGCAAGCATAATAGTGTTAAACTAGTGGAGCCAAATTGACTCCTGCAAAATTTGCTTCTGGAAGACATCCCCTTGTGGTTGATTTAGCGGACATTCACAACAATTCAAAGGAATAGGTTTCTCAAACGAGTAATCATAAGTGTTAAGCCATCAAAGAAAATCAAAACAGTAACACAACGTAGCAAATCAAGTTAAATTAGCTGGTCAGTTGGCTGGTAAACAAATGAAAACCAAGTGGAGCCTGAAAATACATTCTTAATGTGTCGTAATCGAAGTAACATGATATGTTCTAGCATGGTATATATCACTTTTTTCTAGTAAAAGAATCGAAACAACAGCGATGTTGCTATAGAGCATGCTGCATCAATTGTGAAAATAACTGTACCATTCATGTAGCATGTGTTAGAAAAGATACAGCGTAGATCTCACAAAGTGATATGTGTGTCTTCGAATTGTCAATGTGTTCATTTTCTTCCTCTAAGCTATCGTCGTCTGATACTTGGTGTCAAATTGTTTACTTCTCTCGTTGAAGACTCAGAGCATCCACTACATCACTTAGCTCCTCAAGTATTACAATATTCTGGAAAGTTTCGTATGCCAGTAAGTACCTTAGCAACGAGAAGGAGCTGCTTTATTGTCACAATGATTAGGCTATTGAATAGTGGTTTTTTGTAATCTAGGTTTTTTTGCGTACTTCCGTCAGCTTTGAAATGTGTCTGATTATTATTGTGTCTTAATATTTTTTTGCTTTGTTATGTTGTATTACGAAATCTTATGTGTTGTACCTTGACTTTTAGCCTTACGATTTCCATTATTCAGGCATTCTGAAATATACGCTTATTATTATTATTATTATTCTTACAAATGAGTATTTCAGTTATTTTCACACTTTCATGGTAAAACTATGAAATTAAAGAAATTAATTATTTTTATGTCTTATGAAGGAATAACTAATAACTATGGTACAAGTACAAGTCACAAGTAGCACGAAGCTTGCTTGATCAATTAAATGAAGCTTTTCTGACAAGGATTTAAGTTAAAAGAGAATGAAACATCTAACGTAAAACAATTGATAACTAAGGACATTTCATCAACAATATTGTGATTTAAGTCTTTATACAAAAAATTGAAAAGCTATTCTGCTTCTTGCGGTTCAATTTTGAGTTTTTTATGTCGATGGCTCTTATGAAAAACTATCACAATCAAATAGAAAATAATTGTAAAATCAGAAAATATAACGAAAAGCAGGCCTATATCCATGCTCTCCTGCCAGTTGATCAGACTGAGACTCAGTCAAGCGTATCCAATTATAGCCTACACATTTGATTGGTGGCAGAAGAAGCAGTTTATCAAAAAAGCTACACTTATGATACAAGCAATAGCACCAAAAAAACAACACGTTTGCATGCACTGCATAAATCATTGTATTACAGACGGTAGACAATTAAAAAAAGAAAATGCATTATCATCTAGCTGCTCTTGGTATATAGTAGGTATAGTATTTAGTAGTAGTCAGGGATGCGGTGTCGGAGTCCCGGAGTCCTATCAAATGATAGGACTCCGGACTCCGGCCTATAACTAGACCCGAAATATAATACAAGCAAATTATTTATTCGCGTGCATAGGTGTCACTGTCTTGATGTCAACTGTCTCCGTCAAACAAAAGTACAGAGACAGCAGTGCATGCAAAGCTTGCAATAGCTGAGGGAATGAACCGTGAAGGTGAAAAAATGATTGTCTTTTCACTCGGTGATTTAGTAGAGAAGACAAACCTTCCAAGCCTCGATCACACCTGCTCACCAAAGGTTACATCAGAGACAAAAATAAAATACTAATTTGTTTGAGAACATTACCTCTTGTCCTCACGTTAATCGTGTGTGATGGCTCCTCTAAAGCTCATATTAAAATCGAAAGTGTACTCATATTTATTGGAGAAGGATGGAGATTTTTCCTGCCTGGTAGAGACTGGAGAAAAACCGTGTGAAGCATGCATCAGCAAGATGGCAGGAGCCGAGTCGCATGCATCCAACTGAAAGCGACATTTGATAAACTTTCGTCGAAAATGATTGATAATTGATGCAACAATGATCACTAAATATAGGTTCAGGTAAGCCTATAATGATCTATGATGTAGGGTACCAGTTAATTTTTCAAAAAAAAAAAATAGACTTTACATACTTGCCACCCGGAGTCGGAGTCCTATCAAAATGATAGGACTCCGCGTCCCTGGTAGTAGTAGTAGTAGCGTAAATATATCAATGAATGAAAAACAAACATTACACAACAGTTTCAAGAAAAATAGCAAGAGATGCTCAAGTAAGTACAAAAGAAATCATCAAATACATAATTAAGTGAACTTTAAGTTACTTGCGGCCGGTTTCATTTACATAGGGAGTCATAAACGGAAAGAATGAACAGGATCGTGAGTAGGAGCGGCAATAAAATGATCGAAGTTTTTGAGAGTACGGTGGAACTGAAGGCACCTGATCATGCAAAATGTGGTCAGGGTTACTGCACATCTTTATGAACAATTTCTTAGAGATGGCGAGATGTCTGGCTTCGATGCAATTACGAGAACACTGGCACGCCTTTTATCTTTCTTCAAGGTATATGATATCATGAGCTCTTTTGTCGATTCGTTCAAGCTGTTTTGAAAGTTTCACATTTATGCCGCTGAAACAAGAGGAGGCATACTCCATTATAGAGCGGATATTGGAAATGTATACAATGTGTATTTCGTACTGAGAGACAACAGGGGGCAATTGTCTTGATGCATGAAAACGCGATGACGATTTGGACTTTATGTTTTCAATATGTGGGGGGAAACTGAGGTTACGGTCTATTGTCACGCCAAGAATTCCGAATTTATCAACAATTGAGACAACGGTTGAGACAGGAAGCGATTGACTGCGCCCGTACATAACTTTTGTTTTACGCTGGCTCAAGCGCAAATCTTTTGAATTACACCATTTTGTGGCATATTTCTATCTCTACGGCAACATCATCAGATGAATTGTTATCGCCAGGTAAAATGATAGCAAGAAAGATGATGTCAGCATACTTCACAACATGCGCACTCTCATAAGCAGGTAAGAAATCATTTGTATACATACAAAATAGATAGGGCCGCAACGTGGATCCCTGAATCACACCGGAGTTAATTTTGTTTAGCTCACTGTAAACACCATCAACATGGACGAAGTTGCAGCGATTCTGAAGATAACTCCGCAACCATAAGACAAATCCAGCTGGAAGACCATCAGCCAAAAGTTTTTCTATCAGCAATGCGAAACACAGTCGAACGCTTTCGAAATGTCAATACCTATTAAGGCAGCACCGTGAATAGAAGTGTCATCAAGTTTCTGGGACACAAAGTTATGAAGAGATGTTGTTGCCGTGATAATAGAAGCGCCGGGTCGGAAACCATGCTGGTATTTATTACAATTTTTGAGAAATGTTTCATGTATATCGTGATAGACACATTTTTCTACAACTTTGCTGATTGTTGGGAGAATTGAAATGGGTCTGATGTTATCAACTTTAACAGGGAGAGATTTAGGGAGAGGAATGGCAGCACCGATCTTGAGACATGTTGGGAATGACCGTGAGAGTATGGAATTCCGGACAATTGAACATATGTAAGCAGACACCAAATCCGCCAACTATCGATAGATGGAGTTTGGTACACCGTCATGTGACTTTAAGATACCCGGTTTTAGATTAAATAGCATACCAGTTACACATCTTTGAGACATTGTAATATCAATGAATCTGTGGGTACTGACTCAGGCGAAAATGTGAAAGTGTTCGACGCCTGATGAGACTTTACAGAATCCCGGATAACATATGGAATTTGATGTATGTCACCATGATGTGAAAGCTGATCTACCAGATTTACTTTGCCTGACGAGGAATTAATCAGCTCATTTTTAAGCTTCCATATACTTCCGCTCGAATTCTCTAGCTTGTTGGCCCAATTAGGCTTCGCACATGCTATCTCGATCTTGGACTTTTCTTTGAGCCTCAGAAAGATAGGCCAATCGCGATTTCTATATGCTTGCCATTCAGAGTTGATTATACTCTTGTAAGAGGAGTCGTCCACTTTTTGTCGTGATTAGATAAGCACACATACGATGTTAGAATATGAAACTCAACAGGCTTGCGAAGAGAATTTAGGAAAAAGTTGCACTGTTCGTCAACATCAAGTGTACGCAGTAACTTATCACCATGACTGGTTGAGAATGAGTTTGAGAATTGATGAAGGAGGAGGATCGTAGACAGGCACTATACGATGAGCAGTTGTAGAAGCTTTCTGAAGAGAGATAATTGGATGGGTAGACACAATTTTATGATCTGATTTTCCAAGAGGTGAATCATAAGAGAATTTTGATCATGAATCATCATGAATCACAAGATTTTTACCTCATTTATCACTGAGGTAAAAGTCGGTAAGATAGTCAGACACCAAGATCACATCCAATGTACTATTGCCGCGAGTTGGTTTATCCACAATATTAGACGGTTGCAACTCGATACAAAGATTACTGATATAAAATCATTCAAGTCACCCAGAATCATTAAATGAAAGTATCTAAATTTGATTATAAGATTTTCTACAACATTGACAAAGAAAAGCAAGGTATCGCTATGAGTACATGAATCTAGGTTAGGTGGTATGTATGCAGTCAACACTAGAACTTGAAAAAAATTTAAGTGCAACAGCACATACTTCAATAGATGGAGGAATATCAAAATGTAGAACAATTTTCTCAAACTGGATCGTATTCCTCTCAAAAAGCATGCAGCCACCACCTCTTCGAGAAAGGCGGTCACATCTTACTGAGGAAAATTGTCAATATCAATATAACACTGTTACAGATTGTTTAGCCATGCTTCGCAAATACAAATAACATCAGGTAATTTCAAAGATGCAAGTAAGCGCAATTCATCAATTTTCTTCAAAAGAGATTGTGCATTGAATAGCATAAAATTTAGGAAATGTTCTTGACAACCATGAACGATATTTCCCTAAAAACCTGTCTGAAAATTTGGTACATCATCTCGAAGCATTACTCTTCCTCTGAAAATCACATCTTCATTCAAGCTTCTCCTAGATCTCAGTTTGTCACGTTCCTATCGGGTTGTTGTTGAAATCGAGTTTTATCACCGTTGATGAACAAATTTTATAGTTACTATCAAAACGAAGTTTCTTTGAGTTGTGAAGGACATTACGTTTGGCATCCACCGACTTTAGCTTGATAAGCGCAAGCCTTCGTAAGCTTTCCCAAGCGTCGAATTTCATCAACATCATCGATTGAAGAATCCAAGAATTCAAGCAGGTTCTCACACTTAGAGCGATCAGAGTCAGCTCTGTCTTTAAGTGAACCGGTAGATAACTCCTCTAACCCAGATATAACAACAATTTTCTCTTTGCGTAGCCGCTCAGACACTTCATGTACTATATTGTCTGTCATATCAACATTAAAATTCTTAACATTGTTGAGGTCTTGCTCGATCTTTCCCAATTTTTCTTTCATATTATCTTTCTCAGTGATCCGATCAGACAAGTTTTGTACCAGTGGGTCAATCGCTTCTTTCAATTTCTTGTCCAACAATTCAGATAAAGAATCAATATCAACATTATTGGGAGAAGGATTTGCAATTGAAGTGGTAATAGAATGTAACTGAATAAGTGCTTGGAGCAAATCGTTTTTGCTAATGGAATTCTTTCATGTCAACAGCACTTGATCAGTTAGCGACAATATATCTTTATTCGAAGACATTAGACAACTGAAAAAAATAGTCGACACGATCATCAGTTTTTAGTGATGAATATGTGACAACTATGTCACGCCAGTCTTAGGCCTCAGCCACACTGAAAGCAAAGTAAACACGAGCGTCCCGAGCAAACGCGAGCAAACGTATCTCCGCAAGCTATAATAGTTATAATATGTTAGCACCAATAACCACTTTTGATCCAAGTAAATGATAAAATATTGCAGTTACAGTCAGAGCGCTGCAGCAACCGACCGACGAGCAAGAGCGTGCAAGGTTTAGTGTCGACTCAAACAAAAATGTCAGCATACAGTGAAAATTTTTATGTCTAGAGATTCAGTTTTTTAGTAGATTGCAGTCCAAAAAATATTTGATCAATTTTAAAGAAGTTGAATTTTGACAAATTATTGCAAATTAAGTTGATTCTCATTCTGCTCCTTGGCTGAAATTTCAAGTTTTTAATTCAATTTTCATCGGCATAATTTTATATGTTTCACTAAAGTTATGTTTCATTTCTTGAATCTGAATAGGCGGACCCATTTAAAGTTAAATTACTCCGTTCCGCCTGTTTTGTGTAAAAGCAATGCGTTTAAGTATAATGATAGTTTGGACATACAGAAAACCGTCTCTTAGTGTCTTGAACATTTAGAACACTTATTAAGGCGAGATTATTCTCTTTTAGATTTATTGATGGTTTACTTTGTTTGGCGCTATTTGAAGGAATAGTCTTCTTTTTCCACAGACCCTAAAAGTCTATAAGGTATTCAAACCAAGTCACATCAGGAAGTCGTAGTCGATGTGTGAACTGCTACTTAGCACCGATGGAAGAAAAGTCCATTAATGACTGAATTGTTCAAATGATCAGTAGTTATGAAGCATCTCAGAAATTAATTGCATTTTCAATCGCTGTGATTTCATGAAGAAAAGGGTGCTTGCTTGGTTAGTTATTCGAAAGACTATTTTGTTACTATCGTGAAAATTACATAAATCGCCACTGACATCCATGCGAGTGAACGACATTGTATTTGGAAAATAAAAAACAAAATTAAAAACTGTTCTTCCATTTCAATTTTCTGTGTCTTATGCACTAAAAGAGAACCAACAGAATTAAGAATTTTGAAATCTGCATGCCTTACTTCAAATGAAGCGAATTATCCGCCAAAGAGCTTCATTTCTAATAAATTTTCCATTCTATACGTTTAAGACTATTCCTCCATTCTTGTCGATGAAATCCATCATCATATTGTTATAATCAAGCACGACAACTGTCGCATTGCGGCGACATAATCTCACTTCTATTGCATTGCAGCATTAGTTGGGTGTCGAGAAAAAACTTAGCAAGCTTGTAACTGCCATATTTGAGTGAAGATACATTTCGTGTCCCCAGCAGTTTGACACAAGCAACTCGTGCAAGATAAGAAGCGCCGCTGTCAAGCACTAATTCAGACAAACTGAGAGTCTGTCTTTACCGAAACTTCACAGAAAGAACACGATGCGGACTTTCAAGATTCATAAACATCAATTTATCATAAATTACTTGCCATGCATTCGTTGGGCCTGGCCACGATTGATTTCAGATGTCATTTTAGATAGTCAGGAATCATGATTAGCAAGGACAAGACATAAATAAATTCTATTGTACGCCAACACCCTTTCTGCCCTGCCGCGATTCGTCTGATCAGGATTCGTACCCAAGTCAGCTAGGAAGCTGAGCAAGTGGTCTATCCATGCGGTCAAAATGGCGCCGTTCAGGCGCAGTGGATGGAGATCTACATGTAGTTTACGGTATGGTTCAATAACATGATATTTTTGTATTTGTGTTGTCCTTATTTTTTTCTAGATATTTTCAAATGATGACACACTATATGGATTTATTCAAACAAATAAATATTGTATTTGATAGCATTTTGCCTGCTTTCACAAGTGGCTTGCTGGTTTTTGGATGGATTTGATTAATGTGTATTCATGCAATTTATCTCATGTGCGCATTACCATGTACATTGTACAGCATGAAATGAAGAATGGAGGGAAATATTCGTCTGGTCATTTTGTTGCGTTAACTGCGCCGTTAGGACACCTGCCGGTAGGCCAGCAAAACATTTTTTTAAAATAATTAATTTTTGCAAGTTATGTAGACAAATCATTTTCCTAAAAATTAGATTTCGATAATTGCTGGCCTTCAGTGGCGGGTCCACACGATTAATCGTCGATGGGATCAATGGCGCGATTCTTGAATGACCACGAACCGCGCGATTTTTTTGCAATATGACTTTCCAATGAAATTTTCTTGATGAGGTAGAAATAATGTTTCTATTCACTCTTTCAACGTTTGCGGTAATTGTATTGCGCAGGTGCTTGTACCTGAGATCATGTATAGCTAGACAGAGTTACCGTGTGAAATCCATTTTGGGAAACTCCCCACATCGCAGGAATGCATCATTTTATACACATGAAACATGTTCATATAGGCCAGCTACACGATTCACACGAATCATATGTTGTCATGCAGTTGCATGTTGTTAAGGCAGTTAAGCATAGTAGGTCCCTATCATTGTCCCGGTCAGAGATTTTCGAAATTTTTACGCCCACCCTTCAAATTTACGCCCACGAGGGAAAATCTGAAATTCGCTGAAAAACTGGCGTTTTCAATTGACGTTCTTACCCTACCACAGAAGAAAAAGACCCTTATAGTAGAAAAGTAGTCAAAACGACATTCACAGTACAAATGTACGTATATTAAATCAAAATTACAATATGAATACCGATTGACAAAAAAATGCAAAGGGGTTTAACAATCAAAATGGATAAATGCACCAAGTCGACTAATCCACCTGACTATACCAACGACCGATGATTTCGATGCACCTCGTACTTCTTACGCATGCAGGGTCCCTCAAGAGTAGCTTCACATTGCAAATGCTTATGACTCATCAGTTGATACTTGTCCGATTTCAGTAATTTTTTTAGATGATACAGCATAGAATTTTGTATGAATTGTTGAATTTCGAATTTTGAGATAAGGTAATTGTTTTCGTATTTACAACATTTTTAGCACTTTTATCATTATATACATGTAGACTACGTTGCCAAAAGAAAAAATCATCAGAAAAATATAAATATCAGATAATCTTTCGAACTATGATAACTTTGAGCTTGTTCCGACGTAGCCCTGTCTTAGTAGACTTCAATTTGAAATGGCTTCATCTCTGAAATTTTGAATTTTCTCCTCCATCGATTTTTAAATTATCTTTTCTCTCTTTCACCGCGTGTGAGGCGTTTCCGTCTCACGCAAAGTCAAGTCCAAAAGAAAATAACGTTTTTTTTAGCAAATGACGGCCTCTCTTGAATCTGACACTTCCATGAGCGGTATTAATCGCACCAGTTTCATCTGATTCAAATCTTATTGATCTGGTTGTAATCTCTGTCGCATAAGACGTTGGAATTGAGAGAGATTATGAAAAATCGAAACCGGTCTTCCAACAGTCTATATGCCAACATGCTATATTTTTTCATTGACTTCCCATGTGTTCGTGGGTCATTGCTGAGACGGAGTGAGGAACTCTGATAGAATATTTTTCTATCCATCAATCTAACTGAATGGACAAAATATACTGTAATTTAAAAAACCATTGATTGAAGAATTTCAAAGTCAAACTTAAGAATTATCTCATGAGATGAAGAAATTCAAATTTCAAAATATTCTATATCCCAAAGATGAAGTCAATTTCAAATGAAAAACTAAGATAAGAATAGGTCGGAACAAGTTCAAATTCATCAAAATCTAAAGATTATCCGATTTTTTATATCATAAGGTGAGGTATATCATTGTAAAAAGTACTAAATATGCCATTAATATGAAAGCAATGTCTGCATCCCAAAATATAAGAACTTCTAAAGGACCCCGTATATCTTCAATCTGCTAGGAAACAAAATAATGCTTAAGTTTCGTATCTTAACAATGACGTACATGAAGTAGAAAGGACAACTAACTCAAACAATTGAGTTTAACTCATGACAGAGCTAATATAAAATTTTTTTACGGAAGTATACTGCAAAAAAACAAATGACGTGAACGTGACACTGTCGCGTAACTCCATCTAATTACGGTGTCTATTAAGAAAATATACATAATATAAAAAACCAAAGTTCAAAAATACAACAAAAAAAATAGAAAAATTACAGAAAATGATGTGACATGATATAGCTTATCGCTGAAAGAATTGTTTGTCGCTTGTAGGGTAATCGTCCATGAGGGAAGAATTCGGGAGTAGCAATAACAACAAGTTCGTTCAAAAAGTCACAGAAACTTTCACCTATACTTTTTTCTTCTTCTTGGGATCACGAATTTATCCCAGACGCTTTCCTTTAGCACCTTTTCCGCAATCCGCTTCTCTATCCTGAAATTCAGAGAATATTTCATTCAGAACCATCACTTTCAACCGATATCATCATTAGTTATACTCACCGTTGTTGCTCTGCCAGAATAGCTTTCTTTCTTTCTAATTCAGTCCTTTGTGTCGCGAGAGCATTTTCTTTCATTTTCTGAGCTTCTTTCTCGATTTCGTGTGCTCTTTTTAATCTTTCTTATGAAGCCGCCACAGCATCATCAATCGATTAGATGGAATTGTTAATCTCACTCAATCTGGTTGACTTTTCATGTTCTTCTTTCATAAGAGAGCGTTGACGGTTTAATCGTTCCTCTTCAGCTTTACGAGCATTGACCTCTTTTTCCTCTTGTAATCGCTGTTTATAAGCTTGTTTTGCATTTTCGACGTACGTGATCAACTTTGGGGTGATACAGTAGTCATAGCATGTTTTCTCCTGAGCTATCATGTCTGACTTAATAAAAGTCAATGCACGCACGCTCCGCTGGTCCAGATTTTGCATCTTCTTTACAAGAATATCGCCGATCATGCTGAATAGACGTTCTACCTCAGCATTGCCGTGCGGCAATATCAGACACGCTCGCACCAATTTTGACAGTATGGGACACTGAATATTCTGGAGAGATGTTTTCCAGAAATCATTGACGGATAATGTATCATCTATCGGGCTGCTGCTTTTATATATGCGAATTTCAAGCCGAAGGTCGTCCAATTCAGCAGAAGACACGACTGACGGCATTTCCTTCACTATTTTTATCACCCATTTCTCCAAACGAGAAGAAGATTTCGAGGACGGCAACAAGAACCGTTGACTTCGAAGGGTGGCATTGCTGAATGGTAGGTAGTGCAAGAGCTTCTCCGTTGTGCAAATGAAGAATTCCCGTACTTGATCATAGAAGATGTTTCTCTGATGTTCATTCAGTAAGCCAATCGTGACTCGTGTGCTCTATCCGATAATCAACATTGAATCTGGCAAAACATTGCTACGATAACACGTAAGCGCTGGTTTTTTTGAAACAATCTTGTCTTGCTTAACGAAATTGAGCAGCCATCTATGAAGCGTCGAATTCAAGCTCTTCCATAACTGGTGAACATGGCAGCCAGAAGACTGGAAAGTTTTTTCGACTTCGACGCTCAGTTATCCATCGTGAAATCAAAATACACATCATATACAACAAGTCTACGGACAATTTGCATTATCAAATGCATTGAGTATCATCAGACCACAAGCAAATGTGCGACTTGGTGAGAGTAGGTAACTGAAATAAACTGCAAGCAGCAAAGACAGCACTGTCTTTGGTAAGCAGACATTTTCTCTTTACATTTACCACAACGAACATCTTGGATCGAATATCTTATATTTGAACCATAACTATCGCACCAATATCTGAAAATAAGACATAGACAGTATTTAACACAAAAAGAAAGAGCGCAAAATTTGATTTGATCTTGATTATGCATGACATCCGGTTCAAACATAGTTCCCATCTATGTAGGTTAGTTGTATTAATACACAAAATTCGTCAATCTGAAAACGAAATTTACGTCCCAACCTATGATAAATTTGCGCTCCATATTCTCAATTTACTCATATACGCGCGAAATGTCAAATTTTCGCCGGGGCGTAAATTTACGCGCTGGCCGGGACACTGGTCCCTATGATATTATGTAGCCGCATTGAAATCATATGACAACAATGCGTATTAATGCATGATCTACATTCAAAATGCAGATCTGCTAATTATAATTATTGCAGAGTGCCAGTTCGCGTGGGCATAGAATGGACAGATGTCCTCAGACTTAAACAACTTAAGCACAAAAATTCCTTGTCAGCAATAGACGCTGCGCTTTTCTCCCTACGAGGGCTCGTCAGTGCGGCTCGGAATGTGGTTTGATTGAATTGATGCAAAATTATGTTCATTCCAAGACTAAGAAATGACAACTACCGACACGCCTGCAGGTATATTGAATAAAATATGATTGATAAAGACCAAAAGAATCAAAAGTGGGAAACAAAAAAAAATCAATGATATAAATCATAGTGGCCTAGGCCTACATAAACAGGACATACTTACAGTCTTCTATGACAGCAGATTTGCTGTGGAATCATAGAAAAATATTATCAAGAACTCTCATGCCATATTTGTGACTTTTTATGTTTTCTGATTTATTATGCTGTTTTGCCTAGCATTTATTTACAAATAGAGTATCGCATCAATAAATAGGGTAGTCATAACTTGAGTCTAAATAGACTATAAGTGTCACATGCTCTTGATTTTAATATAAAGCATCAAGTTTTTGATGAACAATGGTCTAGAAACTAAAAATAATGCAAGCTAGATTAACTGTAAGCTTCTAATCACTGAATTTCAAAATATTTAGAATCGCGCAAAAATCGAATTGCGCCTGCAACTGCCAGCCTCCAATGATCACCTGGTTAAAGCTGAGTTTGAAATAGTAATCGATATTTGGAGGAAATGCGGCAAGTATGCTATTTTGATGGCGTTGTACTTCTCCAAAGTCAACTGATCTCTTAGTCGGTGGCGTTTTGTGGTCTACTTTCTAAGATGTTTTGCCTAATGACGTTGTGCATATCTAGCACGTAGTCTGGGTACTGACAATTTGTCTCGACAATTTCCTGGGAATTATTCTTTTAGGTGTCTCCATGGATATCTAATGCTCTCTTTTTTTGCTTTGTCAAGACATTTTCCATAAAGATAAAAGCATCGAACTTCTTTCATATGTTGCTCTCCCATTACGACTGAAGTATCAAAATGAAATTCAAGCATAATTATGACGTGATTTACACCTAAAAAAGTAGTCCTGTTTATCAATATGCCGTAACATCATCGCTTTCAAATTTTCAGTGAATCTGTGAACGTTTTCTTTTAAATCCTATCAATTAAATTTGGACATTTCATTGTGTATCTCAGACATTTCTTTGAGGTTGTTGGTTGAGTAATCTCTTCACTTACGATTGCATTATCGTTGGTTTAACAGAAAGTAATCCAGATGCCAGCTTCGTCGCGATCTGGCGCCTTCTCAGAGTTCGGTTGACATCTTCAAATAAAATCAGTTGTAGTTGAGCTTTCCATCCGATCACAAATGGACAAGGGTGTGGCTGTTTCGATGAAATAATCCCACAACTCGTTTTCTGATTTGTTTTACTAACATGAAAGAACGTTATGGAATTCTATCATTTTCGCATACAAATAGGCCCATTGATTAGTTTGATAATTCTATTCAGAGATGGCAGAAAGTAATTTCTCTCAAAAGATTTGAGAATCTGTCGGAGACATTTGGCTCATGAGATGGCCATTGCGTTCGACGTTAAGACAGGTTAAAGGAAAGGTAAAATTTGATTACATGTCTTCCACAGCAATTAGTTTTTCATTTTGATTGTCTCGATAGTAAGTTGTTTCCTACAATTAACTTCTCAAAACTTTTGAATTTGGACATTCTAAGAATTGTTTGGCATTTTTCGTTGTAGCGATGATGATTTCAGAGATTTCTTCATAATATGTTTGCTGTCAGTAGTAGAGAGTAGATAAAGGTGAATTGGACATTTTTGATGAAATTATCATTAAATTACATGTTAATTGTTCGGAACCGGTCAAGAATGAAATTTAGAATGCTGATACAATCATGTAGACGGGTTAATATCTTCATGATAATATAAGATGCTCAATGGGAACTTGAGGGTGAATGATTTTCAATGTTGAATGGTAGGCCATCAAAGAATGATTGAATTCTGATTTCTCAGTATATAATGCAAATCATTCAGTCTAAGATGAAAATGCCAGTTGTTAGCGCTTGAAGCTGGAATCCCCTTACAGCAATACAGAATACTTATTTCTAATTTTCGATAAATGTATTCTTCATAACCTGATGGATTGTCCACAAAGCCCGTTTGCAATGTCATGATGTCCGTCCAGACCATGACTGAAATCCTGAAGTACTTTGATGTTTGACTCCTCGAAATACTTTAATGTTTTATTAATACATTTCTATCAGTCATCTTTTTTACTTACAGTACTTATGCACTTCAATAAACTTGTGAGAAAAAAAGAAAATAGAGAAATTCATGACTTTATGAGGAATTTGAAACAAAATGTACCGCACACATTTTCCACAGATAAATGTGACTGCAACGCACAGTCACTGTGTACAAAAGGAAAGCTCCCTACACTGCTCTGGATAAAGGCATGTTTCTACAGCTTCTTGACGTTCGATAAATGTTAAAGCAATGTCCGCATTACAGGTTTTCATTTTGAAGTTAGACATGCTTGTGAAAGATCGTGTTCAAACTAAATCGATGGACCAGAAGAGGACACACTTGCAACTTCATTCCTAATTCCTGAGGCTTAATTCATGGAAAAGTCCATGAAGTAATACAATGCAGATTGAAATCTTTTTTATGTATTTTTGAAATGATTTTTTTAATTTTGTAAATCAAGTTGACAGTTGCATGAAATTCACTCTCAAAAATGAGAAAATAAAAAACTGTCATTCTCAGATTGTCATATTTTACGAGATGAAAGCAATTGCATGCAAGATTCTTCAAAATTGCAAGAAATGGATGCTAGCAATTGAGTGTCTAACGAAGCGTTTGCTCCTTGGAGATATAAAGCTGCAGCTATCCTATTTATGTTCTATCAAGCCAAACACATTAGCTCAAGTGGCACGCTGCACAAGAAATCATTCTATGTGATTAATGACATTTTATTTGATAATGGTTATCATCATCAGCTCAATGAAATAGGATAAGAAAACTACCAAAAGTGATTTTGTAATTGAAACTGAAAAGGAATATCGAAGCTTCGATAAGACTGAGCGAAGAATTATGTATTGATTATTTCCTGATACAGATGGTAATCACGGTAGAAAAATCACCATAGACAGAAAATTACTTGATCATGCCTAAATAAGCAAGGATGCTTTTTACAATAAAGACCGTGTCTCCCCAAATCTGAAATAAAAATGTGTGTGTGTGTGTGTCAGTAGTACCTCACGCATGTGGACTGCAAATAGGTTCACATGTAGGAAACATCAAGTCATCTGAATACATGACTTAGCGACGGCAACGACACGGTACCGATTCGCAGCAGTCAGTAATGATTGGAAAATTATTTCCAGGTTCCTCCTCTTGAGTAACAGACTACTATATCCAGATTTCTCAAATATTGGCAGAAGAATGAATGATATATTTCTTCGATACAAAGAAAGACAATTTTCTAACCTGTGTTGCTGTAATGCCACCACTCAGTGAAACGGGCCGATATATTACAATTTTGCTATGTACTATTTGACCCGGTTCCTAAAAACTGATGCTTTGAAAAGCTAATGCGAATATCTCACGGACGCTGTTTAAAATACAATCAACATTCACCGTTGCTTTGGGAGCAAACTCAGGTTTAGTGCTCAAATAATCACGATCCTCAGAGCTTGATCGGAAGATTTTTGTTGGAGCCTGAAGTGCCCTAAAATTATTTTGAAGAGGCCTTGGTTATTCATAATTTTTTCTAAGTTTTTGTTGAGAAACCAAATACACAAGATGGCAATAATTTTTTATACTCTATTAATTTCGGTCTCTTAAGCCATCACCAGAAGCAGAGAATCTATACATTTACGTTGGAAATTATTCAAAACTTAAGTTACATTATTTCTGTGATTCCTGAGTAGACTGAAAGCAGGTACTAACCTAGAGAGATAAGCAATAACAAACATCATGGCATGTCTGAATATCTATAAAAATGGGGCATAGCGGTAGAGTGACTTAAGTTGCAATGGAAAAATACTGAGAAATTATTAAAACTTATACATAAAAAAATTCAGAGAAGGCATCTTGCTCGTCTCTATTGTTGAATTTTGGATTCAGCTTTTTGATGTAAAGTGCTTCTCGTATTCTGATGTTGCAGTTGTCTTTGTCACATGTAAGAATTTTGAGTGATGACGAACAAAATGCCTTTTCTGAATTCCTTTATGCATAAGTTTTAATAATTTTTCAGTATTTTCTCCATTGTAACTTAAGTCACTCTACCGCTATGCCCCATTTTTACAGATATTCAGAAATACCATGATGTTTGTTATTGTTTATCTCCGTAGGTTAGTACCTGCTTTCAGTCTACTCAGGAATCATGGAAATAATATAACTTTAGTTTTGAATAATTTCCGACGTACATGTATAGATTCTCTGCTTCTGATGATGGCTTAAGAGACCGAAATTAATAGAGTATAAAAAATTATTGCCATCTTGTGTATTTGGTTTCTCAACAAAAACTTAGAAAGAATTCCCCTAAAATTAACAACCCCATCATTTTTCAGGTCATTAAATAATGATAACATGACGTTTGAAATTGAAAGAATTAATCAAGTTGAGAACGCATAGTAGTCTGCTTGATTGAGGAAGGGAGGTAGTGTGAAAGCGCAAAGGCACCTGCAAATTGCTTTGACATAGGCTTGTATTTGTTGTAATAAAGTCAATTCAAATATATTCAAGCCGAACCTCTTCAGAATTAGAAATTACTGATCTTACAAAATGCAAAATTATGGCTGCACAATTTTTTTACCTTCTACCAGCGTGTAATGTTTTCAAAAGATACGTCATTATATCGATATTATTCAATTGCGTCATGCAAAGCTTCGTGCATTCATAACGGTCTATAATATGACACAGTATGTAGTTATGAAATCTGATTCAGATATCAATTCTGAACGCCAAGCTGAAGCAACAAAGCAACCATATAATCAATCTGCTTGTTCATTTAGCATAATTTAGCATTAGACGAATCTGTTTTTGATATATACATCTGAAGAAATGTCGACCACACCCTAATTCAATTATTGACATAGCATATCGTTGAGACTAATTGCCATGAAATATTGCTACCATCAAACGTGATAAATCATAGAAGAAAAACAAAGACAATATATTATAGATTCCATTGAACTTATTTGTAGATTGTTTGAATATTGGCGACATCAACGCAATATTTTACGAAGGTATATGCAAATTTCATTAAGCTTAATGCTAAACATAAAATTAACGCAGACAGAAAGAGATTTATTAATAAATACAGTCTAATTTATTGAGATGAAAATGCGATTTTAGTATTTGTTAATCCATTCATGTAAATATGAATATACTACGCAATGTTAAAATCATGATCATATGCAGCGCAGTCAACAGACCACAGCGAGCTCGTGCAGGTGATGCTGCAGTTGGATAAGAATAACAATATCCGAAAATTCATTGGAATCTTAGGCATGAAACATTTGAAGACATACTTAGAAGCCTACTGTATAAGCTTGTAAGGTTCATGGACAATGATGAAGTCACAAGTAATTCACAAAACATGCTATTCATATGTTAATCAACCCAATTGCATCGCTTTTCGCCTTTTTCTCGTTATCTCCTACGCATTAACTTTTCAATTTGTAGTGTGAATTCTTCGTCAAGATGGATAGAACTTGAGTTGGGTAGTACAGCCATCCTTCTATAGCATAAGCCCCTTCTATAGCACGTCTACATTTTAAATGTAATTTGTAAGTTGTCCAATATTTTGGTTGGTGTTAAATGGGGTTTGCCTTCAAGGCTTTAGCATACAGAGATGGGAAGTTTTCAATCTCAATCTGTTTTCTCTTCTAAAATCCATTGTTGAGTAAGCATTAGTTACACTGGATTTGTCAAAACAAGCTGAAATTGTAGAATGATAGATAGAACAAAAGCTCAGACAGAGTATGTGGAAATTTTTTAAAATCGTATGAACTTGCAATTGTATGGGTATAATTTTTGTGCAGAAATGGGAACAGAGCAATTTTCATCTCTACATGCAAAAATTGCAAAGTCCTTTAATTAAAAAAGTCATAGGAAAGCTCAAATCTAATAGGCCCATCGCCATGAAAACTTGGAATTGCAAAGTGAAAAATGCAATATGATAACACTCAACAATTGTAATTCTTATCAAACTGTGGGTACATAAGCAATCAGCAAGGTACGAAAGTCAATTATTATGTCAAGCCATTGTCAATTGAATATTTCTAGGCGAAATTTATAGAATCATACTTCGAATTTCAAATTTTGTGATGTAGCTAGTGCCTTCACACTCGTATAAATATGTAGCTGTGTTACTTTTCATTCTGCCAAGGCGAAAGGCATTTCTGTTTATTACATTATTTAGGTTCTTTTATCCCTTAATTCAGTTAACTGTATATCAACAAAGTAATCTGCCAAAAAGTTGTAATCAAATTGGTAGTATAGGAATCAACTTGCAGTTTTTTCTGGCCTTATTAAATTTATTCATAAAAACCAAAGAGTGTTTTTAAATTCAGAAATTACGTTCAATGAGACAATATAAGAAGGAATCTAATAATTTCTAAAAATATAAAATAAAGAGTAATCAAATATTTGGTATGGCGATCGTAATGATCACTGAAACAGACAACAAGAATGTGACAAAGAGTTTCATATCATGATTATTCCCAAGTAATAAAAAATTAAGAAATCATGGACCACACCTCTATAGGGTGTTATTGGTACATAAGAAGATGGTGAATACAATAATTTTAAAACAAATTCCTTTACTCTGACTAACGTAAAAGAAGCTGAATTCCATTAGAGACACTAGTTGCAACCAAAGTAATGACATGAAACTACGGTTAATGCTAGCATGATAACTGGTCACGCCCAGTATGTAACAATAAATGAAAAAAGAAAAACTGTCAATATGAATTATAATGATTGTCGATGCAGCGCACCTTGTGGTTTGTACATTATTTAGACACATTTTTTTCATATCTATGATTCCATTATTTTGCTCCCAACACAGTCAGCATAATAAATCACAAATTAAGGCGCGTGATGCATTCAGAAAAATAAATGTGGTAAATAGAATCCTAGATAAGATGTGATAATTACCGACAAAAATATTCATCATTTTATTGCAAAGTTTGCAGTCCTATACCAACAATTATGATATACCGAAAAACATCTATTACCACCTTCTACATATTTATCTGTCAATTATGGCAGTATACGTTGTGGCCCAGGTAGTCTACTGAGAAATTGAATTTGACTGCTTATAGGTTTAGTACAATGCACTATTTAGCCTAGAGTATACCGTACACGCACAGTACAATCCCTACTTCCTTCAGATTACCGCGAATACCTTCATGATTCATGCATAATGAATAAGCAACGCGTTACATGGATTCTGATTTGCGTTGTACTCGCCGTCCTCTTTTCTGTTGTATATATCGCCCTGGCAACAAGCAATAGCCTTATCGTTTTCTTTCGAGATCTATCTGATTCAAAGATCAGATTGGCTATCCTGTAAAGTTTGGTGTCTTGATTGATAGTTAACGGGAAAAGATACCGGTTAGTAAATATTAGTTGGAAAAGATGGATAGAAGTCATTAAACATTGATATAAGTAAAATATTTATTTAACAATAATACTAAGTTTATGTAGATCTACCGGCATATTCAATGAGGCATCTTCTGAAATAAAAAGTCGTCATCTTCTGTTTAAAAAGTCATTTCAACGAATATCGATGGAATTTAACTTTAACTTCTTGACAAGATAGTTACAAAATGCACCGCCACCTCTAATGTAGGGGCCCTACAGTTCAAATATTAGGATTTCAAATATAAATTTGGTATTGAATAACGTGACAAAATAGCACCGTTAAATACGTCTTTATGGAGCCTTTACAGAAGCAATCGCAAAAATTGGCAGTTTTAATTGTCATGATGATAAAAAAATTGATCTCTGAAATTGTTTTTTTTTTCAAACTTTAGTTATATTTCACATTTGCTCACAGTCATTAAAGAAACACAAATATGTAGATTTCTAATAATCTTCGCAGTGCTTGGATGTTTCATAGCAACAGTGTAGTTTTCAAAAGGAAATTCTGAAATCAGTTGAAACAGTTCATCAAATACTAGGAATTGTTTAATGGTGTGATTTACAATGAAAAAACGAGCATTCTTTGGCGTTCAAATTTGTGAAACATTATTACTGCAGTTAGCAACAAATTTGCATAAAATCTTTTGCCATTAGAACTAATAATATATAATGAGAGAATAACTAAGAAACTATCATCCTTATTATCTGCCTAAATTGCTTGCTCATTATGAAATCACTCCATGCATTCCATAGCTTTTTGTCAATGCTCAATAAATATTTGTCTTCTGGAGAACGTAAATTAACTAATTTCGTGGATTCCAACTGAGAAACCTGAATTCAGTTCCATCTCATTCCAATAAACACGCACAAATTTGAAATACCTTCTCTAAGGGAGCTGTAGAAATGGTAGAGTTTGTCGTAAAATTGTTCCATCTAATATTATTTATGTTTTAATAAATGCAGTGGAATTTATAAAATTTTGACGCCAGACAATATCTTGCCATTAAGTCCTGTGTACTGAAAACTGATCAAGGTGATAGCTTCTATAGTTTTATACATTTCAGCGTGATTCACTTACGAAGTAGCCTTACAAGTATAGAAAACTCAGCGGCTTCTGCTTACAAGGATTGGAGATTATTGAAACTGTCCTTCATTTAGGGGGAATACATTACTAGCTCCCGGATTCAAATTGCAACTTTTTTCCGCATTATCGGGACATGTCGGACCTGTAGATGAGCCTTACTCTATGACTACAACATACCGTAATCAGATTGAAGAATTCAAACAAATTGTTCTTGAGCTAACTTTCAGAAATGATGAAGTTATTGACTGTGACTTAAAAATATAGAAAAGTGATCAAATAACAATTAAGAGTAAAAAGCAATCAGTGACAAAAAATGAAATGAAATGTTTCAATTATATCATGCCTCTCATAGAATCCGGGTAAATGGGCCCGAATGCAGTAGAGCTTCCGAATGCAGTAGAGTTTAACTGATAAAATATTGGCGAAACAGTTTTTCGCATTGATTGCTGAAATGCAGCAGCTATTAGGAAAGTCGATCCCGATTGGACCTCAATGTAATGAAAACTTTATTGTATTTGATAAGAAAGTTTAAAATATAGTTGAATTGAAAACCTGCACTGTGAATTTGTATCCATTCAGAAATTTGAAGTGAGATTATATGTAAGCAAAAATATACCTCACCCTCAATTTAGCGATTTTTTTTATTTTTTAAAAAATAAATAAAGTTCCCCGACGCGTTTCGTCACGGTGGACAGTATCAAGGGGGAAATTCCCCATCCCAATATATTATCCGCAAAAGAAATTACAACTTCTTTGGTACAATTGGCGTTTTTGACAATGCAATAGGGCGCAGAAAGGCGCCAGGCACAAAAATGAAACGAATTCTAACAATTTAGAGAAAACAATTTCTAAAAGAGTTTACACATCACTGCCGCAATGAAGTTCCTCGGTTTTAATGACGTCACTTAAAACCGTGCCGCAACAAGAGCCATCTTCGAACGTTCCTCACCGGGCTTGTGATGATTTACTGCTTGTAAAAGGCGGTGTGCTCGGAGAAGAATGCTGGTGGAGGTTCTGTAATTGTAGAGAGGCACTGTGCGTGTCTTGAATTGGTGAGCCCAGTATTGTCGTTCTTGCGCCTTCGCACGAAGAGGATCCCAAAGATGCTTTGCTTTGGGGAAGGCCCCGACGATGAGCACATACACAAAGGAGGAGAAGGCAGCAAAGGTGTTAAGGGCACCAGGCGCGACGGAGCATCAGCAGGAATGAGATCAGTCGGAATGTACGCTGGCCTAAGACCTTTGTTGCGAATGAGAATCAAGTTTGTGAGCGCAAAAAGGGATCTTTTGGCTAATAGGGCCGACATTGCGTCACCCGCCATTTTTTATGCCCCCTTGATACTGTCCACCGTGACGAAACGCGTCGGGGAACTTTATTTATTTTTTAAAAAATAAAAAAATCGTCTTAATTGAGGGTGAGCTATATTTTTGCTTACATCGTGGAAAATTGAATAATGAACTTCCCGTATAAGACAACAAAAGATCTGAGATTATATGAATTGAAAAATGTGTTAATATGCTATGTTATTATCTTTATAAAGAGTGTGCCGGTGGCCAGAGTTGGAAAAGTCGGAATTGGAATTGACGATATTGAAATCTACTGGAATTGGAATTGGAATTGACCTTAATAAACCTCAATTCCACTTTTTCGATAGACCTGTGATTAATCTTTTTGTACAGAAATTGAAATCACAGTACTTGGCCGTTGTGTTAACAGCAATCTTTGCGTGCTGCTAAAGAGAGAGATGGATCGACAGAGGGAGCTTTATTCTATTGTTGAATAAAGGGTGTTAATTGTGACTTCGACGGGCCTACAGCCCCCGGGCAATGTTAATTCAGCGATTAATCAAACAATGAAAAGACAATCAACTTTGTTCAATCTAGTTACTTATCAAGTAAGATAATTAATCGAAATAAATTAATTGTTGAATTTGGTTCTTCATAGGATAAGCACAAAAATTGGAGATTAGCTTAATTGTTGTACACACGAAAAACAATTGGTTTGGAAAGAGGAAAATTAACGCTGCATTAAAGGGCAGCAACCCAGCAAATCACAATATAGACAGTGTCAACAAATTATTCTAATAATTAATTATTCAATTAAAATGGCAATTACATGAAATATTATTCAACTTCCAATCACAACAATTAACAATATTAATTTTCAAGACTATAATTATATAGATGCGATACTCAACGATAAAAGAAAAACGTTAAACTTACAGTTCATTTCTTAATGTTGAATTCACTTCAATTCGATCGGACTCACTTATTCCAAAATAATGTCATAAATATCAGTGTCACTTATACCGTCAATCTTCTATCGCGCTCGCTGATGTACGTGTTGCCGTATACGCTGCTGTGTTGTTGTTCGCTGGCAGGTAGTGCTCAATACGATCAATGACTATTACTGTAGCATTGCCAACAACTTCAGTTTTGACTTCGTCGACGGGTCTCCAGACGACTGCTGGTTACCTGAGTTAAGTGTTGAGGGCATCTGGAGCATTCTTTTACGACTCCCACCAAAGGCAACTGGAAGTGATTCTGTGCCTACTGCAGTTTACAAGAAGTGCTCTCTGGTCCTCGCTGAGCCGATCCATCACCTCATCAGTGAATGCCTGCGCCAAAGACGTTTTCCACTGATCTGGAAAATTGGTGACATAATCCCGATCCCCAAAACCTCGGAGAATGTAATAGAAAAATCCAGACCGATTAGCCTCTTGCCAATTCCAGCCAAGATTGCCGAGCGTGTCATCCTATCAAGCATCCGTCCCCAGCTTACAGCTCACCTTGGTGCTAATCAATACGGGATTAGGAAGAAATCATCAACAACTCACGCTGTCATCTATGCTCACGATGCCCTAACCAGATTTGCCGATGACCCACATACGGGAGCCGCTATTCTGATCAGCTTTGACCTCTCCAAGGCCTTTGACAGAGTTTGTCACTCAAAGCTGCTTTCCAAGGCCAGTCAGATGAATCTTCCTGCGGGATTTCTGTTGTTATTGAAGAGCTACTTATCGGACAGGCAACAGAGAGTACGCATTGATGGACAGAAGAGTGAATTGATGAAGGTCACAGGAGGAGTGCCACAGGGGTCCCTCCTAGGACCTTATTTGTTCGGCATTTATATTTCATCGCTTCAGACTATTTTCCCCTCGAACCACATAATCAAGTATGTTGACGACATTTGTTTCTTATCAAGAGTCCGAAAGTCCAGCATTCCAAAGGATCTTGCTGAGATCGAAAGTGATCTTGACAATATTTCAGATTGGGTTGCGTCAAATGAATTGACCTTGAATACGGAGAAAACCACTGGTCTAGTGAATTACCGCGGTGGATTCAAGAGCATTTGCAGTATCGAGGGTGCCATCCCAACTGTCAAGTTCCAAGACAGCATTCGGTTTCTTGGGGTTCATTTGGATGCGAACCTTGGATGGAGAGGCCATGTAAAGTTCATCGAGAAAAAGTGTGCTCAACGCATGTACATTCTAAGGCGGGTCAGATCTGTCACTAGTATTGATGACTTCACTACCATTTATCAAGCATTGGTTCGGTCGCTGATAGAGTACTGCTGCCCAGCGTTTGTGGGAATCTCCTCAACAGACTCAAACCGACTGGAGAAGATTCAGAGGCGCTGTCTGAAAATCAAATCGCGTGATCTGAAGCTGGATGACATTGAAGCTAGAAGATGGTCGCAAGCTATCAACACCTTCAACAGCCTGGAAAGATTAGAGACTTCCATCAGAGAATTGTTCCCCAGCTATTTACCAAGTGGGCGTCTCGCCGTACCATTCTGTAGAACTTTGCGTCGTCAAAATTCTTTTTTTCCACGCATTTGTAGCACCCTTTCAAGGTCATCTACGAGACACTAAATGCACGTGACTATTAGTTTTATACTTGCTTTTGTACGCGTATACGAATGTGTTCTTAGTTTCGACTAAACAAAACTGTCATTCTGCTACTTTTATCTGTGTATTTTATTTCTGATTTCTATTCGACGATACAATATAAACATTTCTCTCTCTCTCTCTCTCTCTCTCTAGTTGTTGTTGTTACTTCTGTAGTTAAGTTACACCGCGAGAGCCCGGAGTTCTTCTTACAGCTACTGAAGATGTCGTATGTGTTGTTGTTGGTAGTTGTTGTTGTGTCAATTTCTCATCGTTTCTAATTTATGCCAATTACCAATTTTTCAGACTTGACGATAAATCCACTTTCTTTTGAAAATTGAAAGAGTTTCCTTTAATCTCTGCTCGCTAGCTTTCGATCCGACCACATTTCGTTCTTATCACAGAATTTTTAATCTCCTTGTTTAACATGGACCATTAATCAGTTTTCATGATACCATTTTTATCATCGTTTTTTCTTTCATCTACCATCACGTTATTCTCACATTGAATTTCTTTCTTCTGTCAGTTAAAATAGATTTATTCGCATCTCTTCTCTCTCTCTCTCAGCGTTTGATTCTTTGCTAACCGCTAATTGTCTTTTCTTTTTTCACGAGATATTGAATGAAACGTTTATGAAACGAAAATGGCGTAGGCTAACTGGTTACATGTATACATGTGCACAAGAAATATTAACTATGAACATGAGAACGCACATAGGAACGACGTAGGGAACGGCACACAGGAACAACGAGGATAGGATAAGAGCACATGGGTTAGATTGAAACGAACAAACGTTAGATACATTAACATAATACACTATACGCACCAATACTATACTACACTATACTATACTACACGAAACACACAATGCAATTATCGAAAATGAATCTTATTATGGAATTGGAATGGAATTGAACTGTTTCGACTGGAATTGGAATTGGATTAGGAATTGAAATTTCTGCTCTGGAATTGGAATTGGAATTAAATAATTTCAGTGGAATTTTTCCAGCTCTGCCGGTGGCAAGTAATTTCTACCAAGTCAAATGTTCAAAATCAATGACACGCGGCTAATGGGCCCGATGTTTTACTCATATGAATATGAAATATTGCGAATTTTAGAGGGATTATTCTCAAATTATTTTTTTGGTCATGTCACATTTCGTCAGCTGCGAAGTTCTGTCATATCTCAAAAAGAAGCTCATCTCTAAAAAATTGAAAATTTCATAACTTATTCAAAAGTTTCTTTGCACTGAAAATGATCTCATCAGTTTCTTGGCAAACATGCAGAACAATGCTTTAATATGCAGGGTGTCGGCTCGCATCATATGCCGATAATCCCAGTAAAGCTTTCTTGTTATTTATTATTCATATCTCATTGCTCATATCGCAGACGCACATATGCAGTGTAAACAAAACAGAGATACGTTTGACCAATTTGACGTTGTGCATTGAACATCTACCTGACGAGTGGAAAATGGCCACAGTGGTGCCAGTATACAAGCGAAAAGGAGATCATGCCAACCCTGACAATTATCGTCCCATCTCGCTGACGTCATCTATTGTGAAAGTTATGGAAGATATCATAAACAACCAACTATCCAACTTCCTCTGTCACAACAAAATTTTGCACGAACATCAGTTTGGTTTTCTCAAAGGTCATTCTGCAGCAGAGCAAGTTGCGCTTCTTCAACAAAAATGGACTACAGCCATGGAGAAAAATCAGACAACAGCGATTGCCTTTCTGGATTTATCCAATGCCTTTGGTACAGTTCCACACGAGGCCTTGCGCCACAGACTACTGGCCTCAGGTATTCGTGGTAACCTCTATGGATGGATTTCCAACTACCTCACAAATCGTCAACAACAGACCAGAGTAGGGAACTCTTTCTCGTCATGGAAGCCTCTATCCGCGGGTGTTCCTCAGGACAGTGTTCTTGCACCCACCCTCTTTACCCTCTTCATTAACTCTCTCATAAAGGCCGTTAATTCCAAACCCTTCGAAAACTCTCCGCCTGTTGAGTGTATGGCATACGCGGATGATTCATTAATATATGCCTCCCATACTGATCCTGTCATGGCAGTTGCGTACGTCAACAAATCTCTTCAAGACATTCTTGCATGGTCCGAAATATGGGGTATGAAGTTCAACACCACAAAAACTGTATCTATGCTAATCTCCAAGTCCAAGAAAAGACCCGCTCCGAAAGGAATAACCTTCGAAAGCAAACTCATTTCTTTCTCTCAAATCCACATGCATCTTGGTATTGTTCTTACAAATATCCTGAAGTATGAAAATCACGTCAAACATATATGCTCCAAAATAAACAGAGAACTCTATGCGTTTCGTATTTTGTGCTCCAACATTCCCTACTGTAAAGATCTCCTCATTCAACTATACAAGACATACATTCGGCCACACCTGGAATATGGATCCCTCGCCTTCGCTGGAATTGGCAAAGTACTGTCCGACAGGCTTGAATCTCTACAAAACAGAGCCATCAGATATATTTTGCGCTTGCCTCTCCGTACCCATCTCGGTCGGACTCATTATGATGAGGTTAAGCTCGAGCTGCTGTCTGTTCGTCGTGCTCGTATCATTGCAAGCGCAGCCTATAAAATGATTAACGATACTTGTCCCCGTGCTTTTCTCTTATATAAACCCTTACAACGTCAGCTCAATTACAACCTCAGACAAACCTACTATGAGCAGCCTAAAAATATGCAGCCCACTAATCCGCCATCCGAGCGCTTTCGGCGGGCACCTTTATCCCTCACAAGTGGCATTATAAACATTCTTCCCCACTCATCCCTACAATCATGTTCCCTGTCAGCTTTTCAAACCCACCTGAAATCCCTTGCCTCACATGTTTTGTGTAATTTTCCGAATCAGTCTTAACTCTGTGTGTGTATCCACTGTCTTTGCTCAATAATGTAATGTGTGAACCGTATCAGTACTATTTTCAGCATTATTTAACACGTGCATTCGCGCTGTGCTAGTGTATCCAAGCAGTCTTGTAGTTGTACATCTTTCCAACGGCATATATTTGCCATGGCTAATAAAATGTTGATGATGATGATCTGAAATATTGATGTGATATTTATTGGCGATCCAAAAACTCATGCAAGTCACGGAATTTGATTTTACTTTAAAGATTATCAACTTTCAAGGATTGATAGAAATATGCAAAAAGCTGAATATGCTTTTGTTGAAACGAGGAAAAATTTAACCAAAAACCTATGCATGTCCGTATATAAAGGAAGAAGACGGATGCTGTAATTTAGCAGGATACAAAATCAAGCAGAAAAGAATGCAGATATCTCTATAGACGTTGCGCACCCGAGACTGGAAAATTGACCATTTCGTGTACGTAGCAGGGTGGATGGAGCTATTTGCTGAGGATGATCTGTCTAATTGCCGCAAAAGTTAAGAAAACTTAAAACTTGGTTTGAAAATGTACTCAACAACTACTAGAAAATACAAGTTTGCAATTGCTCTTAATGAAGTTTAGATACAGCTATCCACTGTTCATACCAGCGCTGTAAAGGTCCTCGGAATATACAAAGACACTTTCATCTCGTACAATTACCTTTGTCTTACTGAATGAAAATAAACTGAGTTCGAATAGCAAACTTATACTTAAGAATCAGTCAACCGCTAAATTAGCCATTTTAAAGTGCGTTATGAAGGAAATCGATGTAAGAGCAACATAATGACAGTGTATTGTTGTATTATATTACCTTGCTCTCATAATAATAGAAATTTTTCTCATTATTTGTTCTTTTTTACTGAATTATCTAACCCTATCTGACATCCTTTTGGCTGCAGCCGAAGCCCCAAGAGATATGAGGACAGTTGTTCTTCCCTGAGCTATGTTGCGTTTTTATTTGAGATATTTGGGCCTCGCAAAAAGAACATAAAATTATGAATAATCACAAAGCACCGTATGTAGATTTATGGCCAACGAAGTCACACAATCTTATGAGATGGCTGGATCGACGAAAGGCATTTTGATTTATATAGCTATTTTGTAGCATGATTACTGTTAAAGGCGCAGATCAAGAGCATGTCACCTGACTTTAACCCAAATCGGGAACAATGGGATATAAACATATAAAACTTTGATCCTTAACATGAACCGCAGATGAGCTTTGGTTTACATTCACCTATGTAAACATGAACCAGCTAAATTTACTTCATTATTTAATATAAAGATAAAAGTTCAACATCACTTTGTCTCAGAATTAGGTCAATGTCACATGCGATGCTTTTGCCCTGAGGCAGCGAAATAGAATTGTTTCATTAATTTTCAGTTATATCAACGAAATGATTCATTCAGCAAGTTGACTATCACTAAATGTCGGAAACCTCTCTGTACCCTGCTTCTTGCGAATATTCAAAGTGTGAAGTCCAAACTATTTTAAATACTATGAATGCTAAATGCATAATCTTGCACACTGGCCCTTCTGTATCGCGTATATTTCACTATTCATGCATTTAATTTGATGTCTTAAAATGAAATTTCTTTGATTTCGCCCGATGATGAGTGCAATAATCATAATGTATTTTGCTACTTCACTTCCAGGAGTTAAACTGCGAGTAGCCTATAATACAATCCATACATCAATGGCAAAAAATCGACCAAATCACGCCTTTTACAATGTCTGGTTATTTGTGATTCTTTCAACAGTTTCAATATTATTCGTACAAATAAACTTCATCACGAAAAATTGTTTTTGTTTGTGCACATTGTTCGTAGTCAAAACCAAGACCACAAGGATAAAATCATCCTGCAACTGGGCAAATAGATAAAGGACAAAGTCTGATAATTTGAAACAACAGCAATGAAACTCCAGTCATCAATTAGATGCATGTATAACATAGAAATGTAATCGATGTAAAAACATAATAAAAATATTTGTCTAGATAATCTGGGATTGTAGGCTCGATTCCTACCAGTCGCACATGTTTTGTGTGGCAATTTGATTTATCGGTTATCTTACTTCATCAATTGCCAATCAAATAAAAACGATTGAAAAGTAAGCTGAATAATATAGATAGATGTCAGTGTGCTCATTCTCGAAAATTATTGCGCTGATAAAACTCTTCAATGTAATGACCGACAAACGGTCCAACACTTGTATTGTAAAATTAGATATACTGACAGACAGCTGCTACACAACTTCACGAAAACACACGTTCTTCATATAAATTACGCTGTTTGTTCATGTTTTCAATAGGCCTAGCCTATGGTGAGCCTCCTGCGGAAAGCCAAATTGTAGCTACTTCAAAGGCCTACATAACAGCCTGCAGACAGTGATCTGCAGAGAAAGCGTCCAAGCTATACAGACTTTGATGACATGAATTGGTCATTTTTCACAGGACACTTTATTTTACAACAGAAATAAGTGATTTAAAGTGGCACGCGTAATCAACATTTGCATGTAGCTGCATGGAGTTTGCATTATGTAGTCAAACTCAGCTTCTAGTTCATTTCAATTTGCAAATATATTGGATATATGTGGGATACCAATTGATATCTGACAATAACATCCAATATAAATTAATCTTTACATCCAATATATCTTTATATAAAGAACTCCCAGCTGTCAAAGACCTTAGAGATCAAAGACTGGTTATAAATATGCATGTATACCTGATGCAGTAGTGTTCTGCTTTGTTTGAGGCATGATAATGGTATATCAAGTAGTGAATTTTGACTTTATTATATTCAATTGGTTTGTCGGTCAGACAAAGTTCATTGACCAACATGTATTAAATTATAGCCTATGACAAACTAACTAAGAAAGCATGACACAGGAAGGCATGACAAACTGCACAACAAGAGGAAACCTCCAACACCATTTACATTCAAATTTAGATAGTCAGTAATTGTCACTTTGACAGCAATTTAATTGAAGTAACTGATAGCTATAGGTGATATATAACCACAAAAGGAGCAGCTAGCTATTAAATAACATGTCTCATAATTTTTAGAAAACAATCATGGTTTGTAGTGTCACATGTATTAGGTTTATTCTATAGTCAGATTAAATAATTCATGATGAAGATAATTCATGGTTGTTGATAGTCACAGTCGTTTATATTTCTTCCCCACGATTATTTTTGAACAGCTTCTCTACAAACGCGACTTATGGTATAGGTTAATTTATCCAATGCTCAAAGCCATCATTATTTTATAATAAATAATCCCGTGTTCAGTATCAAAAGTTTCCTACCTGAAACGTCCTGAATTATCGACTTACATACACGTATAGCGGTTGTCGACAATATGAATGGATTTTTGAGGTCTTGGCCTTGTTGTCGCGTTAGCTTGAGACTGGTGCAAATAATTTGCAATCATCTTCATGCTACATCAATATCTTGAATCCTTACACGTGAGAAATCATTATTCTGCAATCTAAATGTATATATACAGGGTGGGCCATATAAAAACGCCGATTATAATTGCTTATAACTTTTATGTCACTCTGCCATTTTCAATGAAATTTTTACATAAGTTACGTACAAACATGCAATTCACGTTTCTCTGACATTTCACAGTTTTGTATGTATATGTATTGTATCTGTCATTCTAACTGTAGCAGTCAAAAGCATCTCCTTTATTAAATTTTGATTTCCAAAATCCTTATTTTGAAGTAGTGTAAAGTTTTCAAGGTTCGAATATATGTGATAAAAGATATCATTACTGTGTCAAATTTGTTAAATGTTTGACACTAGTTCTTCCCATAAAGATATCTGCAGTTTTTTACCTTCCACTCATGAGAAAACATTATTGGAGAACGTGGAACGTGGAGAACTTTCTGATTTGAATGGAACAACATCATCGCTATGTTAAATTGATTGAAAATTTAAAAATTGGTGTTTGCTGTAGAAATCAACAGATTTCAGACTTTTAATCTCGAGAAATCCTTCATTTCTATCAAAAGACCATGTCGCTCACGACAAGAGAGCGCGCAAAGTGTGCGGTGTGATTGATTCAATGCAGAGCAGGTTTCGCACCGAATTCCGCAAGGCACGACATGACTCGATTCCGTCAGGCGATTCCATTAGATTCCATGGCATGCGACGCTGATGAACCCTGGAAGCGTCTTGAATGCACCACATAGTCGAACCAGAACGCGGAAGAGTGATGATGATATCGAATCTGTTTGGGAGCATTTTAGCAAGGGTACCCACACTTCGACTCGTAGAGCATCGTTGGTTCTAGGAATGAGTCGCACAACTGTCAGTCGGATCTTCACATGCTTAAAGTGGCATCCATGCAAGGTGCATTTGGTTCAGACTCTCTCAGAGGAGGACTTCGCTAGCCGGATTGACTTTGCAAATGAAGAAATTCGGCGTATTGCAGACGATCTATCGCGCCCTCGTTCGCTTGCATTTTCGGATGAGGCACAAATACAGTAGCGCCTGCGTGAAGCGCCTCAATCTCGGATGCGGTATTAAGTGATTGCAGAAAGCATTCCGCCCTCCACGTGCCTGCGTTAAAGCAGTGCCTTCCTGGCTAATTCACGCTCTCAACAGATGGTCCGGTGGCCTTGTGGTTAGAGGGTATGCTTGCACGTCCTCTAGCTCCAACGTCGCTGGTTCAAACTTACCCATGACTGATGAGGCCCAACAGGCCGAAACATGTCTCGTGGTGGTTACATCTGTTGAGATTTGATAAATATATATATATATATATATATATATATATATATATATATATATATATATATATATGTATACCGTATATCTTCTAATAGAACCCGGGAGGTTCTATTAATTCATGTTGCTCTTCCCCGGATTTTATTAGAAGCCCGGGTTCTACTTAACTGCATTAAAAATTTATCGGTGAAAACACGACATCAACCATGACATTCGGTGAAATACCTGTCTATTATATACGGCCCTCGCTATTACTAGTACAGTATACCGAAGTTTACATCTTTCTTACATACGCCTGATATCTTGAGTAGCCCAGGTATACTGGTAGCATACTTGCTCTAACATCATTATTTAACACGAATGTTCTTATATATTTTTGTCTAATTACTCTATTTTTACGACTATTATATTTCTGGTATTATACGCAAGTCATAGAAACCCACTCGCTACAAGGCATACGAAAAAATGAAGCCTACGTGTGATATCTGGGTGTGTGCGAGTATACCGGTACGTACCAGCACATTATTGAAGATGGAAACTACACGTAGAATTCACTGTGTCGCTATTAGCCAACTAATTGTGAAATCGTCATGTCTTGTATATGAATACCTGCCAGCTATACGGTAGGTACATGAACAATTGTACAGCAGTAACGGGATGTCTATGTATGCGCTATAGCGTCCATAAGATGCTCCTGAGTCTGACCTGGGTTCTATTAGAGAATATACTGTGCATCATTATTATCTTAATAACAAATTGTCATTTATGTAAGTCTTGCAGTCGACCTATTCACACTCTGTAATCCTGATTTTCTCCTACATCAACATTTTCTTTAATCGAGAATTTGAATAATGATGCAATTAACTTGTGAGTTTGAACATAGAAAAGCGCAGTTATATTTGGTGTTGAAGTAACGTAACATCCAGAAATGTTGACTTGAAGGATTAATTTTCATTTGGAACCAATTAGAATCGCGCTTACTAGAATGCTTTCAACATTGAGTTCTCCAATATTCATGGAATCCGTCGGACAGATTTATGCTCTTCACTAAAATTAACCTACTAAATTAAAGGCGTTGCCACCGTGTGTTGTTACATATTGGAACTGAAATACGTCATGTAATTTTGATTTTGAAACTTTGTCTCAATCGGCAGAAAGACAAACTTCTGCAATGAAATGTCATGAGCAATATCATCGATATGTGTCTATGTTCTTTTATGATTCACTTTCTTTACATAGAGATAGAAGAATTTACATTGCATTGTTTTGAAAGTAGGACGCCTGCAACATTTTACCCCATATTATAATAAAGTCACAGTGACTATTCATACAGTGAAATTTATTTGGATGAACAATTAGTCTGTTGTTTAACCATTCCTTTTGCAGTTAAGTTAATGAAAATCATGACAAATGTGAAAATATCATCTGAAAACTAAGATTAAAAACAAGATTCTTTGAATACATCTGTTTTGACATATTATATGTAGGCCTACATCTCTATGCAGAAACCGCTTCCTCAAACTTTGGTTGTGATGAAGGATGTGAGACGTTTGCAAACTTCAACAATTGATCGATCACATTTTGTTAAAAAAGGGGTTATGAAGTCGGTTTAACCCTCAAATTCATGAAATATTTTACCGACGCTACTGCATGAAATGCGTCCTCGGTAACCCATGTATGATCTATCATTTCGCATTAAATGCCTAAAATTGTATAGCATTTATCTAATAACAATACCGCTGTGTATTCTTAACATATTCTCATAAAAACCCAATGATACCGCTATAATAGTAAGCCTACGTGTGTATTCTTAGAATTTAAAATACATGTAATGTGTATTTTAATTGATCAAATAAATATATTTCCAGAAATGTTAGTCTAAAATTAATTAGCATTTGAGTTTGAGTAATAAAGATTATAATCAGCCCATTTCACATTATTTTTTAAAAAAAGCATCGACATATAAGAACATGTTTGTATATTTGAAAATGAAGAGAATCATGTCGTATAGTTATAGGATAACCGCTTTATCTAGCCTACCGGCATTCTGTTCATGCCTATTCCGAAATGCGCTACATCATGCAGTCTGCCTTCCAAGTATTTCTTTCTTTAATGAATGCTCAGTGGACACGATTCTTTTGCATCGATCAGAAGTTCTTGAGGCCTTTCCGTCTTTTGCACATTTGCGGCATCTCTTCCTGGACAATTTCTGGGAGGTTGTCGGTGCTTCATGATTGGCGCGTTCGTCTTCATCGACACAGATCGCCATTGCATTTTAAATCGGACGCTGAATACCTGTCAAAGTCTGCGTCCTGTGTTCCACATATGGTCCAACCATGCTCATTCCAAACTGAGAAAGAAATTTCTTTCTTCTGCTCAAGTTTTATAGCCTTCCATAGTGGATTAGAGCTGATGAAAATAATGAAGCCGTTGATTGAAGCCAACGTCTTGTCGTTCGCTGCACACTGTGTGAATGGCATGGCTGATCGACGGCATCTCCTGAACCTTTGGTTTGATTGTAAAACAGGATGCTAACAGGCTTAGCTATATTCTCATCCACGTTGTCATCATGATGCGCTGTTTACATTAAAATAATAGTGATCTCATCTCTTTTTGGAACGTAAGATACAATTGTCGTTTTTTGATCAGTCGTTTGGTCGTTTTTTTTTGGTTGTTAGTCCTGCCAATCGCAACAAACGACTAATGCAATGATTGAACAGGTTAATTTAGTCATAAGCTAATTTATCATCGTTCAAGATTCTAAACAAAACGGGAATTAATGTAATTTCATAGAAACCTAGCATAGTTCATGAAATGGGTCCTCGGGGACCCAAGCATTTCCACTGATATTTCTTCTTATCTGTTGCGTGATATAAGAAAGATAGACAAAAGATTGACTTGTTACACATCTATTGATGACAAGTGAAGCATACATAAAATTCCAGACCTTCACATCCATACAAAAAATAAATTGAGACAATTAAAGAGGGACCCATTTCATGCATTTAAGGGTCTAAAAAGGGTTCTAAGCGGTGTCTTACAACAACCCTTTACTATAACACCCTTCGGCAATGCGACTATAGAATCGCTTGATTTTTTCTTTCAGAAATCTTTCATTCTCAATATATTTTATCGATGAATAAAATAAGTAAACGCAAAAGACAAACGACATAAAACAATGGGTGGTGGGTCCTTTTGATGGGACTCACTGTGCAAAAATGCCTTGAACTCTACAATACTGACTGCATAGTGGATATTATCAATACATTATATATTGTACATTATATCTATGATATCTGTAAAATCACAAATCATGATTCACAAAACATGATCGATAGTAGTCCGTTTCCATTACCAAACCTAAGATGAATGAGACATAATGTTTGTCCATTGCAATTCGCTTCATGATAGAGCGTTTTATGTGACTGTGATTTTGCGATAGAATTTTCATAATAGATCATTTTCATAAATTCTGTCTCGATAAGTGATTAGTTGAAGAGACAAAAAGTCATGCGATTTAAGCAGTTCTCAATTTTAGAATTCGTGAGAAAATCGTCTCAGGATAGAATTATAAGATGCAATTAGCGATGATAAGTTTACCTCTAGGAACAAGAAAAAGCACAGATGGACAATAATCAGATCTGATGATTGACATCTCAATGACAGCAAGCAGAGACTAGAAACTCATCAGCAAACTTGGTGGGCCTCTGTCCGAGATGATGTTTGATAGACAGATTTCCCCTCAACTTTCTGTCACGAGTCTACGGTTAATACATTAAAATGTAATGAATGATTAATATACTGATCCTCCTCCCCTGAAAATTGTATACATCCACAACCTTTTGACAGACTCATCATTGGCTTTGGCTTGCATCCTGGTACCTTGACAATTTGTAAGTGACACTCTGAGGACACATCATCAATCTGGACACTCCAAAATTGAGGAGGGATTATTAATGTTCTCCTCTCTATACTCATCCCAGAATTGCTAACGAAGACAGGCGTCATCAATAGTTGGTGAATAAGCGCGTGTTTTGAATAAACGTCTCTTTCGCATGGGAGCCGTTGGAAGATGATTGATTGAAGTAATCTTTTATCTGTGGCACAGAGGGTACAGATTTAAAACAAATGAATGAGATAAGAATGAGAACAAGACTCATTCAGTGTAAGTCAATTATTACTTTGTTGATGATGTGATATGCCATCGAAACAATCCATCCTTTTAACTGAAATTCTGATGGCGGAAAATATATAATGAAAATGACAACAAAATAAAAATGCAAACATGAAAAATTGATATTGGAAACATTAGGATTTTTGTGATTTTACATCTTCCCTTTTAGAATAGCTTTTCCTTTGAACATAGCCGCCGAATGAAATATCCAACATGCTGTAAGAAATTGAACAAAACATTGTAACCAGAATTCCGACGAAACATTGCCGCGACTTGCTTTATTTGTCTATATTTATTACATGTAACTATTTTTAGTAATGAGATTTTTGATTTACTGAATTAGAAAGGTAATTTAGTAGGATTGAAATCATCAAACGCTGAAACAAGCAAAATTATGCATGTTTGACAAACTCAAACACGGTACACATAGTCCGGCAGCCAGAACGAGTTTCTGCAGGGAACGAGGCCGAAAATGAGACTTTCACAGAATTTTGTGCACCCTATGCCTTCTCGAATCTGCATGTCTACCGAGCTCTAGTTTGTTCCTCTTCTTGTCAGACACGATCAAAGAAGAACACGCGTTAATCCAATGGGACGTAGATTGCAGTTTTTGACAAAAATGAAATTTTGTGTATTTTCTGTTATAAACTGAAAAGTACTAAGTCTAGAGCCATAATTTGTGACATGGAATGTCTTCAGGTCATTTCCCATCATTTTCATGAGTATTTATCCATGAAACTACACACATTCATATTTGGCAAGCCTCGTACTGTTAGCAAGCATCATCATGTTGGCCCACTTTATCCATATTAATCTACAATCTACATTCTCGGATACATCGCCGATCAGAGGCATGAATATCACATCCATATTATAGGAAATGACCTGAAGACATGCCATGTCATAGACTTAGTACTTTTCAATTTATAACAGAAAACATATAAAATTTCATTCTTGTAAAAAACTGCAATCTACGTATCATTGGATTAGCGCGTGTTTTTCTTTGATCGAGTATGACAGGAAGAGGAACAAACTAGAGCTCGGCAGACACGCAGATTCGTGGTAGGCCCATGGTGTACATAATTCTGTGAAAGTCTCATTTTCGGCCTCGTTCCCTGCATAAACTTGTTCTGGCTGCCGGACTAACAGGTCATTTAAGCTATATTATACTTGACAGGCATAGTAGCACTCATTCAGATGCCTTAAGCAACAATTACAAAATGCTTGGTCTGTTTTACAATATCATAAAGGCATTATACAAATATTGCGCAATATTAAATCGAATTAGCATCGATATCATGTCAAGAGAAAGTTTCTTTTTTGACTGATAATCTACTTAAATAGAATTAGTCTTTATTGGTGAAACATGAAAATAGAATGTTTGATTTTTCTTAATGAAATAATGATAATTACTGGTGTTTGTCAATATTATTCATCTGTAAAACGTGTGCAATATGCATTGAGAATTGCATTATGTTATACTCGTATTATGTCAACAAGTTTGCTGCAGATGGAGGTAAACGTGGGACCGAAAAGCTAAAGATGAAGAGAAAGTTTTGTGTGTGAATAGTGACCACACTTTGAAGCATACTGATGTTCATGATGATATGAAACAATTCCTTGAAAAGCAATGTTTCATGCAATGAATATTTAGGTGAAATCAAATATTGGTTTTATGGATTGTTTCCCAATAAGTCTCGTCCATTATCATGATTACACGATTTTTCGTACACATTTTTACACAAATAGTGTCCTTTCTATCAAGAATATGGAAGCAGAAGGACAAGTTGGAGAAATTCTGCTGCTGATCGGTCTAAGGGAGCGATGGAAGTTGTTGATTTCCATTTGAAGAGGAAGCGACTACCTATGTGATATTTCCAATATTTCCAATATAGAAATTGCTGAAAACTCCTCATGAAAAAGAACACCAACCAAGTCTTGACAACCTAGCAAATATGATGTAGTAATGATTTTCATTTTTTAAATGCTTTCGTGCACTTAATCAACACTAAAGCGCCGATAAATCACCGCCCTTCGAAACGACGCTGAGTCAATTTTGACGCTAGACTTCCATCATTGATTTTTTTAAATAATTTATAATATTGCAATTTTGCTTTATGAAATTCTCTTTTTATTTTTTGCATTAGTGGTGCCTAAATAACTAGAAAATTATGTGACGTATCATCTATCATCATAAATGCTGGAAACTGATAGCAAAAAATACGAAAGGCCGAAATTTATGACTTTTTGTAATTTCGTAACGCGTATGCAACATGCCTGTTTCAACTTGCTACAACAGCCTTGGAAATTGTAAGATTGTAGAATAAGATTGTAGATGTTTTAGGCTCATTATCCTAATAGCACGAGCATTCGAATAAAGTTTGCTCAAAGAAAGGAGTAATTTTGTTGTTCATAAATGTTAGAAGATGATCGAGATATGATCAAAGTTGTCTACATGATCACATTTAGGTTGAAAAACAGAACATGTAGACACTTAACAGTGCAACATGCTTTTCACATATAATGTAGCTGGCTCGTATTTTCACTCGTTTGATGACATGATGCCGTTTCGTGAAAAATCGCTTTATAAAATTTCTAAAACAATTTATCAAAAAATCTAAAATTCCCTATCTGTATTTATATACTGGCAATGCATAGCAGTCTGAGAATAAAATTCTTGGGATAGCCATTACTTTGAAAAAATTGGACAAATTTTTTTTTTAATTTCGATATCAGTTATTTGTTATTCATTGTGTGAAGCAAAGCGGATGGAAAGTCGGCGATTGTTGAGAAAGGAATTGGGCATCAACAGAACACTAACACAAAAGATCATAGCAGAGACTAGCATTGGGAAGACACGTTGCAAGGATGGGCGAGAAAAGATCACCAAAACGAGTGGAACAGAATGAAGAGGCGAGTAACCGGAGAAGAGGAAGACCAAAAATTCGCTGGAGCGACTGCCTTCGAACTGACTTATGATGTGAACAAGAGAAGATGCTGGATAGCTGCGGATAGCAGAGAGGAGTGGAGAAGAACAGTGAACTTTGTGGTGGGCACGTAGAGTGAGCGACTCGGACTTGTTTGATGATGTTTTATATTATAATGAAATTTGACTATTGACTGCACCCTCATTCGACAAGTTCCCTTACCCCCCTGTCAGAGATCATTGGGTTGTTAAGATAAAAAGAATAAGCAACAATTAATCAATTACTTGAAATTGCAAACATTCTATTGTCTATTGATCATACATGTACATGATACCAAACCTCCGTGTCTTGTTTATTTAGGGAAATTGGACCTAATTTCAAATGAATTTCATTTGGAATTTATTCCACCAAAGTTGCTGCATAGTGAAAAATACTATATCCCTTTGTGCAGAGGTGTATCCCGGCAAAATATTTTTCATTTATATGGCTTAATCGGGTAACAATGGTTTTTCGTTGAGATGACTGTGATTTATTTCTGCTTCAGGACATTCCAACACGTGAATGACAACTTTGTGTTTCTTCGCTTAAAACTTTTTTCACTTACATGTAACTTTCTTCTGTTAAGACCTTTACTTCGATTGTTCTGAATTTGTCTTGTCACGTGCCTCACGTTTTTATTATTGAGGTAATCGCCAAATAAACTTTATATTATTATTAATAAGACGTCATATTATTGCTAAAGTTTAAATGTGTAGTTTGGCTTATTCTGGTCTCAAAGGCTACTTCACTGCATGAATATCAATCATGTTAATTTAGACGTACTTCTAATGCCTCAGTTAATCAACTGATCAGTCATCAACTTAAGGAGACGTGATGACGTCACTTCTGCCAGTGATCTGATACACCACTGCTAGCATGTTTCGTGAAGAATCAGCCAGGTGTAGCAGCAGAAGGTCGATGTTGTAAGCATAGGCTCGCCCTCTCAACTACCCAGGAAACATCTTTCTCTCAGCGCAAAGAACGAAACAAGTTTAGAGCTGAATGCAGTCCTACTCTGCAATCTGCACTCAATGAAAAAGTGAGAATGTTCGCTATAATTAGCAGATAAAAATAATTTGACTATTTTGACAGTTTAATCAGGAAATCCGCAAGCATAATCACTGACTTCATGTCTGTGGCAAAATTACTGATTTTATCTGTGATGTGATCAATACTTTAATTGCGATGCTCTCAGAGATATTAAAGGATATAAAAGGATATTTTCTGTGAAGATAAACTGTTAATTTCAATGTTTTTAGCGATTCAAAGTTTATTGTGATAGGTATGTTGATGACTGTTTTATATAAAGGAAGTAAGTATAAACAATTTCTTAATCAACGACGACCCAATTTAGGATTCACCTCTGAAGCTAATGGCTCAAACATTCTCTTTCAGATGTCAACAAATATAAGCATGTCAAATACAGTTGAAGCAAGTGTTTTCATATAAAGACACACATGCTGTCTGTTATTAAATTTTGAAGCGAAGTGCTATAAGAATGGTACTATAGACTTGAAACATCGTATATGATTAAGTGTGGGCTTATAAATCCAAGTAATTGGAGGGTCTTTGACAACGAAATTAAAAAAATCTCCGACTTAATTAAAGAGTGTCGTCATAATACCTTGCAATTTACAATAGTAATAGTGACAACAGACGATAATATGAAACTTATATAATTGAAAGCATATTTACAATCTCTTCTTCCCACGTCTAGGACGTTCTCGAATGACGTCGTTTATTCAATTTTGAAAAGGTGTTGATTAATGTTGACAAGTTCGTCATTAACGACTTTTACAAAATGAATAGTCGTCTAGATTGACGACGATTTCGGTTTTTAACTACAGCTTACAGTCATTGAATGATTACCTCCTGTGAAAATGATCAGAAGAAAGAAATTCACAAAAGATATATGAGTTGCATACTGCATGCATTCAAAAGCCTTGGGTGGAGTTTTGTTTTACCGATGTAGTGTGTTCCTATATGCCTTGCTGTGTGTACATAATTCATTAGCTGTCGTTTGCTGTGTCAAATCGGAACATTTATCATTCCTGTCGATGTTGTATAGCTCAATTAAGACACCAAAATTGAGACCAGCACCTTGTACGCGTCTTGATTTATCTCTTCCTATCACCGAGATTCCAAGTCTACTACAAATCGGCGTCCTACCCTCCATTGACAATTCATCAAATACCCGTCGAACTCGTGATTTAAGAGCATTGGTGATTTGGGAGCTCATAATCATTTGCGCTGAGATTTAGTCCCGACCGTGTAAATCATGGCAAACTGTCTATCCCCTGTTTGACTTGCTGTTTTTTATTATTACATTGGGCCTGTATCACTTTCTCCCTCATGCACATTGGAAGTCTGTAAATATTCAAAACAAGAGGAATTAGTGCTTATCAAATGTAATGAATGGATCGCATAAATCTCAATGAATCAATTATCATCGCGATTGCGAAACATTTGATATGGAAATATATTCTGTTCAGATGAACGATGTAAGCAGCTCATAATACCTAACCAAAATGATTCTATAAATAACTTTTCGCACTTTTTGAACTGAATTCGTTATGCTTCACGATTATCAGAAGTGGTACTAAGAATCAATGCAATGAATGATACTTTCAAAGTGCATTGTACACTTCAAATTAAAGTTTTACGAACTGCCCAGGTACATAGAAGAAAACGCTTTCCGACGTGTGCTTGCACAGTTAGAAAATCAATCTTACTTTGAAATCTTTGCAGACCAAAAACAGATGAAGATGCAGATTATGTCTACTTTGATGTAGGGATGCGGAGTCCCATCATTGTGATAGGACTCCGGGACTCCGACTCCACATCCCTGCTTTGATGCCAACTATACTGTTCAAAACTTCGTCAAAACATGCACTTGAAAAGTATTTTTCATATTTGAACCATCTGCAGTCAAAAAGACATGATTTTCTATCTGAAAATGAGACCATGTAAATGTAAAACACGATCGACGTATGAAAAGAATATGAGGAAATTGTAGCTAATCTTATAAGTTAGGCTCAGACTTTGGTTAGTCTGTAAAAGTATCCAAGACAGAACTATGTGGCACATTTCTTTCAGGATTGTGCAAATAACTATAACTGGATTATTGAACTCGTAACAAGAACATCCTTATGGATCAAAATCTTGATGTCCAAGCATTTAAAAAAATGCAGGCTTATGTACAGTATATACATTCTGCTTCTGTAATACACCACACACACTCATACACATCATATGAAAGTAGCTATATCAAACGGGTATTAAGACTATTTGCATACATATGAGCCACAGCTACATGTAGTGTGGCAATAAGAGGCTCATGTTAAAATGAAAATGTAAGTGAGTGTCACTGAATTATATCCTAATATATCGTAAGTATCCAAAAAGATATCATGCATGACCAACAGCGGCAGGCGCAAATTGAAAAGAGGCAGCAACATCTCCCGAAGTGTTCAATACAACAAATTATAAAAAATGAATTCACGCAGTCTGACAGAAATTGTGCGTCCAGACGTTTGGGCACTGCCGCTGCTGGTAAAATCATCACATTTAATCAACGCCGGTGTCCGGTGTGTAAAATCCTTGATTCACGGATTTACAAAGCTCTACAAATTCTAGGGATTCCGGATACCACGATTGCAGTCTCGAATATGCAGATAATCATAGACTAAGTCTGGTCACGAGTTGCAGAATCCACAATACCATTGCAGACAGTCGACGCACCGCACCCAATCAGGTCCGGAATAGGCGGCGAAGGATCTGAAGCAGTTGCTGCAGTTATCGTCTGATCCCGATGACGAGGCTGATCCGGCAGTTGAGGTACTCGGCTCTGACGAGCTGGTTCCTGGAGCTGTTCCTGTTGTGAGAGATTCTTCAGAAATCGGGCGCCCGGGCACTACTTTTCTTCCTCTTGACGTCTTCACTTTGTCCGTTATTCCTCGATGGTCACGAAGCATCTGAATAAGCGCTCCATCAAGAGAACGCCCGATCTCACTTTTATTGGAGGATGCATCTGGAAGGTGTTTCAAGGGTTCAGAAGGATTGAATGGAAACAGACCCGTTGCTCTGAATCCAGATTTGAGGTTGATGTCTATGGTCTTCTTTACTTCCTGATACAGTTGATGAAGCATTACCGGGAAGTTCACCTTTGGAAGTGCACCCTTTGATCGAGACTCTTTCCTGAAGTTGTTCAAGATGGTTGCCCATACTCTTTTAAACGGTCTGAAGATGGATACATCCAGTGGTTGCATTATATGAGTCGTGTTCGGAGGGAGAGCTACAAAGAGAATGACGTTTTCTCGTGCCATTCGAACGACGCTAACGGAAAAATGCGATGCCAGATTGTCACCAATAAGAATCTTCCGCCCCGGCTTGGATTGAACCGCTTCCAGGAAGACGTCCCGGAACCATTTCTCGAATATGTCCATATCGAACTATCCGAATTTCGAGACACTGTATTGAGCTCCAGAAGGACCGCCAACAGTCCAACCTTCGTAAAGGTTGGTAGCTTTGTAAACCACATGTGGAGGCAGCAACTCTCCTTCAGCTGAGCCGCATACCATGATGGAGATATTCACCTTGCTGTGTTCTTTCACAACCTCGACTCTTCTAGCACCACGAGGAACTGCTACATTGCAGGCACCAGGATCGTCGGACAGCGCGGTTTCATCGAAGTTATAGATGTTTGTAGATGGAATCTGATCAGCTCCTGCTGCTTCCATCTCACGGAAGAAAGATTCAATGTCTTGAGCACTAACAGAAGACCGGGCTCTTTTGATGTTCCCAGGTTTTCTGTACACCATTTTGTTTCTCTTCATGAATGACAACGAAGTCTTCGCCGGGTAAATTGTCTTTGAATCGAGACTCGAGGCGTCCTTGTTGGTCTAGGTATCCTTTTATGAGGAGGGCCACAGTCTTGCGACAGAAGCCGTAGCCCCATTCTGTAACTTGTTTTATAGTGTCGCGGATAACTGTTTCTTCTTCATCTGATAGCAGTGGTGGTCTTCCTGGCTTTCGTACGACGGTTGGATTCAGGTTATAGTGTAGGGTGCTCAGGTTGATGTTGAATTGATTGGCTGCATATCGCAAAGACATTCCCGATTTCACAGCGTCAACAGCAAGTAAAAGATCATCTTCAGTGAAGTTTCCGTATGTCCGTTTGTTATTTCCACTCGTGTAGGACCTCGGCATCGTCGCTACTGTCGGATTTCAGTCGTAGAATGAATATAAAGCCAGTGTCAACTGCACTAAGTTCTGACACACGTGCGCGCTTGAAAATCGATATCGTCTTTCTTGCATTCCAAGTAGAATCGTCGAATAAGCTATTGTTCACACGCTACAAGCATCTGTCATTGATTGACACAGTTAGAAGACACTGCCGAATGCCAATGAAGAAAACAGATAGCAAAAACAGCATTTAGTGCTAAGTGTTCAAAGTTACCCCTGCTGTTCAAAGTTACCCCGTTTTACGGTATATTAGGTAAAGTGGTAACTCCGTATTTATTAAATCCCCAATGTGTATACACTTTCGATTTTATTAAATGAACTCGTGGGAGATTTAGGTGGTATTGTCACCAAATGTTAGATATGCAAATTCTTGCAGTTTTGCAGAAATTACAACGGAATTGACTGATCATGGTAGTAATGCAGAAGGAAGTGATATTATTTTACAGATATTCCGTGTCATAGCCTTGGATAGGTAATGCTTGTTAAATTAGCAGCTCGATGACCTGATAATTTGTTTCATGCTCAACCTCAAGAGAATCTTCTTAAGTGTTATCATTTCATAAGCAACCTGCCACTGGCAGAGCAAAATAACATAATCAATGACAATGACTTCAACAAATTTTGAAAGATGTAAATGGGCCTACATCACTATTCAGATTCAAGAAAGGAAACTTGGCTTTAGTGAATCATGAAATCATGCCGGTGAAAATTGAAATAAAACTAAATTTCAGTCAAGAAAGCAAAATAAGATCTCGACTGTTTCATGAAGACTTCCACTATAATGCGGCTCATGAAATTTCCCTGCAAATTAGCATAATTTCCGCTTAGCTAGGATGCTTATCAATAGATATTCATTCCTTTTGATATCCAACTTTTTTCTTGTTACTTAAAGAGGGGCTTTCATGTCGGTAGTATATAAATTAGGAAATTTTTGATTTTTTTAAAGCTGCTCAAATAATTTTTTTCGATCATGGGAACGTATGGCAATTTCCGCAAAAAACTGAATCTTTTCATACAAAAATGTTCAATGCATACAGATACTTTTTCGAGTCGACAATCTATCTATATATCCCTACTCTATGGTATGATGACTTGGATGAACATGTTTAACATACATATTAAACATCTTAACATGTTTTTTTAGAGAGAGTAGTGTCTATGTTCGAAAAAATGAAAATCACACGAAGTCATAAGTGAAAACATGAAAGCAAATGTTTAGTACAAATCAATCAATACAAAATACGGAATTACACACAGTATACTGTAGATAAACAGAAAATCCGAAACGTACAATTCAACTTCTCTTCAGTCGACATGAGTTATTAGCTATTATCGTAACAGTAAGAAAAAAGGAATTTCTGCACCGCGTACTGTTATAGCAAGGTTGTACAAAACGACCAGTCCAAGAGAGGTCTTCTTTGGGCCCAGAGAATGTAGTGGATGTCGATTATTGAAGGAAATGTTATTCAAAAGTTTCAAAAAGCCTTCTTGCGTCTGCTATACAGGTCATCAAAAATGTCTCACGTGCAATCGGAGCCGCATATAATTGAAGTCGTTTTAGAGCATTTTTGTCGTTACTTGACATCCCAATTAATAACGGAGAACAATATTCCATGACTGAGAGTGTCAGACCTTAATAGACAGAAGTCAGGTCTGACGAGTTCAAAAAAGGACGAATGATGCGGAGAGCATACAACCGTATTGATGCGACCTTATCTATAACTTCTATGTGACTGCGCCACTTTAAGTTAGATGACAACACGACTCCAAGAATTTTAAGAGAGTCAACCGATGTAGCATCTGGAACAACAGGAGGTCGGCAAGTAGAAGACTCCGAAAATCATAACAGCGTACTTTTCCGTGTGTTAATTTCCAAACCAACGGATAATGACCAATTCATCATTTGTGGTTTGTTCTTCCATGTATGATAAGGGAAAATCAGCATTTATTGGAATAATCATAGTACAATCATCCACGCACTTGATGATAACATAATTTGGGGACTTTGGGACCAAACTTCCGACAACGACATTGAATAAATAAAGTCTGAAAACTGAACCTTGTGGTATACCTGAATTCACCTGTTGTTCTTCGCTTATGCACTGACTGAGTTTCACCGACTGGAAACGACTTCTAGGGTAATCACAGACCCAAAGGAAGAAGTGAGATGGTGTGCAGTTCATCTATTGATGGTGGGTTACATTTAGGTAATGGCACTATGATGCTATACTTCCATAACTGTGGGAATTTCCTTAATGTCACCGATGTGTTGATGATATCTGCCAGAGGTGCGTCAAGCATGTGAGCTGCAATCTTGTACAGCAGTGTTGATATACCTTCCAGACCGGGTGCTTTGTTCGGCTTGAGAGAACACAGGAATTTGTTTTGGGATGTAGGATTTGCCAAAAGTCGGTATATGAATAGTAGCGGGATTATCTTAAAGTTCATCCCGTTTAATGCAAAAATTGACAATCGTAGCACGTTGAGATTAACTGGGAACAATGACTAATTCCTGGCTTTTGTTAGACATGAGAATCAGGGTTGGTGAAGTGAGACGTGAGACGTGGGATTAGACGTGGGGCAGACGTGGGATTCGGAATTGCATGCTGTACCCCACCTTCGGGATTGATATTCTAATAGCCTAATGTAGCTTGCATAGGCTTTCCAGCTATTGCTGCCAAGTAAAATGGCAAGATATTCCAAATAAAATACGAGTTGATTTGCTGCATGCATTATACTGGCAGATTACTTGAATTCATCAAGTATTATATCAAGCAATTACTTGAATTATCTTAGTATCAAGATCAAAAGTCTATCGGTCAGTCGTGCGCCCAGTCGCCCTTTTTCGAACAGAATGCCGGCAGACTAAAGCGAAGCAGGAGCAAGCGCTCTATATCATGGAAATGCAAATGCTGCGATGTTGTCTCGGCTATACAAGGTGAAATCACGTCCCAAACACTGGCGTCTTAAAGCAGTTGGGCATCGCGCCCATCCCGGAGAATATGATAGAAACTCGGCTAAGATGACATGGTCATGTTATTCGAAGCGATTAAGGCTCTGTGACCAAATGCTCATCGCTGCTAGTCGACTGGGCAGGCGGCCATGGGGAGACGATGGTTGGATCGACTGAAGGAGGACTTGAAGAATATAAACGCCAAGGAAGATGACGCTTTCAATCGCGCTAAGTGGAGATGAATGGAAACCGCGGACTCTGCACCCATCCGGGATTAACGAAAGGATGAGGATGAAGATCAATCTTGGGATTTCACATTCTAATCCCAGGGTTTCGGAATCTTGTGATTTGAATCCCTATTATTGATGTTGAAATGAAATTGCTTTGTTATGCGGTGTATCACACTAACGAAATTCATTGTGCAATTTTTTGGGTATTAACAATAGTTGATGCATCACATGTGAGTAGGGCCTGAGTGGTCAAACATTTGCACGCTTTTATTAATTCACTATTATAACACTGACTAATATAGCACTATCGGAGATACGCAGAAGTGTAGCTCTTTCTTCTTGGAAGAATGAGAATACTTTCTCCCCTTCATGAAAAAATGTGAAGTATGGACATTCAAATATATATACACACATTCCGGACAAGCTGGTCAACTATCTGAATAGCTGATAGTTAGTTATCAGTAAAAAAATCCATCGATTTTGACAGTCCAAAGTGCCGCTTGTACAGATGACAGCTTTACACATTAAAATGCGTGAGAAACTACGGACACCCACATATTGTTAAATTTTCATTCTGCTTGAAGTATATACTTAAAAATCATGTAAAAATAATTGACAGTCATTCCCTTTGATCTACCGGCAATGAATATTGGCGTTCCAAGTCTAAAATACGTACAGCATTCATCTCATTCTGCTCTTTTATTTAGATATCATATCAGTACGACACACAAGTACTTTTGCAGAAAACACTTTTCAAACGAGTGTATCAGCTTGAGTCAAATGTATCACGAACGTTTTGAAAGTGTAAAATAATGTAACGAGCTGAGTTTCGAGTAAGACGGGTTCTCAACTTATGATTACTTGAAGAAAACTGTTTAGGGAGCATGTAAGTTTGAAATCATCCGGATTATTTTGTTCTTCATTAGTGATTCCAGTCTATGTACAGAAACAATAAATCTCCTTTCTTAGAACAATTTTTCGAACACAGTTACAACAGAAATGAAAGTGGAACTGTGAAATACGAGTTGTGACAATGCTAGATGATAAATGTTATTATTACGCGGAAGCACACCATCTATTATTACGCTGATGCCATCTTGCTAAACACTCAACACAAAAAGAATGAGAGTGGGATAAATAACAACTCAGCCACATGGAAGAAAGGCTCCGTGCCTAATGTGCTTCCAAGTGTAAGCAAAGTTAATTTATGTTATTTATGCATGGAAATCACATACCGCAGAATATTTCCAATGTCAGGATCTCAAAAGATAGTAGATTTGTATTCTTGCAACAGAGCTACACACATGTCGTTGAAATCAATTGAATAAATACAAGTAATTCTATTCAGGGTTATTACTACTGTGTAGGACACGAAAGTCATCCTCAAGCTTCTCCTCTTTTACTTTTTTGATTTTCAAACATGTTGACCGAACATTCTGCGTCACTTCCCTGTCTTCCAAAGAAATCAAAGGAAATAATTCTGTGCTTGGCAAATCGAATCAATGCTTGAAATGCTTGAATGATATATAAAATGCCATTTTCAGACAAATTTAAGTAACGATGAATTATGTCACTTGGTTTTTTGTTGAGTAATGCAATATCAGGGTAAAAGCGATTAGTGACCTTACGACTTAGTGACAGCGGATACACAGTGCTAGCTATAGAATTCTAAAATGTTACACAGAACTTAGAAGACTCCGTCAGTAATTCATTGCAGCTAAATTGCAAAACATTCGATCTGGCTTATGTCATGTGCAATTGTGCCATTAATAAACATGTGTATGTTTCAACTATCTGAATTTTCGATTCAACGATGTCTCGAATGATGGACGAAGATTCAATTCCACTGAACACAGTAAGCGCTTCTTATCAGAGATGGAACCGGGCCGCTTTTTTCGGTCCGTGTGCCCTCAGCTCAGGCCCGCGTCCACTCCTAAATATTTGTATTAGGAGTGGCCCGGATGAATTTTGTATCTGGGGCCGGGTGAGAAATATTATCGTTTTGGGCACTATATTATCCTTAATGAACAAATCAATTACGCTACTTGAGTGTAATCGCCTTAAGAATCATTCTAAAAATCGACTTGTTGATAACATGATCGCATGCTGTAGGGTCTATGGACCATCTATAAGTAAATTGATAACTGTTGAACAGCAAAATGAATTTTCAAGCATTTAATGCACAGTGAATTTTCATTTGTTTTAAATGTTGTGCATGCATAGAGCGTTTGTCTAGCACAAATAAGTTGGATATTTTTTGATGTGCAGATAGCTGCCATTGTTGCAAGTTGTATTTAGGTTTACAAAAACAGGGAAAACGAAAGTGCTGAAGACATGCAGTCCATTTGAAAGGGTGAAGTAATTATACCAGTGTTTATCTCATCATATTGCTTAAGAGACATGTTGATAGGCCATCACATGAAATTGATTCACAGAATTTATGTGATCAAAAGAGGAAGATATTTCTGACTTGAGACATATTAAATATCGTCTCGGGCACTACATATTTCATGCCCGGGTCGGCTCGGACCCAATTCTGCTTCTCATATTTCTGACGTTAATCAAATAATGATGAAAGTGTTATTTCTGGCTCAGTCAAACAACTTCCAAAATTTTCATATGAAAAAAGTTTTCGTTGAAGTTTGGCTTCCATCACTTTGAGCACACACCGGTATATGAACATTTATCTCAAAATTCAAGTTCTTCCTCTATTTCTTCGTTGACTCGCTGATCAATCGATTTTTGTTCACGATCTTCAGGCATCGCACATGCTATAGCTGTGTCATAATTTTGTCTTAATATATCTAAAAATAATTTTGAGCGTTTGTAACCTCGATGCTGGTTACAAACCCAGAATGATTGAAATAGAAGCTTCATTTTAAGCATTTTCAATAAGACACAATAGAATGAATAAATTGAATAATTCCTGTCACCGAATTCTATGGAAGAAATGAAATTTAGTTCTTAACTATGACAAAAAATGACATTGAATAAAGAGTAAAATTTTTAAAAGTTAGTTAAAATGCAAACTTAAGGAAATTTGTTGCATTTCACCAAACTGCGGTTTAGTGCCTATTCACAAAATATCCTCGATAATGACATTTCACAATCGTTTTTAATTCCTCTCACATTATATGCATCAGCAAAATTATTTTCCTTCATCTTCTGAGTATAATATCATGCTCATTATTGGTTGGATGCATTCATCGATCAGTTCCTAGTCCACATTCAAATAAGAGATCAAAATAAAATTGGTCATTCTTGCGATCATCGGTAAATGATAGCCTGATGTTCCTTATCTGTTCGTCCTAAGAACTTCCAATGATCATTAGCGCATTCGGAATACCGCAGTAATTCAATTTATGTTTCAAATAGAGCTATCTCCTATTATATTTTCGTGTTTTAGACACCCAAATTACCGACAAACCTAGATTTGTATCCAAAAGTTGCAATATAATAGAAAATTGGTTAATATTTCTGCATAATAGATGAAAGATACTTGCATTCGTAGATAGATATCAGAAAGCAGAATCTCCCCTAATGTCATCTAACGGTTGAGATATTGTAGCTAGTTTATCAAAACTTCACTGTGCCGTATCTCATAATTTCTGTTTCATTTTGTAATTCTAGTGAAGTGACGACATCTTTTATATTTTCAATTTTTGCAGATTTAATGATATTATCCGAATTTCTTGACTCCACCTAGTAATGCCCACAAACAGCCAAACATGATTCTTGCATGCTTATGAATGATCGGAAGGAAGAATATCTTTCTACATATAAATACATTTAGTTAATCTACAATAATCTGCATATAATACATTATAGTTACATATAGCTTGATCATAGCACTCATCCATATCTTTAAATCTATTTAACGAACTTGTCAAAGGAGTTAATTTCATTTAAACACACCTCTTTTATATTGCACAGCAAATTTCAGAATGATTTGACCTTAGCTGCTTTTATGATGACGTAGTAGCCATTGAATTATATATGCACCATTGACTGTCCTCTCCTTCCAGTGTTTTCAATATTTAATGACCATTTATCATTATTCTATCCATTGTAGATATCATTTTGTATCACCGCATCATGGTAGATCATCATCTCCTTTTTAACTTTTCATTATATCATTCATCGTTTCACTGTACATTGCATCAACCCTTAACGTTTTTCTTTTGAAAAATGTAAGTTCTGCTATTCTGCTATTCTGCACTCGATGTGTAACTTACTACTCTATGACCCTGATGCCGCAAATGGAAATCAGAGTCTGACTGTATTAATGAAAAGAGAATTTTACAATTTATGAATTACTTAGAATTTTAGCTTCTTCGGAGATATGCATGATCGTTGATAAATCTGATGACTCAATTGATAAATTGAGATAGATAATTCCAACGGGATTTAAGCATCAGGAGGACTGTGACAGTCTTATAACATATAGGAGTGATGATATAAGTGGAGGAAGAGTGGGCATTTATTATTTGTTTATAAGAGCATTTATAAAGAGCTCAAAAACAAACAAGTCACTAGGCGCTGAAGAGAAGTCTTCAGTGACCGACGAAAGGTGTTTAGTTGTATGTCATTCTCCCTTAGGTGGAGAGGGAGGCTGCTCCATAGCTGAGGTCCAACACATGCGAAGGCTCGATTACCAAGTCGCGTATGTGATTCTCGTACGGCACATATGAGAACGTTCGATGACCTTAATGTACGATCTCTGGAATGCTGTATTAAGGTGTGCAGATAGTAATTGCAATAAATCAATAACTCGGCAAAGGAATGCTTTGCACCTTTTGTTGCCCCATAGCTTCTGAATCTAAGTAGCAAATGAAATTTGAAGAGCAGATTTGAGCACCTTAATTGAAACTGGTAAGTGATACAAAACTTGTGTTTTCTATACAAAATTTGGGTCTTCTATTAATACTGCATATACACAAATGAAGCTACAGAATTAATATTTTGATTTGAATCTTAGGAGAACTACATGGTAAGAGCATAAATTCCTGATTTTTTGCCAAAATTCCGCTCAATTCACAGAATATTTCAAAAATGAAATACTTGTGATTAGCTATTTTATTCTTGGCTTGACAACCGAGCGCATTGAAACTTCGTACATATATTGTACTTGCTGTAAGCTTACATACATTTTGTTGCATTTATGCATATTGAATTTTTATATATTTCATTGTAATTGTCCGCACCCCTAAACTGTATGCGATAGACGACATTCCAAAAATGAATTCATTCCAATTTCATATTCTAAATATGTTTAACCATGCACTCACTACCCAGCTATAATATGTATTAAGTCTGTATATATTTCTGAATCATAAAATGAAAACAGTTGCTTGTTATGAGCAATGTATAATTCAATCATATAAACCAAATATTTTCAGTTGGTCAGTCTATCAGTGTAAGTTCAATTATGCAAGGAAAGCTTTACGACGTAATACATGAACTAGGCCACTAATTACAGTTACTGCAATCAAAAAAATAGTTTCCCACTAATACCACACTTCTCCTTGGTCCAATAGGAATTTTGGCCTATAGAAAAAATCTTTATGTCAGCACAAAATACAAAGAATGTACTTCGTTTACTTGATTTCATTCATTTACTTAAACTTGGGCTTGGGTTTTGGGTTTTGACCTCAAGTTTTGGCCCAAAACTTGTATTGGGTGTATCCAATACAAGGTTTTGCCCAGCCTTGAGGTAATGTTCTCAAACAAACTAGAATTTCATTTTTGTCTCTGATGTGACCTTTGGTGCGTAGGTATGATCGAGTCTATGAAGGCTTGTCTTCTCTACTAAATCACCGAGTGAAAGGACACTCCTTTTTTCATTACCAAGGTTCATTCCCTAAACTATTGCAAGCTTTGCATGTACTATTGTCTGTGTACTCTTGTTTGACGGAGAAAGTTGACATCAAGACAGTGACAGCTATGCACGAGCATAAATCACTTGTTTGTATTATATTTCGGGTCTATTTATAGGTCCGATTCAGACTCCGCATCCCTGAATAGACATGACACAAAGGAAGTTCACACCTTATCCTCCTCGACCGAAACTCGTCTGACCAGAATTCGAACTCGAGTCAGCCAGAAAGCAAGACAACCAGAAGAGCGGTACGGCTGTGTGGTGCAAGTCAATAAAATGAACGAATCATAGGAACATCATATATCAATTACATAAAAACGAATTGAGTAATGAGTGAAAGACCGCTGTCAAAATTACAAATCCTGCGTCCACCGTTGATCAAGAACTTCTCCGTTTCCAACTGCTCTGTAATCATAAATCAAAATTTTGGATTCACCCGGCCCGATAACACTTCTTTATGCGATAAATTGGATTTCTTAATTCGACCTTGATCAGCCAACAGAGAATGCAGCCATTGACATATTTAATCATTTCTAATTTCTGTCAAATTTTGAGATTACAACCGGTGGTTTCAAAACAACTTTATTGCCCCAACAACCTCGCCTAGTGTATCGCCCCGCATCAACCCGAGTCCAGTGGCTCAACTGTCATTCATTTTCCCGGAGGCAGATCCCGAGAGAGAAATATAAATGCCATCTAATCTCTCACCTTGATGTCTCTCCCGCATGGCTTTCAATCTGATGGACAGATAGATACACGAAGGACTCGTTAGTCGTTGGTCGACGAAATCGTTCGGGTTTATTGGTTTTAAGTCTGAAAGTTCTCATTTCTCATTTCTCGCTTCATACAAACGTTGCAGAATAGTCGATTACATTTCAGGCGGTTTGCTGTGGGTTGACTGACAGATGGAATACACAAAATAATCTCAACACTTTCATTGTAATTTGTGGGAAATTGAATTCTTGTGTTTCTCTGTTTGATGTCTTTCACTCATGTCAAACAGACAGATTCAGTCCGTCAAAGTGAATGCTTTCAGAGTTATTATTCGAAGCAGTCATTTTCATATGCGCATTTCTCATATGTTTTTATGAGAATCAAAGACGACTTTACACTTCTTGAGATCTACGCATGTTGACAAGTTTGAACTGAAATTACATCACGAGGAAGACTGGGCATTTAATGTCGGTCTTTTTATATACTATCAGTAGCGTATTTAGGGGGAGGCCAACGGGCCATGCCCCCATTAGGAATTAGTCGTAGGTTTTTGTAACAATCCCACCCAATTATGAACGGTACAGGAGAGCGATCTTTCACTTCTCTAAAATATCTCAAAAATTCATTGCGGTCGAGAGGGAAAAGATTGATTAATTGGATTAGCCCATCTTTATATAAACAGAGACATTCAGATCAATCGCAACCAGTTTTTAAATATTTTTGCCATGCGGAGAAGACGACGATCTGATTTTTTGTAGGCGCAGATTTTACAATGTAGACCGAATATTCCTGAATACTACGCCTATTTCTGCTACATTTGTAATCTGCAGATTTGAATTATAATTTGAATTTGTATAGAACTACCAAAATTTTGGGAATTTTGGCACACCTGTTTCTTTATATTTTTACACAAAATCCAACTGCTGAAGATACTATCATTATAGTATAAATAGATCATATATCAGCATAAGTCAGCATAGGATAATTCAATTCAGCAACAATTTACTATTGCATAATACGTCATAGTTACGAATGAATATAATTTGTGGTCCCCGTGGAGGAATTTCTGGATACGCCACTGTATAGTATATCAAATGTGCTGTCATGAATTACATGACAGGGTTGTCAAAAACATTATTGCGACTAAATTGGGTCAACTAATCAATGAAACTAAATTGCAGTGGATGCAATCAATTAATCTCAATTATTTATAGTAACCACTTGAAGAGAGGTAGACGACCAACCAAGTCAGTCAATCAACTAGCTTCACTGTAATTATGAATCAATTAATTGCATTTTTTACAGCAATCAACTACTTGCCTCAGATTGCATGACTGAAACAATCTTAGGCCTACTGTTTCAGGCATTAAAAGCAAACGGAATGAAATCTGTATTCCAAATGTGATCTCTTTGAATTTGTTATGACTTTTATGAGTTACGTAGAACTAAAAAATGTAAGTGCATTTAAGCATAACACGATGATTAAGCACATGCACGATGATTCATGTGTGTCATATTCACAAATACAGGTGTGATGTGTTTATTGTTCACCATGGATGTTCATCATTGCTATGATAATAGTTTACAAAAACCATAAAGTTTTCCTAAGTCACTTAACACATTACAGCTGACATTGAACATCTTGAATCGATTCAAACCTCAAAGTGGTAAAAAATTGCAAGAAGAAATAGGAGATCAACATAATACTAATGACACCATTGTCAATCTTGCACAATGCTCAGAACGCCTGCAATGTATTTGAAGAAAAATTGAAAAAGCTACTATTTATAAAAAAAGCTCGAGAACGATTGGGTTAAAGTCGAAGCTTTCGTGCAAATTACTATTAACCCCAAGAGACCTGAGCTTTTTCACACCCTCTGTGGCTTGAGGGGGTCCAGTGGATAGCTCATTGGATTACAAATTTCTAGTTTACCTGCTTAAATCGATATCAAATCATTAGGAAAGTTGATTTTAAGTAAGACACTGATGTTTGCGTGTAGCAAGTCGATAGAACTAATCCGCTGAGTGTCTTTCAGTGTTTCTAGGTAGTTAACATATGCGAAAATGTAGTGTTTTTGTAATTCAACAACATTTAACACAGTATCAGTTGTACATAAGAGTCGGTTTTACGATGTTTGCTGTCGCCATGTAGCCTCAGATAGTTGATTTGAATGAAATTGATTTATTACATGCAGCATAACCTCTACATTTGACCATTTTTTCAAATTTATCCATACCGACCGGAAATAGGCCTAAACTAAGCCATATTGCTGCGTTTCAAGACCCTCAAAACAGCTGTGGAGATCTCAAGCTCCTCAATTACTTCTGTGAAAACTTTGACAACAGTCTGTTTTCAGTGTTGAACTATGAATATAATGATAGCTTTCATTTTGAACATTCATTTATGCTGATTTGTTCATGTAGGTCAACCAGTCATGCACGATCATGTGCGAAAACAAAATATTCACATTTTGCGACCTTCTAACATAACGCACATGCACGACCATGATGTAAACATTGAATAGATGTTTCCATATGATTTGTAACTATTGCCTGACGACGCAGCAAGACCTGCGACACGTCGTGAAAATTCAGTAGACGATTTACGGCAGATAGCAGTAGCGTAGCTAGGGGGAGGGCTGCTAGGGCTATAGCCCCCCCTTAGAGATGAGATCAATTTTAAATTTCCTCTCAAATTTCATCTCAAACCTGAGATTGCAATATTACGCCACATCATCGTTTCGTTCGGTCATCTGGTGACGCAATGTACAAGTAACAAGACCCTTTGTTTGACCACTTCAAAGAAAGTTGCGATTGACAGCGAGATCCAATTTGATAATCATTGAGTTGTTCAACTAGTTGCCAAATGTAAGCAAAAATTTTGGACACATTATCCAATTCAACAGTTAGTTAGCATCCCACCTATGCTATCTGTTTAATGGTGTAACGCTTACTCGGCCGGACGTGTGAATCTTTCCGGGGCGGGTTCTGTCCCCTTGGTACGAATAGGGCTATGAAAATCCTTTTTCATTACAGATTCTCCTGACCCTCCCTACGACGACCTGTACTGGAGAACGCTCTTTTTCAAGTCTGGAACATATAAAAAATTACAGGCGCTCCACAATGGGAACAGACAGACTTAATGATCTAGCATTAATGTTTATACATAAGAAAATGACTGCTGAGCCCATGAAAGATGGTAACATTATCGACAAAGCCGTAAAACGCTTTTGTCAGACCGTGAACAGACGTTTGCCATTATTATAGAATATACCAACGACTTGTAAGTATGTCTTTTTACTTACTTACACATGTACTTAACTTGACCAAACACAATTTAGTGATCGAATCGAATGATTATTTGTGATCAACATAAATTTTGAAATAAACTTATTTATATATGTTTGTCTACATACATTCAGGTGTATTTGAATTGTATTTATAATAAGCGTATTTAATAGAATACATGCCTTATCAAATATCCAAAATTAGCCCCCCCCTTTCCAAATTCCTGGCTACGGCCCTGGCAGATAGGTCTTTTTTCTTAATTACTGATTGAATAGATGAATTTCACTAATTATGCACCATCTTGGACATGTGCAAATTCACTTTTCATCTGATAGTAAAAAATTTCTTTTGTGAATTTCTACACCCTCTGAGACCTGAGAGGGGAAGGTCCAATGGACCCCTTTGGCCCATCTACCATACTTCTACTGATTCAATTGAAATGAAATAACACATGCAGAATCACTGTCAAAAATGATGATTCTACATGGACATGAGCGGTTGATATATCCTCAGCACAAAAGGTAAAATAGAAAAATACGATCGCGGGGTCCACTGGACCCCCTCAGGTCTCTGAGGGTTAAAGTCAGTTGATGCTCAAGTTTACAAACGCATCAATAGTTGTTTATCGAAGTAAATACAATTCCCTTGTTTATGAGGAGGCGAATGGCAAGAATGGCATAGCAATAGATAAAATGATTATGTGCTCATTATAAATAGAATATGAACCAATTATAAGAAACCACTAACACCATCTTGCGAATTCTCACACGCACGTGCTGCATCAACGTAGATGAGAGGAGATTATCAAACTGATGATATCAGGTCACTCATCCAAAAATTCACTTAAAATTGGTTTGTTTTGCATATATTTGTGGAGGCAAAATTTGATGGCACCGGATGCTTGAATGACAACTTCAACAATCTGGGAACATGAGGTAGATTAACTTCTCGAAATTATGAAGCTCCTTATTTGTCTGGAGGCTTATTCATTTTATATTTTTTACATGATATTATTACTTTTCAATGAACAAAAAGTGATGAAAAATTGAACAGCATACAGCGTGTCTAATGGTGAACATCTCAAATTGTGCGACTGCAAGCTATACAAAATTTAATGCGAAACTCAAAATAGCTGCATCAAGAAAGAAAAAATTTGATAAGGTTTCTTAAAATTATATAAAATAACTTTATAGCTAACCATAAAATGAGGAGTGGGCCGCAAAAAAATATGCAATGACTAAAAGAGAGAGTAGGAATTATATCTAAAATGGACTTAGTAGATGTTGGAACATTACGCCGCGACCTTAGGCGAATTCTTCATCCCGAATACCAGAGTTTCGGAGTCGGACCCCAGAGCACCAATTGGACTTTGGGTTTAACCTTATTCTTGTGGGCCTTACCTATCGCTCCAAAAACTTGAGTTTTTCTATTTTCAACCAAAAATTTTCTATCTTGTTGCTTATATTAGAATCGTTGCTTATAATAGAGACGTAGCAAAACAACTGTATTTTCATTTTACTGTGTTATATGTTTCAATGCCAACCTTTCGTATTTTGCTGAAATATCACAAGTAATGCATTAAAATTGTTCATTAGTATAAGTTGCATTAATTCTCGGAACTTATACTCGTTCAGCCTTAAGATGGACTTCAAATTTGTGAGTTTCCATGATGACCTCTTCTCCGTCATCGGTGATTCTGCTTTCCAAGGAGTCTTGATTATTTTGTTGGCCTTGAGTCAAAACATTTCTACCTGTGAATTGGTCAACCTGTTCATTTTCTTTAAAGCAATGAATCAGATGGTCTTTTGAGCCATCTCCTGCGTTGGAGACTCCACTGGCCTTCATGGACCTGAGAATCAGATCTCGAGGGATCTCTTCCCAAGCCTCGACAATCTACTGAAATAGTTGTTCCTTGGATGAAGCTTCCTTTGGCTGTAAATGTGTGGTTGGCAGACACCACCCAGCGAAGGTAACGCAGCTGAATTCGACCTTTTATAGGCTTGTTGAAAGACCACCTGAACGCAACCGGTGCACCCTCCGGGAATAATCTCCTACCTAACAACCTCTTAATTGTTTCTTTCTCAAATAAAAAAGAGATGCCTGTAATAGAGATATTGCTTCTATTAGACGGGTGCTTACAGAGGCGTCGCTAAGGAAACATCATTGGGGGGGTGTTTGCTAAATTTTACCTGATTTACAACTTAGAGCCAAAATTTGCCTGATTATTGCACACACGCATACTCACACACATTCCAACATGTTTCATGTTTATATCCTACAGAAGAGGTACCTGCAGTGTTGGATTTGAGGGGAGGGAAAGTGGGGAAGTTCCCCTGCACTGCCTCATCTCATCCCCGGCACTGGAGATGCACCTTCCTTCCCTGAGGGGGAAGAATATTTCCAGTAGATAGGCTTTACATTGCCTCAACCAGATTGATTGAGCATCAGTTCATTATTTTAGTGAATATGAGCAACATTGACAGGCGCAGGCCTAGTTTCCTCACGATTCTTCATAAGCTTAATTGTCTTATCATCAAAAATTGACCTTCTTTGTTCATAAAGATAACAAATAAATTCGAGAAGCAGAAAGTGCTGAATGAAATAATTAGAAGGTAGCGAAACCATCATAAAAAGAGTGGAATCCAGAATGCTATCTTGATTCTTTCAGGGTCTTGATGACAACACACACAGTATTTTATTCATATTAATGTAATAGAACTCTTCACAATCAATAAAATCAAGTTTGGGAACATTGTTTAACTTTCACTCTGTGAATATTGACAGAAGCCCGAATTTTGTGAATTCATTATAGGTCTAATTACAATAAATTACAGAATGATCATCTGCGGAATGTTTGTGTGGATCTTCACATGCGAGACCTAGTATGAATTTCTGATGCACAAGGGTATCCACGCACCTTATTTGAAGCATTATTTAACCAAATGCGGGTGGCACCAAATGCATGCATTGGAGAGTCCCTTTCAAGGATCAAATGGGCCTATCTCCTACTTTTTCCATTTATGGTTCAACTGTTTTCAAAATAATTCGCGGGCGTTCTTAGTGCGAGGATGATAGTGGTGCTATATGAATCAATGTCCTCTTTCTTTTGATCACCCTTTTTCCGGCTTTGGTTGCAGCGTTGACCCAAAAACTTCCGTTCGAAAGCTTCCCCCTACTGCTATCATGCTCAAATCCAACACTAGGTACCTACCTAATCATCTAATCGGTCGGAAATGACGCCTATAAATGAAAAATAATTTAATTGGTGGTTATTTAAGTGGCCAATGAAATGCCGATGACGTTAAGTTAATTTGTGCGCAATTGGATCCCGTAGTATCGACTGTTAAGGAAATTTTCGACGGTGTTTGCATCGAGAAAGTTAACACGCTGTTGACAATAAACTTCTACGCACAGAGAAGACGGTGTGCCTTATTCATACCGTGCGCTTTCCGCGGTGCGCGTGTGAATGACTCGGTATGAGGAAGGTTTGATGAAATCCACCGTAACGATGACGTCATCTCCTCAAGGGACAACGCAATAGCCAGAGCTTACGTGGTGAGATCAAAAATGATTTAGACCCGACCAGAAGGAATAATGCTACGACTTAGATATTTCACACTGGATGACTAATGAGTATACATGTATAGGCAACAAATATCGTATTGATAACTTTCATTGATATTTTTTTCTTTAGTATTTTTATCGATTTTAAATATTTAGTATTTTTCAGCATTTTAGTTGATTTTTGCCATACATTTCCTTTCTTGAAAGTATTTTGACGGATACATTTACTTCGAACATGACTTGCATAAACTTCAATAGGGTCTGAGTTGTATTCATCAATGTATTCAGTTGTTTTGATTGTTATAACAATCACGAGCAGTACCGAGTGTGAGTTGTGTTCAAAGGTCAGTTGATGCTGACAATCTTCTGGAACAGCTGCGGCATTGTTCATATGGATTTCGTCGACCGACATCAGCGACTGAATGCCGAGTACTACTGTGAGCAACTTCGTAAAGCTCGTCAAAGTGTTCGAAAACCCCGCAACCAGAATCTTCATCTACTACACGACAACGCACCCATCCATACTGCAGCGACCACTACAACTGCAATTGAGGACTCAGACTTTCATGTGCTTCCTCATCCCCATAGCTCCGACTTAGCTCCAAGTGACTATTTCCTATTCCGCTATCTAAAGCATCATCTCAGGGGAGAGCGTTTTGTTAATAGTGAGGATGTGAAAGATGCAGTGATGGAATTTTTCAATTCCAGAAGTCGAGACTTTTTCCACGAGGCTTTTCGAGAGCTTCCTAAAAGGTGGAGCAAGTGGATTACATTGAGAAGAAATGACTTGTATTTACTTTTGAAATTAACATTTTGTGGATTAGCTGTTGTACTTTTGTGGCATATATTCAGAGGGAAGTTAAGGAAATGTATGGAAAAAATCAACTAAAATGCTGAAAAATACTAAATATTTAAAATCGATAAAAATACTAAAGAAAAAAATATCAATGAAAGTTATCAATACGATATTTGTTGCCTATACATGTATACTCATTAGTCATCCAGTGTGAAATATCTAAGTCGTAGCATTATTCCTTCTGGTCGAGTCTAAATCATTTTTGATCTCACCACGTATATCAATCAACGGTTAAATATACACTACCCAGCTAGGCAGAATGAGTTGCAGGCGTTTCAGCGTTAGGTGATTCAGTGCCAATATTCACTGGCCACATTATAGGTAAGGTACTGGAATTACATTTCAATTCCACTTAGATATTTTAAATTTAGCAGAGCTAACTCACATCGCCTTATGTTCCAATTTTTAAGAAAATGCGAGGCGACTGTTCCTCCTGCTCGCATATACAGTCATCCCCGGTGCAGGTCGCTTTCAGCGCGCTATGTTTGACCGCTTTCGCGTGACAAATCAATATCATCAACGGCAACTAACCATATACTTTCTGGTGTCTAGAAAGGGTGAGAATTTCCCGACATTACGACGTGTTTTTGTGGCTAAGAACAACGTCAATGAATATTGGAGCTGAATCGCCGGCAAACCGGCGGTTTGCCTGAAATTTCTCATTTTACCTGAATCTTTTTATTAATTTCATATTGGGGGGGGGTGTTACGGTCCCCCACACCCCCCCGGTCGCGACGCCTCTGGGTGCTTATATCAGAGGAGATACGGTATATATTTGACTACACAGCATGTATCAACATCATGCATGGCAGGTTGGACGGAGAGGCATAGGGAAATACAAGTGGCTCCAAATCTCTGAGAAGTCAAAAGCAAAAATTCGATATAAATGATTGACTTTCGTTTTTCTAGTGGATTGGGGCAATATGATTAAAATTGTTGAGCAGGTTTGATTAAAATGAAAATATTCAGTGTCTGACTTAAGTTAAAGAAAAAACTGAGTGGTTGCTTTGCTAAAACGAATTCATGAACCAATTGTCAATTACATCTTTATATTCACTAATGAGTGGTTTATGGAGTGATGTTTGTTGAAAACTTTGTACCAAAATAATTGAATAAAGATGTTGTTTTAAATGTGTTTTAATCTATTGATTTCAAACGTCTCGGATATTGAGAAGACTTGGTTAAAACTGCCTACAACATCGAAATAAAATCTTCGCCACACACAATCTGAAGTTTCACGTTTTGTTTTCTGAAGGAGATGAGATCCTAAGATCCTCGATTTGAAATAACAGAGATGGGTGTTCTCCATTTACATTCCACGGAGATATTTTACCAAGTATCTTGGCGTACCGGTATCCTTAAGAAAACCGGCTAGTATCACGAGTTTGAAGAAAGTGTCCCTTCTAGTCCTTCTAGTTATTCAACTCTGAGGATGAGGCGTAGACATGGGAATGCATGGGATGAGGTGATGTAACCTGTCAACTAAAATATTATATTATTAGTTACCGTGGAACTTGAGCACCCATGAAATCGACCAAGACAGCTTCACAAACTCACCGGATCAAGAAACGCATTCGAGAGCCAGTTGTCATTAATAGACACAGTTATGAATAAAATTGAGCTGGAAATTTTAGCACCCATTATTCACAGATAGTTTCATCGGGATAAAATCATGGATTAGCGTTACTTTAATGTTGTAAAATAATGACGTATCGTGCATGAATCATCCCGTTATCAATTGATGATTCATGCCATGCGCAGGTGCATCACATAAGCCATTTGATAAATGATCTTGATGATGTTGCCTATGTGATCTTGATGATTGGTATAATTTTCTGGATCTGGCCAAGTCCGATCATTTTTTCTTCGCTGGGGCCGTACTTTTGCGATATATTGAAAGCTGCACATTCAAACCTTCACTGTATTTTCTGGGCATGTAAAATTGCCATCTGTAGAAATGAATGAATTTGAATAGGATTTTTGCAATAAGCTAAGAAGTAAAGAAAGTAGAATCTCTTGCACTTGGACATAAGAATAACATGACGTCCAACGCTTCATACTGCCATCGCCATCGAAATTACAGCGTCAGGTCAAAAACTGATTGACCGAGCTTCTTTCCAAAAATGAATTTTAAATTTTTTCATTGCTTTGAAGGGATACGTAGTTCTAATATGTCACGTTAATCACTCAATGAATATTTTGACATCTTGTCTCATTGGCTACAACAAAAATCATGTCAATAGAGCTGATTTTTACCTGCGTGATCCGCATCGTGAGTGTGAGTGAAAGAACCCAGTTGGAATGTGTGAGCAAGTTACATGTAATCAAACCCTGACTTTTTGGCTCTTACATCCCTCCGGACATTGGGTGGACAATGAATCTTCAGATCTGGCCCGACCTGAGCTACCCGGTCCGCTCATCAGTCTGCTTACAAGCGCAGTGACAAGTATACACCTAAGTGGTGAGAAAACACACTTGCATGTCCTGTACCATACCCTGGTCGACGTCTCTACAGCCTACTGGCGAAGCCGACAGCTGGTCAACTTAGACCGTCAGATATTATTCGATTTCTATATGGATTACATGAAATGCATGAAAAGTAGGCCTATCGGCAGTCCGGATAAGTTAGAGTTCCCGATGAAGTATACCAGCAATGACTTTTATCAATATCTGATCATTCTATCTTCAATCAGGTAATTTGACAGTTGCTCGTACTTTATACATATATATAGTAGGATATATTATGCTATATTGCATTGAGATTTGAGTTGAACTAAAAGTTTGAATTATTTGATTTTTGACTTCATCTAATGATAATTATGTATTCTCTTAACGATTAATAATCATCATTTTACTAACCACCTTGACCAGATATTTCGATTAGTGCATGGCTTACTAGTTTCTGATGTCATTTTCCATTTTAGATAGTAACCTAATAGAAATTTGTTTAAATTTGTTTTAATTTGCCGTTTTTTGACCTTTGACCTTCACCTCAGCTCAGGGATAACCTTAATTTACTAATTATGCTGTTTTTCTGAATCCCCTTTCAATGCCCTTTCGATTGATGTGAAGGTTTGGCGAAATTGGTTGGTAGTTTGGGAGATGGGGCGCGTTCGGAAAATTACCTCAGTGGGGCGAAGGTTAAGAGACGTCGAAAGTTGGGTAATGAGCAAAGTTATAAGTATGTAGCTTGCAGACTATTCTTGCCGCTTTTATAGACTGGGTCATATTGTCGACGTTTCTTTAAATGGAAGCCCTGCGTTCTCCTTTCATATGTTATATCCTGTTGCACTGATTATCGGCATATTTTATGATTTACGATTAAAAAATGGAATAGTCTTATCTCATGACTAGAATTATAACTTTGAGTCATGCTCATAATGCAAAATGGAGCATTAGACATTTTCACTTAACGAGAAACCACCGAATTTTCTGTAATGGCATCTGCCGAATTTCCGATTATTGCTTTTGAAACGTGGTCGGATCGATCATAAATCAAACCATAACTAATTTAAGACAAGCTCCTTTGCCTTATCAGGCCAGTCATTTATCATGATTACCCGCGGGATATTATGCGTGCGCGCGTGCAATGGTGTATTGGATGCCGTGCCTTACAGTCTGGCCGCACTATGTCCCAGTCTGCATGGCTTATTATTTATTACTCTTCTTCGGCGGTCAGATAAGACGCCGACGCCTCGGTATTGGACGTTGGAGCCCAGGGTGCTACAAGAACGAAGTACAAACTGCTTAAGTTGGAGCCGATAACCGCAGTTAAGAAGAGCAAGGACGTCGAAGAGTCTGACACCAAACTTCATCACATTTTTCTTCCATGAAGCATGAGTCCCGCGTCAGCTGCGCTTGAGATGAGACCTACAAATAATTATTTGTGACGCGAGTTTGCGGTTGGAGGCGCTTTTGACATACTGGAGGCTACAGCGGTGATTTATTGAATCCCAGAAGATGTAAGCAGAAGGGTGAATCAATTTCAAACTCTTCAACTAAGTTAGCGAAACATCTCAATCAGTCGAGACAGAAGCGCAGTGAAAATTACTTTTATGCTACTTTCCTAATTCATGCCTACAATATTGAAGTCACCGATGTCAACTATTGCATGGTATTTGTTTACATGCGGACTCATTTTTTGACAAGCTGTATCTTTAGCAATTGATGGCTGCCCACGTATGACACTGCATGTGGATTGCATATAAAATAAATTTGCTCAAGTTGGTCAGCCGGTGAAAATTATTTTCAAAAAGGGGATCAGATTGCAAGACAGCACACAAAAGTCTTTGCAACGTTATTAACAACTTCCCAGTTTCACCTAATTTATGCCTTTTTCAACTTGACAATGCTTTAAATGTTTTTCTTTTCACCCGACACCATCTAAGGTTATGTTCGGATGTCAACTTGTGGTCAACTTGTGCTACTAGACATTATTCAATTTCCAAACAGCATGCATGAAATGCATGAATGGTAGGCTATCCGGTATTCCGGATAAGCGAGAGCTACCCATTACAATACAATATCATACAATGCAATTCGCACTTTGATATCATGCTTTGTGCGATGAGCAGTAATACGCGTAATGACATATTTACTTAACAAATGAGTTATAAACCTACTTTCCAATTTTGATAATGTTGCCTGCATTTTCAAAGTCAATCAAACGCAAGCAAATTGAAAATAGATAATCAAAATAATGACCCAAATGAGTATTGATGTTATAAACTTATTAAAACATTGATACAATAGCACTACATGTATATGCATATATCTATATCCCGCCTGTAAGCGGTCAACAAACTCTGAGTTCCAATATGATAAAAGTTTTTGTAGCGATAAAAGTTCTGAGATGAACCATTCGATCACTGATTGTGCTGATGTTACAAAATGTTTTGTCTGCGACGTGCAAACTTGATTCAAAGTTTTTCACTGAAGTGAGATTTACTTCTTCACTTGTTAGAGAATTCTAGAGATTTGCGACGTGAATTGAGAACTCTCTCCATTACAGTATAAATTCATATCTTTTTGAGTTTCTATTGATGACCGCAAGCTAACGTATAAGAGTCTGGAACAACGAGCTCGCCAGAGTTGAATCTCTAAGCTCCACGTGTTATATAAACTATCCAATGTGGTGAAATTATTCAACATCTGGAAAAATTTTCTGCTGGATTCTTGAATATAACTGCAGAGTTCTGTAATTAAAGTGGAAATGGTGTAGATAGGTTGAGGAACACGCACTTTGCTTCCAAAATTCATACAGGCTACAATACATGATTCTGGAAACTTTGTTTGAGATAAAGCAGGGTTTGAACTGTATGTATAAGTTGCCGGTAATCATTTTTAACTGTTTCAAGAACAGTTGGTAATATTTATATCTCAAGACATTCGTGTAGACACTCTCAAGTTATGTTACATTCACATGCTCTTAATGTTGTAATGATTAACTAAGCAATTTATTCTAGACTGAGTGTCCTCAAAAGGTATAATTGAATCGGTCGGCGTTACTAAAACCTAATTAACCGGCCTGTGACCGGTTCCAACCCTGGTGCACGGCACTTTGTCACTTTGAATTGCTATACATTTTACTTGATGCTATCTAACTATCAAACTTCATTGAGAGAGCCGCATGTTGAATTTTGCCTGTGCGGCGACGCGGCGAGTTTAAAAAAAATTCAACCATTCATCCTAATAAGTTGGTTGTTTTTTGATTGCCTGACGAAAGCCTGAATAGAATCTGAAATAGTGAATAGAAATTCTGCTCAGCCTGCAGGTATTCAATTTAAAAATGTTAATCAGCTTTGAATGAATTAGTTTTTGCATTTGCTGAAGTTTATTTTCGTCAGAGATCACCTCGCGTGGTTGTGTTTGATAGTTTGGTTTATTTCTCCAAACATGTCGGATAATTAACCCTTTCGTCATTTCATCACTTAATCAAAGGATCCGAACGATTGAATGAAATTATTTCATGTTGACTTAAGTCTCCAAATCAGTGCAACTGAAGTTTCCAGTTTTATTGGCTGTACAAAACCAGTCTATTTACTATCTTATCGGAAACGGAAATATAATTCGGATGAATTCTCGAGAGTATTTCAAACACATAGGGCGTGAACAGAAAAACTGTATGATTCAATAAGTTCAAGGAACTCATTTCTAGTATCTTTGGATAATGCTGACTACAGCGAGTATTGATATCAACTAGAAGGCTGCTGACAGGACTTTACTCAACATCGCTACTCATTAACACCAATCTTTTGGAGCATAACTGGAATAATTGCAATAAATGTGCTAAGTGGACATAATCGCAATACTGTCTATCAAATATGATCCTTTATGCATGAGATCACGAAATAACAGGCGAATTTTTATGCCTTATCAGGCGCACGTCGTCAGGCCAATTATGATAATGACATGATAAGAAGTCACTCCTTTATGACAAAAAGAAATAGCAATAAATACAGAACAAAACGAGCTGTGAATCATGATATTGCAGTTGATTAAGGGGAATTCAGGTTTATGAATATACAGTGCTTTGTGCATGAATATTGAATAGGCATCCGTTTAGGCAATTTTCATCTACCATAATAAATAAAACATCTTCAATCAAGGGTCATCGGATTAACTAGAAGAAGTGCTTCTGACGAAGATTGACTTGACTGACTTTGATTTTTTGATAATGCTGTTTTTAATATAGAAATTAGAATTTTTTTATTTATCTTGTCATCTTAACTGAGCACGATATCAGTGTTGTGAGCACCTGCATATGACATTATGCATCGTACAATTGTTTTTGAAACATGCCTTGATTCATGCTTATCTGTTTCTTAGTTGTATAGAAAATCAAGCAATTATGATGTTTGGTTCCTTGCATTTTGTAAAGTGCATTATGCAAATTTGCGAATTTCAAAAGTTCGTACACTGAATGCAGATTTTAATAGATTAAGCTAGAATGTACATGTAGTAGTAATAGTTTTAGAACAATATCAATACCAGAACTGTCCAGAGTCACGCTGCAGAGACTTTGTAAATGTCCCCTAATTTCACCAATTGACCGCAGCATAGGCCTACTGCACATCACATAATTATCTTGATTCAATAGTTGGTCGACCTTTAATTGCGGCTCATGTAGAATCTTCAAATTTTCATCATTTCAACTGCGGATCGCATTAATCAAGCATAATCTCAGAGGACATTAAATTATTTTAGCTCTGAGACGCACTTTTTATTGCACGTCACGAAAGGCCTGTAAAAATTATCATAATTTATCTGTGGATCGCATTTTTATATTGTGAGTCACGCTGAGCATCGATGTAGGAAATAGGCATGAGATTCGCTAATGAGCTCAGATATAATTTTGAATGTATATTTGATAAATTTTGAAGTACACTCGAGGCCATAATTTCTGCAACATTACACGTAGACTTCCATTTTTACATTTGTACCTTTACATGGTATTTTTTACTGCCTTTCCTATATTCATCACCTCACTTGCTCCCAAATATGACGATTCGCTAGCAAAAATGTAGTTTAACGCTAGTGATAGCGATTTATAAGATGACAGAATGTCTTAAATATCTGAAGAGAATGACACCTATTAAGTCAATACAAGACACCAACACGCTTGATTCCCCGACTGCACTCGACCGACCTAGTTATCGAACCGAAGTCCGCGGTGGAGACGAACTCGCACCTTCTTCACTAGGCCACGCTGACCCAGTCAATAATAATAGAACAATAAGCTGTCGATATCACTTGGAGATGACTTCTGCCTTCACTCGCATTCCTTGAACCGCCAGCGTGGCCTAGTGAAGAAGGTGCGAGCTCGTCTCCACCACGGACTTCGGTTCGATTCCTAGGTCAGGCGAGTGCGGTCGGGGAATCAAGGGTGCTGGTGTCTTGAGTTGACTTAATAGTTGTCATTCTCTTTAGATATTCAATGCACTGCGACAGACCTTTGCTTTCAAAATGTCTTAAGTCATCTCCTGATGAAAATGATGATGCGGTATTTCAATTTTTCCTTGACTTCATGTTTTCTAATTATCACACACTTTTCTGCTCATTCGTCAAACTAGGATAATCAAAGTAGACTTTTTTAATGCTGGTTTCAGTCATTTGTTTACTACTCGCATACTTTCTTTCTCAGACTCACAGAAATCAGACATGACAAATCGACACGTTGAAAGCAATATAACGTCGTGGTCATACGAGCTACGTGATGATACGCAACCCTTGAAGACTGACAGATTGCTTCAGATCTCAATGCCCTCTCTTGTTGTGCAAGTTTCGAGGATAAGTACCACTACCTTATCGGTGTTTGTCGTTAGCAGAATTTAAGAAGCTTTCTTATTTTATTCTAATCCTAGTAGCTAAAGGCAAAAGCGAAAATTCAGATTCCTGTGTTCAGCTCACCTTTATTTTTACTTTCCGCCTTTAATATACTGTATAACTGTTTCATCTGATGTGGAATTGAAATATTTTCTGTATTATCTGGCCTGATTGCCGTGATTTCATATGTTTTATAATGTTCAATAAACGATGGTTGCGTACTGATAACGGTGTGCAGTCATGCTTAAGGGAACATGTTTGTAAAGGTAAAAGAATAGCGGTTGACAGCTTGTAGATGCTATACATACTATCTCTGTTAAGTCATTTTCTACACATGATTCATCCCTATGTATCGGGATTTGGATTTAATTGAATGCAATTGGATTGATGTAGACAATCAACAATCAAACAATTTTTCCTTAAAACGGAAATCAAATATTTTGTTTCCGTATTCAATAGATGGTCATGTTCTTGAAAATGTGTTAAAAATAAAAGAACTGGGTGTCTATTTTACGCATAATTTGTCTTTTAATCATCACATTGCCTTTGTTTTCAACAAAGCTTTTCGTATGCTTCGCTTCGTTAAAAGAGTAGCAAAGCATTTCAATGATATTTTTTGAAAGTATTGTATAATTCGTACATACACTCTTGTTTGGAGTATTGTTCACCAGTTTGGTCTCCCAGCACGAATTGTATGATAAAGAAAATTGAGCGTGTACAAATAGTCTTTGTAAAGTATCTGTGTTTTCAGACCGTTATGATATACCACAGTAATTCTTATGCAGATATTTGTAAATATTTTTGTCTTACGACTTTGCAGAAGAGACGTGATATCACTGATATTTTGCTATTCTATAGAATTGTGAATAATAAGATACAATGTAGTCATTTAACTTCCACGATCTATTACAATGTACCGCAGCGGCGAACCAGGCACACCGAAATTTTCTACACTAAAAGGAAAAGCCGATTGTACAAGATTTCATTCCAAGAGTTACCCGATGTGCTAATGAGCTGAGTAACATTGACTTCTTTTTTGTGAACTCTTCAAGTTTAAAACGTCTTTTACATGACTGCTTATAGTGATGTACTGTTCTTATCTTTTACTGCATTTCATCGTATATAATTGTAAATTCATTTATGTAATGAAGGCTGTTATTGGTTTTATGCTGTTGCCATCTTCTTGAATAAATGCAAATACAAATAAATACAAATCAATTGAATGTAGCATGCATTCGACAATCTGACTTCCGTACATCTCAGATCAACTAATTTTTAACTTGTCTGATATTTTTCCATTCCGTGGTTGTATAGTCCCATTTACAACGTATTTTTTAAGCCCGAACTTGCAAAGACCTTACAAACCTGTTCTATATAAGCATTTGAATGACTTGAGATTGTAATGTTGAAAATATAGGCTACCCACAATGGAATTTTTACCTCCTACAAATTCAATGACTATTTGAGACTATGAGTGTTCGCCTAAATCATGCATGTTAATTTAGTTCCTGTAACAATTCATCACATTTAAATATCATCTAACGGTAAACAACGTCTGATATTGAACAAAGAGTCACATTTCATACTTTGAAATAGTTCAGCAAGCTGTTGCTTATTGGCTAATGGAGTTATTTTTGATGATGCGATTTCATTACGAAAGTCTTCTCATCTGTGCGTCAATTAATGAGAGTAAATGATAGAGATATAGATTACGCTAGATCGGATAGAGAAGAGATTGTTATAAGGATACGCTACATCCATTCATGTAATGCTTCAGAGGAGAACAAGTTATACGTTTATCTCCTTTGTCGGGAACAGACTGTGCTTTGATGTCGATAGGATACTGACTAAATTGTAATTTCTCAAGGATGATTTAATCAACCAGAAACCTGCTCAAACCCTAATGTATATCATTTTGCCTGCGGCTGGTCGGCAACTACAGAAACAATGCGCGCAGTAAAATGAAAATGTCAAATAATCACAAGAATGAAATAAGCATAACCCCAGAATCCGTTGGCGCCAAAAAGGCTTCCCTTAGACAGAGGCAGATAAACATTCTAATCGTATTGTCTGTCAGCGACTCATCAGTTTTGAATTTTCAATAATATTGCAGTCATGTTAGATTGTAAATACCATAATTAGTCACAAAACATCTTTCAAGAAACTCAACATTTATTGAGGAATGATGGGGTTTCAATTTCCCAACGAAATGACACCAGATAGGTAACTTTGAATTATCAAAATAAAGTCATTATCAATATTTAGGTCGCCGTAGATAATTATCATACTAAACAATTTCGTCAATCTGTCAATTTGAGTCTTTACCATATCTCATATCAAGAAGATGCTTATGACCTCAAGAAATTACACAGAAATAAGATTTACAGTTGCTGTTATTTATAGTCAGAATTTCTTACAGTACGAATCGTATTTTATTTCAGATTGAGGTTTTATGGGAACGTTGATTAATCGTCGACAATAGTGGCAACAGAAGGATGCCATGATTTTTCAACACTAATATATAAATCAACAGCCGTCTCTTCGAAGAGGAACGAATGTTAAATAGAATATTATTTTATTTGTTATGTAGTATGGCCTCCTATGTTTCATGCGTGCATTACGCTGTATTATGGTGCGATCCCCGCCCACTTGATGTGATAGTTGTAAATCCAACACTTGTCGGCATATTAAACTTAGAAACACTTGTTGATGCTTGCTTGATTGAGTTACAAATTAGTTGCATACAACGTTTAGATTTTGTCATTCGAACCCTCATTTTAAGTTATGCCCTTGGAAATCCATTCTGGCAACCTTTAGATATAATCAATACTTTCATTCCTTTTGGTCGCGACAATAAATGTTGCAGTTGTCTTTTTTCTGATGATGCTGTTTCCCTTCAAAACGTCATTTGAATGTAAATGTTACTTACACCAGTGTTGGAACTGGTAGCCTGCTATGAATTTTGAAGAACAGCCGTACTGCCGGCCAACTACCACTTCATTACGCTGTCCGGTACTTTAATTAGGCCTATGTAGACCTTTGACAACACTCACTGTTTACAACAATAAATTTGGTCAATCAAAGGAATTATCTATAAAACATTGTAAAAGCATTCAAAGTACAAATTTTTTGTCGCATTATTATGAATACCTATCTGTGTGCTATGTGACATAAATGATAGTTTCAAACCGTTCTTTACCCTAAATGAAGTTTACAGCATCGTATTTTCTAGCCCACATGAATTGTTAGAATTGTACAATGTTTATTCCTTTGGCTATCTAAATCAAGATGAATATCCTGAATTTCATTGCATGGGACAGTTTATGCAGCACTTGGAGCTTAGTAAATGTAATGAATGATTGGATTTCAAGGCAACCAAGCGTTATACCAGTACTACCTGAAAATTTGACAGTGGAGCATTGCTTGAAAAGTTAGGGACATGCCATGAATTTTGATTGACTTTCTACAGATGCCGCAAAAAGCATTGGAACATATATTTGAAATGAAAAATTGATGACATATTTTGGCGTGATCTTTTTGCTCCAGCTTCTTGTACGTCAGCACGCGGTCAGACCTGAATTTGGTGTAGAGAATTCTCAACTGACGTCGTAAATCACAGGAATTCCCTCCCAAGTGAAGAAGTAAACTCACTTCATTCCAAATCAAGTTTGATTATGTACGCTCAGAGACAAAACATTTCGCAGCATCAGCATTCGGCCAGTGATATTATCGGTCATCTTGTTAAGTCATTGTCATCCTCCTTTCAGCCATTATTTTGATTGTCTGTTATGAATTCACTTCTATTTATGACTTTGAAAATACCATTGCTATTATCATCATAAAGTAGGCATACAACTCATTATAGAATGATGAATATGTTATAAGCCTATGATGCAAAATATTCTGTTATAGTGAGAATAAGCGTTGCAATTAGGAACTTTTGCTCATCGCGATTGCCGGTAGGCACACCATTCATGTATTTCATGCATGGAATTGAATGCTTTATGGAAATTGAATGATGTCAAACGATCTAAGTTGACCAAATGATGTCTGACCATCTACGCTTTTGCCAGTCGGCTTTGAATACGCCTGGCCCTGGCCGGTTTTGATTCGACCGGTTCCGGCCCTGGCACATGCACATGCGTATTCATCGAACACTGTAAAAGCCAAAGCCATGCAATACCAACATTGTCAGCCAATATTTGTTTCAATGCTAAGACATTGCATATCGCACATGAATTTGATTAGGATTTGATAGGATTTCATTACTACATTAGGAAATAATAAGGCTGAGAATTTCCAAAACAAATAGAAATTCGATACGCATTTACCTTGCAGATGTTTCGATGTTCCCCGTTTCTGACCAATGACTTCGGCAATCTTTACTGCGAAATATCTGTTGATTGGCCTATAGCTACACACATATAGCTCATATCGTGATGCAAACTTATCAATGGTGGAAGGAGATAGCAGAGTCGTCTTTATCCCGTGATAACAGAAATATGCGACTGCTTAGACTTCTGTTGAAACTGTTTTAATTCCTTAAAATGATGAAGGATGTAAAGGACTATGGAATAGGTACATACATGTATAAGTTGAAGTACTTGACGTACCGCGAACTCGGTCAAAGACGATAGGTTGTAGAAGTTTCTCAGTTTGTGGCTCGAAAACGAGGAACAATTTACTATCAACGATCCAATCAATTCACTTGTTAAATTGTTTTCAGAATTATGTAAAGAGATTGCTAATAAATGACTGCTTTTGATTTTTTAATTTTTGTCATTTCACTTGTGCTTTTATAAAATTTTGTGCGTTGGCCTTGAAGCTATTCAGCATATGCCTTCTTTTAGTAAAATTCTTGATTGTGAATTGTAGCAGAAGCGGGCGGTTTGATTTTCGAATTAATTCGAACTCCTGTCGACCTTTTGAAATATTTTTCGTTTGCTTGACTCTTGCCCTCATAAGGTCTTAGTCAAACTGGAGACTTTACTATATTATTCTAACAATTTTGGTCTCAAATTTCAAACCACAGTGTTTTTCGGCAATGATCAAATGAAAAAAAGTCACGCTCGCATGTTTAATTTGCTTGTATATTTGATTATTAAATCCTTGTCTGCATACAGCTGATGGTTGAATTCAGGGTGAGAGCACGCAGTGATATTTACACTTCGAAAAGAAGAAACTTCTGGACTAAGAGTTCCTTTTTTACCTCTCGATGTCATGAACAAAAGCCAAAATAGCGGAGGCTTTTAGTAACGAACACGCTTCATGTGGTCCAACTCATTTGGAATGTTCAAGATTAAAGGTAAAGAATTTGACACAGATGACATTATTTGAAAGCAGCGTGTTCATGCCCAACGCTGTTGTGGTGAAAGGCTTCGGCCGCTAACAACAGAGCTATTATTGCTTCACCACCAAATTGGGATCCTACAAACTAAAATTTAGCATTTCAAATAAAACTGAAATTGGGGGAACGGTTAACTGTTAAGTAGAGAGTCGATAAACTTTGATACTGTGTTGCGCTGTGGCAAATGCAAACGCAGACATATTTTCTAAGAAAATGCGGATGCGGCACAGATGCGGATTTGAGGCATATTGAGGCATCGGCATATGGTTCTAGGAGTAGACAAATCAATGGCAGGCATCTATCTGTACCTTCAGAATAACGAATTGACTGAGACCAACTGTACTGTGTTGTTTTCTTCACTGCATTAAAATGTCTAATATTATCAGGAGCCTCGTTCTATGATAAGGTTAACTAGACAGAGGGTAGGTGTTGTTGCACAAGAAGGATAACTCATCCCAACGAACATTTTACAAGAAGTAATGCGATCGATGAACGTTGCCTGTTGAATTATCGTTTAAGCAAATTCGAGTATAGACATCCCATCGAAAGCCATGATTATACTCGTAACTATATAAATGATGCTGATATGGTGTGGACTGATTAGCCTTGTTAAGCTATTTCCTGTGAGATGACATCGTGCTCTGATAGTTTTGTAGATTTTCATTAAAATAGCGGTTTCCATTAATAAACAAGTACTATTACAAAGCTCCGACAATTGGTCCGAATTTTCCATGTACATATGCATTTTAGTACATTGAATAACACTTTCCTAGGAACATACATTATTCTTCTACATTTACTTTTTTTAAAATTTTTGTCCTCGGCAGCAACTTCTTAGTGCAAAAAGTTTGCAGCTTGTACCTTTTGAATGCTGCAAACCGGTGTGGTATCAAGCTTTTCAGTGACACAGATTGCATTAGAGATAATCCCCTGCATGTAATGTTCAATGGGCGTGAAGTTGTGCGACCTAGACACTGAAATGATCGCTCACCAAAACTAAAAGTTCAAAGATTCCATTATTATTTATCAAAACCTAAAAAATATCAAGAAAATATATATCTCCAAAATCGCGTTTTATTGAATACAATGTTGGTTCAAGTGCTCATATAAACATATTGATGCTTTCATAAATAAATAAATAATGTAATATTGCAGCATGTTAGGCCCAGAGATGAAACCGGGCCGCTTTTTTCAGCCCGGGCCCACAGCGACTCTAAAATATTAGGCCCCGCCCGGCCCGGATGAATTTTGTATCTTTGCATCTGTGCCCGGGTGGAAAAGTGCATCGCTTTGAGCACCTTACTATTCTTAAAGAAAAATATCATTTACGCTGGTTGAGTGTAATCACCTTGGCTTAATAGTTATTTTAAAAAGCTAGTTATTGATTACATGGTCTCATGCTGTAGGGCTCATGTACTACCTGTTGCGCAAAAAAAATTTATGTTGAGCAGCAAGGTGAATTTTTAAACATTTAATACATCGTGAATCGTTTTAGATATTATGCATGTATAACGCACTAGCCTATCACAAATACCAATTTCATATCAGATGCATCGCTAACAGCCTACAAACGAAAGTTATATTTAGGTTTATAAAAACTGGGAAAAAGAAAGCACTGAAGACATATGAAAATAATAAAGTCATTAAGTCAAAAGTTGAAATAAATATACAATCGACTCATTTGACCGAAAATCCTGAGAATTGTCACTTGTTGATCGTCTTTCCACTGTTGTTAAACATCATCTCCAACTTATATAGTCGTCACATTTCAATTTAAGGAAACATCTTTGCAGCAAGTAGAGTCGAAAAGCAACAATGTGTTGCTTTAATGGATTTTATTAGCCATGTCAGGGATAAATGATAATTAATAATTAATTAAGGGATTATTTATGATTAATAATACAATAAGAAATATGTATATTTTGATGAAAACTTTTTTACCTATGCGCGCATAAGGTGCTATTCAGAAATTGTGCTCATATTCAAATCAATTCTCGTATTCTTTCGTATTTATACAAAAGAATTTCCCTCTTTGACTTGAAAATTATGCATGAGAATCCATTGTTCCAAATATGTGCATTAATGTAGTTTGTATATGTATGTGCATCTCAAATAATCATATTTTTATACTTAAATGAAACTAATTCAAGCATGAGTAAATGAAAAGCCATTTATTTGACCGGATTTATGTTGCAAGTCGATAGGTTGATGCTTGTTTGCAAAAAATTGTTGTAATTTTCCCATGTTCCATGTTACATTTATGCAAGATGCGCCATAATGAATGGCAACATGGAATTGGTAAGTTTATGATAATTTTTAAAGTACTTTATCGATTTTGCGATGATAAATTACTTCTCTCTATTGTGGATCTTAAAGCGGTTTACTCAAAGTATTTTTGAAGATTTGAACTTTTACCTCGTGTTATGTTTCACTTGCATGTATCATTTATTGCTTATTTGATGAAAACTTAATTCTTTTATCAGTAGTGAAATGCTTTCAACATCCATCGTTTTATATCTACTAAATTCGACACATTCGACTTGACTTCAACTATTATTTGAACAAGTAGAACATGCTTTTCATTGAATAACAACTTCAACATCTCATGGTTCATCTGAATAAATCTTTTGTTTCAGAAACATGATTGTCTTGAAAAAGGAAGAACATTTTGGGACAGTAATTGAAGTTATCATACCTCCGCGTTCACATAAGAAACAGATAAAATTGGTAGCAACATCAACGAATGACTGCATTATCAATATCCATCGCTTCAACTAATTCAAAGGCGATCGAGGTGCGGAGTATTAATACCGATGTATTCTTCATATTAATCATTACATCTGAAAAGTTTTCGCAAAAGCTGTAACTTTGTCAATAGTAGGAGTCCTGTCTCGTCAACAATATTGGGAATTCTTACGAAGTGAATCGTCTTGCCATCCTCCGTATCCCAAGCGGAGTCAAAGAGAATCCGCTCTCAATAGACAAGTGTTGTAGGCCTATAACGCACAACGTGCATCCTTCCTTGTAAAGCACAATTATCAGGAATGTTCATGGGACGAGCTATTCACTTCCAGGCCCATCCCATTCCACGGGATTGGATTAACAAATCATCGACCCATGGGAATCCCACGGTCCTACAGACGTTTCGCAATCATTTTCAGCAGTCTATTATGCTAGTCTGCTTGCATGTTCATATTCTAAGTTAAAACTGTGTTGATAATAATAATTCATCACACAAGCAACTGGTGCTGTAAACTTATAGTTATTAAACTACTAAAAAACACATAATCTACCGGTGTGTGTAGTGTTTTGCGTGACTTATAGAAGGACTTTTTGACTAAAGTGATGGTAACAAAGTTGAAAACGGATAAATGAGCTGCGGGTAAATATTGAATATAGATATTATCTGAGAATAGAGATGTCTGCTTGAGTATTAACTGGGGTGGGGGGCCGTGTCCAGTCCACGCAGTTGCCCGCATTGCCCGTAGTTCACTTATTGCTCCTGAGCTTAGTACGTCATGTTACCAGCTAACAATGGTTTTTCCAAGAAACGTGAGGCTGGCAATGCATGATGTTCTCACATCTGACATCGCGAAATAATACAGGCTGCACTATCGGGCAATTCGTTGTCGGTATTGTCTTGCAATGACAATGCGAAACATAACAGAAAATATAGAAAAAAATGTGACTAGATTCAATTATATAATGAGCTGAATATTTATTCAATTTAAATAAATTAGTTGAAGAAAAAAATTATACAATAAGCTTAGTCTATATTTTGCCTACGTCATGCATACCGCCATGAGTCCCTACCTGCATATCCACTGACCGGGCATGAATTTGTAGATTAAGCCATTATTGTACAAGCCCGTGCTTGCAGGCGAATGCCCGCTGCCCGCAAAAATCGAGATGTCCGCAGTGGGCCTTACCTCAGATTGTTAACAATGTGCATCTGCATGGGCTTGCCATTCATGTTTCCAAATCACTTGAAATGCCGATTGATGTTATGATTTCACCGCTAAACTCACTGAGGATGAACATGGCTGAGAATGGCCTCTAATATGCAAAAAAGAAGCCCACCCATACAGAAGCTCATAATGTTGTGGTTAAAATCGGTTGAGATCGACTGTCCTAGGATAGACTTCAGCATCTGGGGTGAATATTTTAATAAGATACGCTCGTCTGAGCTAACTGAGCATTAAGACCATATCAAAACTCCATCTATAATTGTACTTTGGCCGATATTTAGGTCAATGGCATCATTCTCACATAGTACCGTTGTTTATGGCGATCGGTGTTCAATGCTTTCTTTCAGTGATTGCAAATATGCGACACTGGCAAAATTTTTGACGTTGTAAGCAACCGATTTCGCACAATAGCTGTCATTAATGCGATAAATCATACTTTGTATATTCGCATCAGGAAAAACAGAATTTTCCTTCCAGTGTAGAATAATTTTAATTCAAATTTTCTCAAACCAGATATCCGAATTTGAAAGCGATAATTTAAATTATACTAGATCCTACATTTTCAAAATGTTATGAAATCTAATCATGGCTTGATCTCAGTCAATGTTTGCAAGAAATTAATACCACAGGAGTCTTATCTCAAACTGACAGACATGATGACCGTTCAAAATCGGCTTTTGTCCACTGTCTCAACTCTCTGCTCTGACAGTTCTTACCACGGGGTTGCTGCGTAAGAAATGTAATTGACAGATCCTACACACGTCCGTCTGATTGATTGGCAGCATCCAACGGTACAAGTGGACAACCGATTTGTTGCAGAAAGAAAATGTTTGTCAACGGATCGAGGAGGGGACTGCGAGTCCGGCACCTCGAGTTGTAATGCGGAGATGTCCGGATAAACCTCACACATCGTGCCATAGAGCGTTTCTGATGGGGGCGGTCCTCGAGTTAAGCCAGTTGCGCCATCATCCACTTATGACTCCATCGAGACCTCATCAGCCCTTCGTTTTTGTCAACACACGCACACACGCTTCAGCAAGGCACACACTCGATCTACTATCCACAGGAAGTTCTGCGCTCTCTACACCTCTTGATAGCTGCTCATCAGCTGGGCTGACAGAATCAACGGTCAAGAGTGTCTCTTCCAAATTGAGACGTCACATCACTGTGACAGGTCAAACTTTGAATGACAGTAACGTCTACGCCGCGTTGAAGTCATGTGTATGGCGACTGAAAGCTGCAATTGACAGACTGAGCCACAACAAACTCGCTAGGAAATTTGAAAAAAGACCATTGAACTCAGAACTCTTCTCTCTCTCAGTCTGTTTCTGCCTGGCGATTGGCAAGTGGCATCTTGAATATAATCATTTGAAGCAAGTTAGATTTGACGGAGAGAGCTACCAAGTACTCTCAGAGGAATTTTGAACACTTTAATCTTCAGGAATTATAGTGTGCAATTAAAGTTTGCTGGTTTTTTAATAAAAATATCTAATTAATGTGCAGTTCAGCCCATTGAAGCATATGTGCATCCATAATGCATTTCTTGATTCATTGGATGTTTCACTTGTTCTTTCATTGCGTATTTCATCGGAAAATATGAAATTTTCATCACTTTGAAGTATGTACGAGTAACTCGGTTTAGCAGACTTAACACGACTCAAATAGGCATAGATTTCATCGAACACATCCCAGGCGAAACTAGCTTGCCTAAACTCTGTCTAACCTCATCTGATCCAATATGAATAATTTCTGCTCTACCGTAACCCACCTATTCCATCCAACCGAACCTCACATACCTCGGATCAACGAGCAATTCAGCCGACCTGAAGCCAACTTGAAAAAATCGGTTATCGTGATTTATCCGCGGTTCGAAAAATGATGATTGGGTTCTAGCAAGATACAAAATTGATCTACATTTTACACAGAACATCATTTTTTTCTGATGTACTAGATTTACTAAGAATTCTGATTTCAGATATCAAGTTGTAAGACTGTCGCAACTGAACAGCACAAAGTGACGGTTGAACAGCATACACTTCCAACTTTTACAATGTGCACTTGCTACCTATACGGACGACCATGACTTAGGTTTCCTTCCGGCAAAAAAATTCGCAGATATTCACAAGTTTCAGAAACTCTTCTACTCGTACATGTAGGAGACCTGTTGTATACAACAACTATGAACGTTAATTAGTTAATGAAAAGTATATCCTTGAGCAATTAATAGATCCCAAATTTAGACCATCCAAAAACCTTACAAGCAATACTTAACGGAGAGGAAAATTTTCTTGCTACAGTCAATAACGGATTCGCTATTTATCAATTCACTCTATATTATACCATGTTGCTTGAAAAACTATATTAATTATTTTGCAAGCCGCTGCCTGCGCATCGTCTAGCATGACACCTTTGTAACGAACGACTGTCACTGTATAGAGTACCGATCAACAAGAAAAGTCGAAACAAACGACTAAGGGGAACAGTCACCAAGTAAAGATGAAGACGCAATGTAACACCGAGGAAGCTAGCAACTAACGGACGAGAAATATTCCATTAATAAGAGTTAAAACAGATAGAGGACAGCGGAGATTAAAATAGAAAGAATAAGGAGCTTCCTCATATTAACAAACACTAAGCCTGACAGAACTACAAGCTTTCATTCATCGATGGATCAAGGTTGCCAATCATTTAAGAAGCTACAATGTGAATTAAGTGAGTGCAACTTGAAACTCAAAGCGAAAATCATTTAGTTAATATTTTGGTTCACAGAAAATAGGTATTGTATGTTTACTTGGAACAAGTTAGTATGCAAAATGCGGTGCAAAATACTTGCATTGCGTTGAAGGGATTCTGTTTAAAATTGTTGCATTTTCCGATGTCACAAGGATGAAAGAAGTTGTCTTCGAAAATATGCGGAGCGGCGGTTCATGATGTCTGACTGATTGTAATGGGGTTGAGGAATAAATAGTGTGACGCAAATTGAATGATATAAATTATATGGCGTATCTCAGCTATGTGTGATAGTCAGAAGGTGACTTGCGACTTATTGGAGAGGATGCAGTTCGATTTTATGTTGGATAAGGACGTGGTGTGGGTGCCATTCTTGAACTTAGAAACATCACTGAGCATCCTTTGAAAGACGAGAGAGAGAGAGAGAGAGAAAAGGTGAATGATTGAGAAGTTGAGAAGTAACTGGATGCTGCTTGCAGACTGTGATAGGGCATTTGATTCAATAGATCACCGAAGACTGTGGAAGTCGTTGGCAAAGATCTATGTACAGTTCCTGAGATCCCGTTGTAAAAAAGCATTTGTGATCCACGTTGGTGATGAATACATTAATAGATTCATATTCTGTCGAGATTTGAGGTAGAGCTGCCCTTTATCCTCTTCTTTTCTTGACTTGTAGCGGAAGGATCTTATGAAGAATGGAAGCTGAAATTATATAGCACATGTAGTTATTTGGACTGCGGAAGATAGAAAGCCGGATATGCGCTGGTGCGCGCTGCCAGAACTTGAAACTTAGCTTCTTCAAAGTACGATGAGAGCTTTGAAATGTTAATTGACTCCTCTAAAACAATTGCAAAATGATTATCAGAACAGGAAGGTCGCAATTACATATAATACCAATCAGACGTGTATATAATGTAACATTTGACACTTAATCATCCTTTACCCTAGTGATGCCTAGTTATGTGCATTTATTTAGTGAATATGATGTATGATTTGATAATAATAGTATATTATACGAAATTATGAACGGAAAATTGATATCAATGTGGTGAAAACGGAAATCATAGATGTTAATATGCTGATTTGGGGATGCCACGCTGAAACAATGAACATGCATTAATAAATTAATCACTAGCAGCGTTGGATTTGACGGGTGGGAAAGTGAGAAAGTTCCCCTGTACTGGATCGTCTCATCCCCGGTACTCAAGATGAGTCTTGCTTTCCTGGGGGGGGGGAGAATAATTTTCGGTTGATCGTCCTCACATTGCCTCAGATTGATTGAAAATCAATTTATCACTTTTCTTAATTATGAGTTATTTTCCTTGGTCTAATTCTTAAATAAGGTTTGAGAACATGTTTACTTTTCACTCTTTGAATATTGATGCAATCCAGCTTTCTCTGAATTCATTATGGGTCTATTGTAATAAATTATTGAGTGATCTTCTTGGAAGCATTTATTTGGATTTTCATACACTAGACCCATCATGAATTTCTGATTCAAGAGGATATCTGCTGATCTCCGGACCTTATTCGAAGTATTATTTGACTGACTACAGGTGGTACCATGTGCATGCATTGGAGAGTCCCTGAAAGTATCAAATATTATCCTCCTAATCCCATTTAAGGCTCAGCTATTTTCAAAAATTGTTCACGGGCGTTCTAAGATGAGAGTGGTACCATAAGGATCGAATTGGTCTCCTCTATCTTGTGATCACAACTTTCACAGCTTTGGTTGCGATGTTGACCCAAAAACGTCCGGTCGAAACTTGCATTAACGAACATTTGGAACAAATGGTTTCTTTGCCATCTAATTCTCCCTACTGCTATCAAGCTGAAATCCAACACTGATCACTAGCATAAAACTTCTGTAAGAACAAAAACTGCAACATTATTTGATTGAGGCCTTTCGACCCACACTATTTAATGACCATGCGCGGGATGAACTGCAAGTTAAATTGCCATTGTCCACTGATCGTCATGAAATAGCTGCTATGAATCAAATATAAATTTCTGATTGGTATTGCTGATAATATTTGTCCTCCACAGCACTATGCTTGCACACAACGGTTAGCATGAATGGATGTTTTAAAACCGCCGACTGCTGCATGTGCATCTCAAAGATATTGAATTCCCTAGCCTTTTGTAATGCCACTTGCATGCATGCTTTACGTTATTTTATTGTTGAATTATTTGCTGCAAAATATTGTTATTGCTTCCAGTATCTACATTTGTTGTCATTCTGAAAAAATGATGAAAAAATAGAGGATATTGCTCGCATAACGCACAATGCAAAAACATTCATGATATTATCTATCAAGATTTACGTCAAGTTTCTCCGCAAGTCTAGCAGATAAAATCTGCTCATATCTTGGCCACATAAGTTATACTTAACGCCTGTAATAAATTACTTCAAGTGAGGAAGTACGTTGGATTGTGAATGCTCGGCTGAACTCTGAAAAAAGACGTATTACGCTCTCCTGCCATATAGGCGCTTTTACCTCTTTATAGCGTTCTTAAGTTTCCTTCTAATACTCGATGCACCAGTTTGTTGAATCTGATGATTGAAATTTCCGATGATACGTACGCGTTAAAATTAAAACATAATTTAGAGATGAAATGGATTCGAAATTCTGCAGATCAGACACTGACTGGGCCGGCGACAAGGTCGCATCGGCACTCTTAAAGTAATGCAAATAACGGGTTAATGGCATTTGTTCTCGCAGTAATAATGAATTTGATGAAGTAGCAAAAGGGATTACATGTTGAGTCGCAGATGGAAGCGCAAATGACTGTCTGAAGCAATGGGATATGGGCATAAATTATATTTGCTGTGATTTATTCATAAGAATAAAATAAACGCATTCCCTGACATACATGTATTGTCATGCGGAGTAAACTAGCAGTTGTAATCACGCATTGTACAGTCAAATTAAGAACTGCTCCACATGTATGTGACACATATCATATGGTGTATGTATATTAGCAGACTTATAAAACAACGAGTATTCTCTAGAAGTCAACATGAACTCTGTTTACCATGTTGGTTTACAAGCAACAAGCAAGGTTGTATTTTGTCTACAAGTACATAAGCCTGTCACATTACTTTTGCGTGATGATCATTTTACTAATTTAGCATATTTCATTTACAACAAGCCATCTCTTTCAAGCACAGTGCATCAAAACAGCCAATACACTGTACAGACTGGGCTACAGGATATATACAAGTACTATATACACCGCACATGATACGGCTCAGTTAACTACAGAGAGACTAAATAAAGCTCCCTACAATATACAGAAGATATTTTTTATCCTCTCAGTTGATATCTCCTATATTAAAATGACTATATTAATCGCCATGATATAATAAGCTCCCCCCTATAATAACGCGAGCCCTAATTGAGACTTGCATTCTATGAAAATCGAAATCTATGATTGCACCTCTCATTCGTAGCATATTCATTCGTTGATTTTTGGTGAGATTAGGATCTCTATGTTCTCTTTTTCTAACTGATAATATTTTGTGATATCCATTTCTGTAGGACGCAGTGCACACAACAACGCTCAGGCCAAACTCGAGTGCGTTGAATTTTAACTGATTACAACTGCTGCGAAAGCACCGATGGCCAAGATATAGTCCCACAACCTTGTTGAGATACTGGATAAAAGTGACTCGCCTACTCTCTCAGCCCAACCCTTATTCATCCATAAATAACCACCGTTAACCCGGGGACGAGTAAGATGTCATATCAAGCCAATGATCAATTTTAAAAACCATAATCTCAATTTTCAGAAGTTATGGTTCAACGGACTGAAAACGAATTCACCAGCGCCATTGACCCATTAATTCGCCCCGTTCAATAACCTCATTCAGCCATCTGAGTTAGTCCTTTTTGTATGCTGAAGATGTCTCGGCGAGAGCGTGCGTAATTTTACAGGGAATATTCCATACACTCTCTTTTAATATCCGACATATGCGGCCGAGTCTTCTGCCACAACCCGATCCCAGAACCCTGACCCATGATTCATGAAGTGACAATGACTCATTGCCCATCTGAGATGTCTGATCTCTTCCGAATGATTAGAAGACGAGTGGAGTCTTGATGATTCATCGAATCAATAATCTTCTCTATATTCTGGACTTAGAAATAGACGATCACCTGACTCCAATAGTGTGTTTAAATCTAGACGAACGAACACTTTACAATCTTGCCTAAAAGGCGAGCCTTAGCACACTCTACTTTTAGTCTCCTTTCAGAATGCGGCCTTACGTTTGGATGTTTAAAATATCATTATGCCATCGATGCAGCGATGTGTCGCACCTAAGGGACACATCGTTATCATGTTTGTAGCTCGAAAAGCAAAAACAAATTCCTCTAGCAGCAGAACTCCTCTATCTACTTTTGTGATTGCGATCTCATTTTATTGTTTTCAAACTTTGTAGATTGTTTTTCATTTTATAAACTTGAGATAGATTTCTAGCTGAAAGCAGGTAGGAGTGCCCCAACACACCGCAACGAAATCAGGAAAGGAAGGGAAGTTATAGTCCAGTTAATCACATGTAGCAGTCACATTATTGTTGATGAATAATGTGGCTTGATTGACCCTCTCTGACCGATTTTCTTTTTTTTTTTTTTTCTTTTGATATTTTTTGGCTTGTAGAACAACATATACATATTAAACAACAAAAAAATAATTTTATTATAAGAGGTATTGTGTTTGTGTTTGCATTTGCTTAATGAAGATCAAATTATTTACTACTTTTTTTTTTAATAATAAAAAAAAAACAATCAAATATTCATGCTTGATCCGACAATGGAATTGGTAAAGCACAACTGACATATCTCTTTATTTCATAGAGAAATTCGTTCAAGTTTGGCGGAGTTAGACAAAGTTGAAGTTAAGGCGATGTTTAAGGGTGATCCATTTTTTATGAAACAATCTGTAGTTAAATCTTGATAAGTGCATATAATTGTTAACAAGTGTTTTACTCATATTTGCTTGTTTGTATAAATATGATTCTTCAAAATCGGAAAAGTAATAAGGGATAAACTATCTAAACTTGGAACATACCTTCACCCAAAAATAACTATGTTATCCGGTTTCATGGATCTCGGAGAAGTGGAACTATTTCAAATATTTGTCATTTCCTCTAAAAATAAGAGGTTTGTATCCACTTGCACTTCATTCATGTTTCGACCGACCAGTCATATGAAAGAGCATGCCATTTACTTGTAGACGCTCTCTATGCCAATCAGGGCTGGGATGGGTTAACCGGTTAATCTATTCGATTAACGGGTTAAAATCGGTTACGACGTCAAAGGCCTTTGAATAGTCGTAGGCAGCAACCACAACAGCATCAATTGAACTATCATCTGAACGTGAAATAATGTCGTCATGCATTGAAATCAAAGCATGGCAAGTGGAGTAATTCGGTCGAAACCCAAATTGACAAAGTCCGTAGTTGTTGATAAACCTTAACAACCAGATGAATATAATCGGTTAACCGGTTACAAAAAATTAACCGGTCTCAGCCTTGATACTAATCATATTAAATTTATCAAATATAATCACGGCACGGCTAAAAAAATCGAAGGATCCAGGAAGCGGAAGAGAACAAAATTTAAACAGCTACCCTAGTCGAAAACCATGTAATAAATTAGATGACCAAAAGTCCAATGCGCATAAATGTAATTTAATGCTGATAACATGAGATGCATACCCCAGTACAGAGCAAGATATGTAATATCTGCAACGGCTAGTTGACCCAACTTTTAAGGGGACGGGAAGAAATATGTCTTCGACTTTAATCTGCACACCAAAAACTCAAAAAAGTCAGATATACACGTATGTTATATATTGTCACAATCACGTTATCAATGCAATCAGTCAAAGTCGCTGACTAATTAAAAGTATATTATTGTGAATGTGACTTGCTGATCCTCATATTAATTATACATGATTTTCGTAAAAGTGAAACTGCCACAGAATTAGTGCAAATATTTCGAAATAAATTTTCATAATTTGATCCTGTGACTTCTCCGCTCTCTTTCTTCAGACTAATTATCATTAGCTATTGTACACGGATAAGAATTTGTCATAACATTAATTCGAAAGACACAGCATGCTACTTCGATATTTCATATCATGTGTTTCGTCGAACAAGTACAGACATAAGGACAATCATAATCGCGACCGTCTGCAGTCTTATCTGTTGTCGCTATTGGTACTTGGCGTATATTACGGATGTGTCTTCTCTAAACAGCAATGATATAAGCTAGTGTTCCTATCCCCGGCAGCAGCTTGCAGTGATGACCCACGATTATCAATATCAATTAATGGTTTGTAAATAGTTTCAAACCTTTGATTCAATTTGAATTACTTTTTTTGTGCATTAACTTTATCGTCTTTGTGCCATTTAATTGACGTGCCGGTGCTATTGAAATCTGTTTGTAAACAGTGATCATTGATCTGATAGATGATTTCATAGACTTTATGATTACTTCCGGTGAACCTACGTGCTGAAGACCGCACAGATAGTGTTGCAATTACAGATAAATCATTGAACGTCAATTACGAAAACTTGATGATCAGGTTGCCGATGAAAAATTGTTTGAAATTGAATTAATTCAAGGAGATTGAAGTTGATTGTGACTTAATGGAGCTGTGCAAATCAACGTCATGCGTTAATCAATTGATAGATTTTTTGTCAGCGCTCAGCTGTGTTTATCAAGTAGTTGACATAGGAAATTGATGCATTCAATTAATTGAGATTGGAATTGCTGAGCAATTAATTAATTGAAATTCAATTACATGTAACTGTTGATAATCCTTAGTGAAAGCCCTTGCTATAGGTAAACCAAAACAGTAAGTCAGACAATAAGTAAAACAGTAATTAGATCAACCTCAGCAACAATCTCAAAATCCCAAAAGTTGTCCACTCTGTTTTATAAGTGCAGCAATCAAACAAACAGCCATCGAGACGAATTATCACAGTTTCGTGACTGCCAGAATATCTGACAATAGCTCAAACATTACTTCAACTTTTCTGCATGCCTGTCATGGTAGTCTGCTCCATGTATTTCAAATTTTAAAAGAGATTGTCAGAGCATGAATTGCAAATCCGGGGATTCTGATCAGCTTCAAGTAGCATGTATTGGTCGGTTTCTTTCTATAATGATAGCACACAGAGCTCACAGAAATAATATCCTAACTGGTGCTTACACATAAATCACATGAATGGATCGCTATTGCGGATAGGCAGAACAGTTTTAGAATCAGAGTTTTGGCGGTATCGTTTAAACGTGATGACTAATTAACATTAAATGAAATGAGATGATCGTATTGCCATGCAAAGGATGTGCGCTGGTAGGACTCGAATCTAAGACTCCACGTCATCTGTCGCTCTACCAGCAGAGCTATGACCGCTGATATTGCGACCCAAAGTGTCATGTCATTATGTCAGCCACAGTCGACTAGAGTGGACTCCTTGGTTCGACCGAATTAGACCATTGCTGCAGTGTGTACTTTGACATAATATGCTCTTGTATACGAAAAGAGAACAAATGTGCACACGTAAATACTAATCTACAGACTTAAGCATGTTGTATTTGTTCACCTAAAATGCAAGCTTAACATTCGCCTTTGCATCACGTTTTCTGTCACCTTGATTGACCTATGACAACTTGACACTAAAGGCTATTACAAAACGATACGGTTTATGTAATCACTATGAATCCTGTCACTTATTATAACTGCGTCACACTTGAGATCGATATTTTTCTTTGCATTGACAAAGTGTTGCTCTACAAAACCGCCGGCTTCTAAAATCAGCTTCTTATGGAGCAATTCTGTCTTTGTAATATCGGCATAGGCCTACATTCACTGCTACACATTTCAGTCAAAATGCAAACAAGCGTGGACCTGTCGGTTGTCGTAAATGTTGTAACTGGCTAGCCGGAGTCAATATTTTGACCGGTGACCGGCGATCGGTGTTGCCGTAACCGATCGGTGGCTCGTAATGGAACGCCAACTCTCTCCCCTGCTCCGGTCGATTTCAAATGGTTACGGCCCTGTTGTTCAGTACATGTAAATCTTATACTCTCTGATCATTCATAGCGGACTAAATAACGGAAGAGAATAAACCATCCATCATTGCGTAGTATAAGTATGACGCAACTATCACAGTCAGAGAATGCAGTCAATGGAAATAGAAAAGTGCTTTCATCTGTACCATTTATTACCTGATCATGTTTCTACAATGTAACCGTCAAATTATAGTAAACTATGTATCAAAAGATAAGTAATCCTATTGAAAAAGGATCAAATTATTGGCAATCCATCATTTGCAGATGCCTGTCAATCTATCACTTGTGTCCGGGTTCTGATTTGAACATCCGTCAAATAATGATGACGTTATCGCTACTAACAGCACGCCGTCATACAGGTGGCATTCTTAGAATGTCAGAATTCTGTCATCGACTGCCACTTTAGACTAAGAGAGATTCAACCTACAAGAGCCTTGAACGTGGGATTCCGACTGGGAGGGCCAAACCAGTGTTATGACAGGGCCACCAAAATCGTCTGTTTACTGTCAATATTATATTTCCAAGTGAATGACAGATTTAAGTGTCTTTTCTAGGAATTTACGTGTGAGAATCTCTCATCAGCTATCAAGCAATATTCGACTTCAAGTCGAGAATATGTCTTTTATTCCAAAATTGCTTCTGCAAGAGCAAATCCGAAATACGTTACAGCTATGGATGAAATGTACTTCTATCTTTCTTATGGTAGGCCTATATATGCATTGATATTCATTGCAGGTGAATAACAGCAGGATTTTCTTATCAACTAATGCTAAAACTTCATTTGTTTTTATGATCAAATAATATTTATCTAGTAATGTGCAATTATCAGGGATGACCAATGGAATGGAATACCTTGGGCCCGGGAGAGGCCGGGACGATAAAATAAGATTATATTCTCATGAGCTACTGTAAGGGCCCCAAAAGAAGCGGAAGGAATGCCGAAGGAGTGGCAAAGAAACATGGCTGGCTGAAGGTGCTGCGTGCCGGCTACGCAACTCCTACCTCTACAGGAGGGGGAGGCGCACGCTTTTTCCAATGCACTGTCCAGCGAAGGGAGTGTGCTCTCCCCCAACCAACCATGCAGTCAAAAAAGTGATCTCGTCGAGACGGCCTCATCCGGCGGATGGTAGAAATTCCGGCACACGGAGAAGTGCTCTTGAGTAGGAGCGCGACCGTAGCACGAGGAATCTGCGGCAGGGCGGACACGGGAGACATGCCTCTACTCAATGACGGGTGAGTAGGAACAAAGTCAGAGTCACTGGAGTATCAGGAGCAGCAGCGGCGGCAGCGGCAACGGCTCTGAACCAGCACTTGCCTGGCCTTCAGTTCGCCAGCTGGACCAGAGTGGCGGTTCATCTCCTTCTCGACTTGTTTGGGCGAAATGGCGGCAGAGCGGCAGCGGAGGCGGCAGGGCTGAGGCGTGCGGCCCTGTGTCAGCGACTTGCCAAACGAACTTGCCAAACGACTTGCCGGGACGAGAACTTGGCCTATGGGCCAAACAATGATCAATATAAACTTGAATATCAGCGTATTAAAAGATTGCTTGAGTGTATTTTGATATTTTCAATATTTTTAAACATTGGTTTAACAAGCTTGTCAACCGAAGACACTAGCGGATCTTATTCACTCAAATACTGCAGTTTACATGTATACAAGGATCCTTACACTCAACTGCTCCACACAAAATTTAATATATGAGTTACTGAAGATAAATTCTATTGATGCAAACATACCTGTACATAGTATTTCTGCTTGTGTAGACTAGTTAAGAATCTGAATCTGACACTGCCAAAGCACAATCAATAAGTGGGCCCTACATGCGTCAGGTTGGAGCCGGCTTTTGCCGACCGGTTAATCAAATTAGCCCCATGTCGACCATTAACGACATTTAGTCTAGAATAAATTGCTTAGTCAATCATTACAGCATTAAGAACATGTAAATGTAACATAATTTGAGAGACACGTTTGTTTTATGACATAAATATTGCGAACTGTTCTTTGGACAGTCAAAAAAGGATAACTGGCAGCTTATGCTGCATGTTCATGGAGTTCAAAACCTACTTTATTAGTGCTGTAACTTCCAAGAAAACTTATATATTCTAGCATGTATGAAATTTAGAATCATTGTGTATTCCTCAGCTTATCTATCATAAAATTATTCCAGATCTTGAATCTGGAATGTAACATGTATAAGATGAAAACATGTTATCAAAGTGCGAATAATTTTGTCGTATAATATTGTATTGTATGAGCTTCATTTTATTGCTGCCCTGCCTTGAGAAAGGGTCTGGACCCGAAATGTCGGCTTGTGTATATATTTTTTTATTCGTGGTAACTTAACTTGCTGGCATTGAAATTGCTTGGGAGAGAAAGCAGATATTTTTCGCATTATTGATTCACTGCAACGTCATAACAAAGATTATGAATAGTGTGGTGAAGAATTATTTATCATAGTATTCATAAATCTTCCTGGTCATAACCGTTACGTCCAATCAGATTGCTTCTAGTTGAACATTTTTCAACTTCTGCGTTTTGACAGCTACATTGACATTTCTTAATGCTGCATGCCATTATACGCCCAAAATTTCGTATGCCATGCCTTAATGAAATAAGAAAAGTAGAACATATTTGGTAAATATTATTGAACGACGTTCATGTGACGCATTACTATGTCTACATCTATCAAATGATTTATTGACATGGCTGTTCAAATCTATGATCGCACTGTGGTCGCATCTCATGCATTCGTTGTATGCAAACGTTTATTTCAGGACATACAAAATAGAACAAAGACATTTTGGCAAACAGCGATTAGATAGCATTCACTTTGAGATTTCTGTAATCGGCTAGCCAGTACTTAGTTATCTCTAGGCATAGAAATCGAATTATCATAATTGCATTTTTTGTCTACTGCTATTGTCCAGAAAAGTTTTACAGTTGATTAATCAATGGTCATGCAAAAGCACATGATCCCTTCGCGTCTTAAATAATCAATTGTTTCCATCATCCATCGCTATCCCAATGTCCATCGCAGAGAGTGGAGGTTTGGCGAAGATGAGCGTGGCGTCATAAAGCAGCATGAAGTTACAGCATGCACGCCTTAGATCAGCCACACTGAAAGCCTCAGCCACACTGAAAGCAAAGCAAACACGATCAAACGTATCTCCGCAAGCGATCAATCTCTGGCTTTGTGTTTGGGTCCGCAATGGTGGCAGTGAACAACTGCTGCTGTGTTGATTTATATTTATTTAAAACAAAACACAAACGTTTGGAAACGTCGCGGACGTTCGCGGTCTGTTGTGCAACCATATACATAAAAGTTATGAACTATTTTATTTTCTTCCTCTTATTGCGTTTTCATGTACGTGTACGTGTAAACCCGTTTTTTTTTGAAATTTCATCAATTCATCACGAAATCGTGTCGTTAACCTATCCTCTAATGACTGAACACGCAACACGTAACACGTAGGTGACGTGATGCGGCCTTAAGTTGACCAAATAATGTCTGACAATCAAAGCCTCAGCCAACCGCTACTGAGACGCCAGCCACCATAGAAATAGATTGTTTATCTGCAGTTGACTAGAATGGAAGTTGACTCAAGGTCGCGGCACATCCGGGGGAACTAAGTTGGGGCATGAAGAACCAATGAAAAGCTTAGAATTGCACATGTGACTGTTCCTGATCCAATGATATAGCCGTTAACAAGTGTATCTAAGTGAAAATGCGTGCGATTTTTGTGCCACTATTGTGCATTGCATGAAGCTCCATTTCCGTTCTAGAGATTTCATTGTTATCAATTTCTATGCCAGCCACCGTCTTTTGTGACCACTATATCACAATTGCTTCACGGGGTTTTAATCGATGCCATTTATGAAAGACAGACGAAATGATCCGGCAGACTCACAGTTTTGTAGTGGTCAAGAAGTGCGCTATGCTGAGAAAGTTTCGGATGCGACCTCATTCTATCTGCGCAAAATCGTGCTAAGCTCTTGGAAGTTAAGTTTTACAGAGATTCATTGTATACCATGTATATAAGACTGATATCTTTGATAATGCCCAGAAATTCATTAACGGCCCGGAAAATTCATGGCCTGGAAATGAAACCATAGAAATATTTCGCAACATGGCATACAATGATTATGACATCTACATTTTTCGGGCTGTCAATGGAAAATTGTCGGGCCGCTGACGCGGCCCTCTAATTTGCCATTGACGCCCTCAAAACATAGCTGTCATCATATCATTGTCATCACGAAAGTTAAACAAGACCCGACATGTAAAGAACGAACGCGACACGTAATGTCAAGGCTCGACAGTACACGTAACACGATCATCTTCATGTCACGAACGCAAGTCTATAGTGGAGTACACATGTATTTCGGGTACAAGTGTGTGGAGAACACTGCACCGTAGGAACACTACCTTCGGGAAGATGAACCAAGCCTTCTCAAATGTGTTCCAAGAAGAAAAGAATGAATTTCTGTTTGTACTGTTCCCAAAGGAATCCGGACACTGTGCCCCTAGGATGCGCCGCTGCATTTGATCTACTGCTGTATTGCATCTACGTTACTTTATGCCCTTTCTGGGGACTCTGAAATACAATGTGTTCTGCGATGTGATTGACAAAAAGAACAATAAAAGTGCAATGTTGATTTTTCATTTATTTTGCCATTATCGAAATTTTATCACCGGTATTAAATTCAAATTGATGAAATGCTGTGAACGTTTTGATAAATGAAAAAGTTTTTTTGTCGTCATGCATTTTAATTAGAACGAGAACCCGTTATCCCTCAACGGTCGAATAGATGCCTGACTAAGTCTGTGAATTTGTCTTGCGGATAAGTTATTGATCTTTTGTCTAACGTTTACTTCGGAAAACAGGTGAGTTCACGATGCTATTTGTTAATTTCATAGAAATGAAAGGTATGAAAGAAAAGTTATGTACTTTCTTAGGTTGATATCTTGAAGAGGAAATCTACAGCGCACGTGGAATGTGTGAGCATGATATCCAAATATTGTCCGAATGTCAGGAAGTTCGACGTTGCACTTTTCCAATTACTCACTCAAAATTTAGAAATTTATTGATGCACCGACGAAATTTCACCGTCTTACACAGTGACTTAAGTCTGCAAGAACATTCAATGTACCTGATCATGATCAGCAGTGTTTTGTTTGTATGTTCAATCATTTCATTTGGATCTTTTTCAATTAATGTTTATGTTGCGGGGAAGACTTCTCTCTTAACCCTTTGAGGTTTATAAGGTAACTAACCTAAGAAGCATAAATAAATCAATGTTATCTTGCTTAAATATGGTAAATTAGTGAATATATTAGAAAATATCTAATATAAAGCGTTGACATATTGATTTTTTGATGTGGTACAAAAATGTACCACAAAACGGATTACACTTTGAAATAAGACTTATTGAATTTAGACATGAAATTGAGTAAAACATCCGCTATTCCGAATGACTTTATTCACGATAAACAGAGCTCATCGTTCACATGGAGAAGCATAAAATTGAGTTACGAAAGATCTCCTTAGATTTGTAACGTCATGAATGATAGTCCCGAAAGCAATTTCGAGAACTATTCAGACAGAGCGCAACATCACAATCTGTGCACTGAATGTTACTCCTGTTGTCCACCAATCGGGAGCTGCAATGTTTGCAACGTTTTCTGTCCGCGGCAACTCTTGGGAGATGTAGAGGTGTATTTGAACTTCGAACACGTAATCTCTTGGCAGGAGGTGCACATCTTGGCTCTCTTTCTCTACTTGAGAATCCACGAATCATGCTGTTTGCCACTGATCGTCGAAATTCGTACGATGACATCTTTCCCAGTTTCCTAGAGCAGTAGACAACATATGCATTGTTGATAGCCATGTCCAAAAGATCGAAGAATAGACGAAGGTAGTACTTCTTTGGGGATCTGTGGCCGATCTCGTACGAAACTTTCTTTTGATCGCACAAATCAACACCCTGCATCGCTGAATTGTATTGCACGACAACAGATGGGATGGTCTTCGGCTGTTTTCCAGGTTGCCCTCGTCTCCTTCTTTCAACAACTGTTGTCTGTGAGGGATCAACGAAGTTAGACGCGATTAGGACTGGTCGCTTGTCCATCCATAGGCACACGGAAACCTTTTCATTCTGCGAGACAAAAGAGTGAGTTTCTCCTTCTTTCATCGTCTGTACTTCTTTTGCTTTTGGAGGCAGGCCCTTCCGATGAGAACGAATTGTTCCAATAGCTTTGATTCCTTTTGCATGGAGGTCTTCAAGAAGATTGATGGAAGTGAAAAAGTTATCCATTCCAATCACACATCCAGTTCCTTCCACACACTGGCTCAGCTTCGTAACGACCTGTTCTCCCAAGCCAAGATTGGAGTTTCCTGTATCCTTTCCAGTATACAGATGTATCTGATAAGCATAACCAGATTTAGCTGCCGCCAGAATCCACTCTTTGAAACCCCATGGAGTCGGTTTTCCTCTCATGTATTGTTTGTTGGAATTGTTTCCCTTGAATTTCACCATATGCTCATCTATCGAAAGCTCTTCTTCGTATTCATAAGCATCTTGAAAAACCATGTTGGCATGATCCAGGACTGGCTGAATTTTCCAGGACCTTCCAGAATGTTCTGCTTCATTGTCATTGAAGTGCAAATGAGCTCTCAGGATCTCAAATCTTCTGCTGGTCATGGTTTGGGAAACTTTGCTGACATGAAGATCGTCATCTTGCTTCCAATAGTCTCTCAACTCAGGCAATTTATTATATCCCATCAGTATATGGAGGCCAAGTAGCGCCTTCATTTCTTCAGTAATTGGTATTCAGGTCAACTCCTTTTTCTGTTGGCATATAAAACGGACTGGGGTAGGATTACTTCTTCTATCAATTTTTGAACCTGAAACGTTTTCTCAAACACTTCGTAAGGTGTTGCAGCTTCACTTAGCTCAGAATCGATTTTTACGCTGCCGAAAGAAATAGGATTCGTTACTTCAACTGATTTCATCTTATATATTTGAGTCCAATTCAAGCTTGTGGTGTTCGTTGTTTCGCCTTCTAGTTCATCTTCGTCTTCACTTTCTTCATTGCCAATAATTGTTTCATCAGCCTCGACTGTCTGGTCATCAGTGATGAAAGATTCGTCTTCATCGTCTAATGGTTCAATTTCCTCGTCACTATTGTCAGCATATAGCAGGGCAATTGCAGCTTGAGCAGCTCCCCTCCTTGAATGAACGACTCTCACATTCGCCCTTGACATTCCTGAAAAAAAGCATAATGTTTATTCTCTAATATGCATTGTATGCAGGCTACACATGCACGCTTATAGCACTGTATGCGAGTATGTTTAGAAACAGTAACTATAAAAAATCAGTAGGTCTGACCAAACAATACATGGATCTTCATGAAATGTAAATTTTTTACTAAAATCCGATTTTATGTAAAATTCCTACTACTTGAGACACTGATAAGTAACTGATAAGAACGTAATATAAACCGCGTGCTCAATCAGTTACATGCGTGTTCCAGTGGTGTAGTGGATAACACCGACACAGCACAAGTAAAATTAGCGGGTTCGAATCCCGCTGCTGAACTCTCTATTTTTGCAGACTTCAAAATGATTTTAGTTCCATTATTCAGAAATTTAATATTTTTACTCGATGCAGAATCTGTTTGATATTGATAATATTGTTCTTTATTACTCTGTAGGTTTTACAGTTAGTAAACCTGTGTCTTATCCCTGACTATTAGCAAGATATGAATTTTACTTTATTGCAATGTAAAATTCTCTTTCCGTTTTGTGGTGTATTTTTGTACCACCTGTTTTTTTCATTCAATTACGCTAAATCAGTTGATCATATACGATTGCTGATATATGTATTTAGAAAGTACTGTAATATACTCGGATAATACGTAGAAAGAGTAATGTTGAATCACTTACTTGTCCGAAAATATCACTCTGAATCAACAGGTGTCGAAATTGAAATTGATTTCGAAAGATCATCATCTATTACGAAGACAAACAAACATTAAATATATCATTTGGAATGAAATATCACTTTAAATATATTTTTTAGATTGTGTTTGTACGATATATAGATAGATTTTGTTAAATGTTATCATTACAATTACATAAAGATGGGTTTACTTATGTGGTGCATATTTATACCACAAAACCCCAAAGGGTTAAGGCTACTTCTCTCAAGTAGGCCTAATGTTCAAAATACCTATCACGTGCACAGCAGAATTCTAGGGTGACCTTAAGTTAATGAGGTTAAAATCGGTTGAAATAAGGTTAAAAAATTGACACTTGGTTAAAATTTAGGAAATGTCAAACATTAGCTGTGATATTTACAGTGGCTCCTTAATCGAGATTATAAAATAGGCCGAATCTGGCACCTACAGCATCAGAGCAGCTGTCTCTGATCTTAGCTCTCTCTCTCTCTCCTTCGAAGACGATCCGTACAAGATAAGATCATATTTGGATGTTCGAGTTTCAAAAAACGACATTTCTGGAATCATTTCCCACTCAAGATTTGACATGTCTCCTCTCATTTATGGATTGTTAGAAAACTGCCCACCGACTTCTTCCGCAATCGAAAGTAGCTTATTAATCTTGAAGCACATACTTCAGGATGACAGGCACTTTCTTCCCAATAATCTGGCGTATTATGCCATGTTGACCCTCAGTAACAGTTGAAGAACCTTCTCATTATCTACGTGTATTTCCTGTTTGTTACGTGAAATAGGCATTGAGCTCATTCATTGTTTTATAATATTTGCTTCACGATTCGTATTTGGAATATTTGCGAAAGCAACCGGGATAATTAAGAGCGACCTCTATTCATTAGATTTATGATAAATGGACCGTATGTATAAGGTTGAAATATGGTTAACATTTTCAAAAAATAAAGTCAAAATTTACGCTTATTCGGTTAAAATCATGGTCAGCCTCTTTGGTGGTGTGCGGTGGTTGTCTCTCGTTGGGTGTAGCTCATTTGTATGGTTCTCGGTTGATATTCCATCGTTTGGACCGGTTCTTTTTGGATTTCGCCATCTATTTGTATTCCATTCAATTGTGTGGAGTCTTTTCATCCCGTCGTTCCTTTGCTTTGGTGTTATCCCACCATCCTGTTCCTTGCTCGAATCCCGCCAGAAAGTGTTCCAATTCGTCGTGTCATTGGTTGCGGCTGGTCACGTGCATCCTTCATCTTTCTTGATTGCGGATGTTTGCTGTGGTCAACTGGTTTTGTCAGTTGAATACTCTGCAGATAAGCAGATCAGCTGTTACTTCTGGCTTTTGGCAGCAAAACACCTACGCAAAATTTCTGACATTATCGATCGGTATCGATTTTTCATCTATCTTCGAATATCTGTGAATCACGACTCCCTTGGTCTTCAGCGACTTTGATAGCTTTGCGGCATCAGTGTCTGCTTGGTTTGCCTAAGACCCAGAGTTCGATTCCGCACCTGATTCTTTTTGCTGCGATCAAGACTATGAATACTGAAAGTCAAGGTGCGAAATCTGGAAGAGCAACACGCTCTAATTCTATCAACGAAGCCACCCTGGATGCTATCAAGTCCTTACTTGATGATCGAAAAGTTGAGATTTTGAAGAAAGTCGACGAGATTTATGCCAAGGTTTCAACAGTAATGCTGCGAATTGATCAGCTTGAGTCTTCATTTGCTTCAGTAATGAGAACACAGTGTGATCACAGACGAGAGATTGATGAAGTGAAGGAGGCTTTATTTTCCAACAAATGGGAGGAGGCTATTTTGGATGAATTCGAGCAGAGACAAAATCGTTCGTCGAATCTTATCATTTTCGGATTACCTGAGAAAAATCAGTGAACTGTAGATGAAAGGAAAGAGCATGATTGCCGTAAGCTGGAGCAGATTGTGGAATTTCTTGAAGTCGAGAATGTGAAATGGAGCATGCTGCCCGAATAGGCAAAATTCAAGAGGCAAATTTCGACCTCTGAGAGTGACATTTCCGAACCAAGAAGCCAAAGTAAATCTTCTTAGAAACTCAAGAAAGTTGAAAAATTCCCTTTCAAGACTGTGTACGTTAATAAGGACCTTACACCTCTCCAACAGAGGCACCAGAGGGAATTAAGAGCCGAGTTGAAAGATCGCCGTAGTAAGCATGAGGATGTGCAAATCTTTAGAGGCAAAGTCATGCTAACCACAGAGATTAAGAAGAATTTTCATCAGTGATTTTACCGCCTCTCTGCAAAGCCTACCCTTATTTCGCATCCACAAATGTGAATCATGCCATTTCTAAAATGGATTTCATTCGCGCATTTGTTACATCTAAATCCTTACATATTTTCGCTGCTACGGAATCATGGTTTAGTGACACTGTTTTGAACGAGTTGGTGAATGTGAATGGACATCATCTTTTAGAGATGACCGGGGCGATGGCCGAGTTGGAGGAGGTGTTGCAGTGTGGACGAAATTTTACCTCCAACCACAGCGTTTCCAACCTCGAAGTTCTTCATATGTACAGATGGAGTTTGGTTAGCTTTTCCTCCGTCATAAGATGATCTTTGTATGTCTGTATATCCCTCCTTCATCAACCGTTAAATCATCGTCCAACGTCATTTCATACATCGCTGATAATTTGGATCGATTATTATCGACGAATCCCGACTTTGACATCGTTTTGACAGGAGACTTTAACCGGTTGGATATCTCGTACCTGCAAAGTGCCTTCGACTTAGTTCAGGTAGTGAATTCACCAACCAGGGCCAATGCAATACTTGACCTTGTCCTGCTTTCCTCTGCACTGGTTAATCATATACCGTACAAGTTGGGCCTCCAATTTCGTCATCCGATCACAAAACCGTTATTTGCGTTCCTGTGCTTTCTGCCCTCACATCAAAGACCAAACAGTTAGAACAATTCATAACCTTCGCAGCTCAAATGTTCAAGCTTTTCTGGGTGTCCTGAGTGAGATAGATTTTTCCCTTATGTATGACATGCATTTTGACGGCTGACGAAAAATGCTTCATCTTCCATGATGCCTTGAATTTTTGCTTTGTCGAAACCATCCCTACGTCTACAGTTATCATGACATCATCTGACAAACCCTATGTGACTCCTTTAATTAAGGACCTAATTAACCAACGCTGGGACGCTTTTCGACGTTGTGACCTAGCTGCATACAAGCGCCTTAGCTTGAAAGTAAAGCAGCTTCTTTTCAAAGAGAAGCGTAAATGGCAAACAGGGCCAGTAATTGTCCTCGTGACATGTGGAACGTCGTAAATGAGCTCAAGGGCACAAAGTATTCACGTTGCTCTGGAATGGCTTCCCTTATATCTCAATTTCAAGATCACTATCAAGCTGCTGAGCAAATCAATTCAGCTTTTACTAAGAATCAGGTCTTTCGTCCAAATCTGGATCCCATTCAGGATGTTGATGATTGGTCGCCGTCAATACATATTAACGACGTCTTCAACTGCCTTGCTTCTCTGAAGCCAAACAAAGCATCTGGTCGTGATGGGATACTTACAATTCTCTACAAAGAAGCTGCTCATATTTTAGCTCCTCTACTGACTCATATCATCAACGTATCGATAATTGAGCGAAAGTTCCCTGATCCTTGGAAGCACAGCCTTATAACTCCAATCCCCAAATCAAGTCCACCAAAGATTGAAGAATTGCGACCAATCTCCCTTCTGCCCATCCCTGCGAAAGTTTGTGAAGGTCTTATTCTAAATTCTGGATTGCTACCACATTTCTATAAGTGCTTTGGAAAATTTCAATTTGGAGGTGTCCGGTCTTCATCTACTTCATGTGCTCTGATCTGTATGCACGATTTTATCACAAGAGAGTTAGACAAAAGTGAAACTACAGGAGTGATCGTGTTAGCATATGATTTTGCAAAAGCGTTTGACACGCTTGGTCATGACGTTATCGTGCAATCTTTGCTATCTAATCAATTTCCAACTGGATTCTGTCTTTGGATACATGATTATTTGTCGCACCGATATCAGTCAGTAAGAGTAAATGATTGTGTAAGTCAAGAAAGTCTTGTGTACTCGGGTATACCCCAAGGTTCGTTTCTGGGACCATATCTTTTTAATACAGTCGTTGGAAGTTTATGTGCCAGTAATCACAATAATATCATTGTAAAGTATGTCGACGATTGCACAGTTATCGTCCCTGTTTTCAAAGATGCATCTGCCTCGTACCTCGAAGAGCATTCAAATCTGATGAATCGGTCCTCGGCTGTTGTTTGAAAGTAAATGTGATTAAAAGCAAAGTTTTGTGTATCCCTAAATCAATCTCGTGCATGAGACCTGCTGTACCGGACATTATGTTAGTTGACGACCTCAAAATTCTTGGTGTCATTATCTCATCTGACCTAAAATGGCATAATCATATAGTGAACATCAACAAGGTGGCCTCAAGACGTTTATATGCTTTGCGCTCCCTCCGTCCTTTCATCGATGCATCTAGCTTGGCTCGTGTGTATAAAGGCTTGATTCTATCCTTGATGGAATATTGCTCTCCATTGCTCGTTGGCATGTCGGAGGGTGATAAAAACATTCTAAGGAAGCTTCAACTTCGAGCTCATAGAATAGTTTGTAATGATGACTGTTCCTGTGACATCTTTGATGACCTTGACGTCAGGAGAGAGAAAGCAGCCGTAAATTTGCTCCAAAACATTTCTGCTAATTGTGAACATCCCCTGTTTTCTTTTTGTCCTGAAATGTCTTCTAGAACTGGTCGCTTAAGGCAGCCACCTTGTAAAACTACCAGGAGAAGGAAGTCGTTCTTCCCGGCTGCAACTATTATTATAAATGATACTTGGACTGATTGAGTCAGCATTCATTTTTCAACACTTTACTCGTATGATTTTTGTTAGTCAATTTCCGTGCACCAACGTACTGTATAATTTTTGAAACGTCTTTGTAGTATACTGCTTTCTTTGTTTGTCCCCGTATGTGCTATGATTTATGTGATTTTCATTAACTTTGCAAATATAAACATTTCTCTCTCTCTCTCTCAGCCTAGTTATAACCGTCGGTCGACATCCATAGTCAGATTGAATCCGCTCGGAATTTGTCTGATCGCCGTAGATTAGCATTTTCACTTTGTCTGGATTGTTCACTTAATTTGAAATAATCCGCTATATAATCACGGTTCAAATCAGGAAATCGAAAAAATTATAGATCTCCGACTCCGCCTAATATTATCTTGATAAGTGGTATGTGAGTAATCATCACGTGTTAATATTCTGTAATTATTTTGATATCGTAACTTTCTTGTGTTGTGGATGATGTGATTAAATTGTGATATCATAAAGCAATGTAACTGTGCATTATCAAAGTTTAGATTTACCTATATATTATAACATCAGTTAATGTTTCAATTAGTCGAGCTAATGAAGAAAAAATCACGGAAAAAAAATTTCGAATTCGGAAAAATATGTTTTTCGAATTGCTTTTAACATGCATTTTTAGCTTCGACAAGCTAACATGACTTTGCTTGCTTAATTAAAGTTGAATGTATGTTGCAGTGTTTAACACATTGAGAGATATTCATATACAGTACTTTGCTACTTTCTGGACTTCCAATCGGAATTGGAAATCGATCAATAGGACTCCACATTCCTAGTTCAAATTAATGCATAGCTTCATGATAACAAAGTGTCTTATTATTAAATGAATTTGTGGATTCAACGATCCGATGATTCAAATGTTTGGCTAAAATGATTTGGCGAACACTCTCTAAGCCGAATTCGGGGGAATGATCAAATGATAGCCCCTCGATCCTATATCGGATCACACATTGATCAATGTTCCTATTTTGATATTTTTGAATTTCCACGATTAACGCAGATACACGTAACTTCCTCATTGTATGGTATGAAATGAATTTTAGCTATTAGTCGTATCGATATATGAAAGATGTAGGCCAAACCCCAAAAAAATTCCAGCAAAAGGTTTTTCAGCGGTTTTTGGTTGTATTCATGACTAAGGATAACATATTTGAAATCTAGGTGAATCAGAACACCGGAAAGTTGTTATTTTCAAGATGGACACCAGTAAAATGACAATAACTCTCTTAATAATCATGCTAGAGCCCTAATTCTTGTGTCTATCCCGTGGTTTAAGGGGGTAAGGAGGTCATTGAAACCAATTAAAATGAAATCAATGCATTCGTTTACTCGAAATACCAATATGGCGTCCAAGATGGCCACAGACAACAGTGAAACACCGGCAATATTGAAACTATTCGAAATGCAAATGCCGAAACTATTACTATATTCACAGCGAGGCACATGCCTCGCATAATTTTGCGACTAGGGACACTTAACATGGTATGTCAATTTTCATTTTCATATAGACATCGGCCAGCCTAATAAATATCACTTGGGGATAATTTCATGAATCATTCATAATTGTGAACAGTGGCTGATATTATGTTGCTCAGAGATTCGATTTCTATTCTTAGACTACCATGGACCATAGATTTACTCCCAAAGTTATAGCACCTGCTTATCCTGCATCTAAGTTTCTACCATGAATAGAAATCTTGATCACACTTTCCGCTATTAAGATTTCCTGACTGATAGCTGATCAGGAGACTTCACTTTTGATCAGATGTTTATCTTTAATTAACTGAGTAAGAAATACTCGGTGACCAAGGTCATGAACCCTTTTTATATTTGTATTTGCATTTATTCGCAACTGAAAAATCACATTGAAATACATGCCCGTGGAAATACGTCAGAAGTACACAATAAAGTCATAGAAGAAAAAGGAAATGCATGTTGATACAAAAATACTGATAATCACAGAGGCCTCTCAATTGACGGTATATAGCGCATGTTAATGGTGCAAATGAGTTGGTTTTTCGCGCTCTGAATGTGACATCGGTTGGATAGGATGTTTTGAGCAGACTGAGATGTTTGGCGCTATCTGGTGAATCAGGCTACATTTGAATTGTCATGAAGAACTTCACGAAATAAGCGAAGAGCATCTACATGACACCTCTGCTTCAAAGGGGGTCGCGGTTTTGCTGACATAACGGGATTTTGATTTAGAAGTATTCAAAGCAAACCCGACTTCATCACACCAAGCAGAAACATTTTTGTGCTCAAGTATAATGACACTCATAATTATAACGAATCAAAGGAATACAATGCGCAATGTCACGGACACATTTTATCATGCAACTTGAATTATGTAATGGTACAAGGGAAGATGCAACATTTCAGTAGAAGTAGGGACCAATGATAGATCCCTGAGGGACCTCAGATGTAACACTACAAGTACCAATGATATTTTCGTGAATTCTGGTCGCTTATGCTCTAGACGATAAGTAGTCTTTCAGTAATAATATGAGTACACGTGGAAAATCGATTTCCAAGAGTCGGCGCATGATTACATCATGTCGCAGATTATCAAATGCTTTCGTGTAGTCGTAGGACACCAACTGCACACCACAATCGTTGCTATCTTTCAGAAAACGTGCAGTGTCAGCAATAAACTTTACCAAGGCTGCAGATGTAAAATATCTTGGACGACACCCAAATTGATTGGTTCCGAAAGATCTATTGCTACCACGGAGTACAAGATGCTCCAACATTTTCCCCGGAAAGGGAAGTAAAGATATTGGACGAATATTATCCAATTTGATGTGCCATGTTTCGATACAGGGGATATATGGCCATGTTTATAGCGTGAAGGAAATCGGCGCTCGTGAACAAACAGATGAACAAGGTGGTACAGATGACCATTACATCAACCACGGCCTTGTAAACCGCTGCTGAAATAAAATCACTGCCACAAGCCCTATGACTATGCGCTCGTTCAAGTTGATTCTCAATATCAAACACTGTGACATATATACTCAAATCATCACAAATATCATACAGGTTCAATGAGTCTCCTCAAATATAGACATCACTGAATACATTATTGAATCAAATCTTGAACGAATTGCTAGTCAGTAGTGGAAAACCCGATGGATGAGCCATCCATGACCCCCTAAAATTGCATTTTAGTTATCCGAGAGGAACCTAGTCTTTCAGAAACTGAGAACTGTTATATCAGACTCGGGTAGCTGCCTCAGGCCAGCTGGGCCAGCTCGGGCCAGCTGGACTCGCCTCAGCTGGCGTAGTCAGTGACAACTTCAATTTACGTCATCAGCTTTCAGTCTACGAGCAGATTCCATTTCTGAAGATACAAGTTGTAAATGATTCGAAGAAATTAACTGTGACAATCGGCTTTTCGTCAGATTCAATCATAACAGGAAGCGAGACTTGGATATACATGTATATCCAACTCTGAACTTTTCAAAAGCTGGTCTGATTCCTGCGGCGAAACTTACTGATGTTTAGTGCGAAGAATGTGAATGATTTAAAGATCCTAGCTTCCCTGGCTGAGATTGGAATGCATAACTTTTGACTTAATGACTTCATTTCCAAATATATGTCTTCAATATTTTGCTTTTCACCGTTTCCAAATGATAGCAGTGTGATCAGCTATCGTCTAAATAGCTAGTGTCCAAATAATGATACAGTCAACTGACTCAATCGATACATTATTCATAGATGGTCAAGTGTACAAAGCATCAACAGGATACAGGCGAGTCCGGTCCGGATGCGGGTCGAAAAGGGGCCTGTTATAGTTCATGATTCAATAAGTAGATAATACTTTAGGCGTTAGCTTTTGGCAAAAATTGGCAATAATTTGTTGCGTTTTGGGGCTGGAAAGTAATTCCGACAAAAGTATAGCAATTTATAATGCTTGAACAAGTCTGTTTCCAAATTGGCGCATTTCATCTATTAACTTGTTTTAGTACTTATCATATATTAACCACGAATGTTGTTAACTAGATATTAGGAAATTACATTTGTGCCCATAACAGGTTTGTACAATAATACAAGAAAACTAGCATCTCTCTTTCACTATGTTTCCAAAAACTTTTCAATTCTTTTTATCAAGGGAAGCCCCTTTGTGATTGATAACATTTGAAGAAAACGCCATTAAAACGACAAGTTCAACCAATACATGTACATCGATGTAATGTATAAGTCTTCATGAAACCTCAGCTAAGCTCCATCACGTGCGCCTTACAGTGGAGATAAACCTATCTGCTTCTCAACTTCTCAATACATGTAGTGTTGCAGCAAGATTTGAGGAGGAGGGGCATTTTTCTGACCTGAGGGACATGAGATCGCTTCGGACACTTATCATGTTGACTCGGTTGGCGCCACGAGTGTGTGACAATGTGAAATGATTTGTCGTCATCAGAACTGGTAGACCTCAAATCCGACAAAATGTTGAACAACTGCGATATCTTCAACGTTGTCGACATGTGATAATTCTCATGTAAAGCCGAGATATTGATGGCGTCAGTCCAATCTCCTAACAAGGCCGCTCGCATGAAATGGAAGAAATTAAATGATAGGCGTGTGTATGTGATTGTCATCCGAATGAGTCGGAAACTATTCGTCTCTACAATTGTCCACAATACAAAATTGACGGCTTCGATAATCATTGCAATTATATTTCGCACGCAGAAGAAGAGTTTGTAATAGAGTTACGTTATCAGTTCAAAAATTGTGTTCTGTAACAATTCATTGGCGCCATGAGAATTGCCTGTAAGAAAAATTATGTTTTTGACTTAATCTTGAATATCATGACTATCAGGTGAAATAAGAAATATAGCATGATCATATGAAAGAAGATAAATTTTAATAAAGTAGATCATTCACTCAATTTTCCAACAAAATGTCAGTATTCTGTCAAAAGAAAGACGAATTGATGAAGATAAAGCTAATACAAATCCACAAACAATTGGTATGCGTAAATTTGTCAATCTCGATCCCCTGGTTTGCTTGCAATCCCGAATCCCGGGATCAAGAAAAGTCGGGATTTTATAGGCAGGCTCTAACCCCAGGTCTTCACTCTTGTAACTCCGGATTTCTGGAAATGACAGAATGAAAGTTCGAAAATCGGGAATTTGCGAATTTTAGTCTAAACGGTTACATTATTAAGCCTAATTTGAGCCCAAAGCGGAATACTTTAAGTTATGTCAATCCCGATACTATATACAAGTACGCCTACTTTAGACAATGCCGAGTCTCTGCTAATGCCACATCTCGGTATCCCATATTTTTAACATGGATTATATCTGCTCTGTAATGACATATTAACGATTGTACTCAATACCAGGACTGAGATTTTCCGTGATTTTGGAATCCCTAATGATGAGGGAGTATTGTCAATAGCAATTGGTAGCTAACAGAGGTCGTTGAATTTCATTTTGAAAATGAACTTGTGTCGTCTCCCCAAAAAAACTGTAAGCTGCATAAAATTTTGATAGAATGTATTGTTGAAAAGGTATTTACATCAAAGATTTCGAGAGCCCGCTCGCATTGTCCAGGATCGGTGAGGGCACGCTCAACATCTGGTTATGTCACAGAATTAGATTGTTTGAGCGCATCACTTTGCTAGAAGTACAAACTGATTCAAAGCAATGGCACATGCAGGAACTTACTAAGTGGGCAAAAAGAAATTTTTATCTTGCAGAGATAGGAAAAATGGTAGTCGCTTGCGGATTGCTTTGAATTGCTTCAAAATACTCCGATCGCCAAGATTCTTTCAGATTTGAAGAATTCATTGTTCGATTGCCATGGTATTATGTCAGCAGATTGTGCCACTTCATTAACGTTACATGTTCCAATGTTTCCTTTCTAGTCAAACAGAAGAAGAGACGACCGGTCTAATTCTGTGGTTTATGTCATGCTTTCTATTGAGAGCTGGTCTTTGATTTTCTCTATGATTGGCTTCGACAAGTCTTGTCTACATCTGTGGTCTGCATCTGTCAAGTGTCAATAATCTCTACCTGAAGGTCTACAATCGCCGGTACGTCTGCAACGGTAATATTTTGCGCGCTCTGTCGATGCGAAAATGTAAATTAGACTGCGTTTGTATCAATGATATCCGAATTTGAAGCATCCTCACGTCTGGCCTATTTGCCTGTAGAAGTATCTGTATCATCAATGGAGCTGCAAAAATTCGCCGGAGTTTTCCAAGAGTTTGCGGAAGTGAATTATTTGTCTGACTGTAGTTTATAAAACAGTTTGCGGTCTGACAGAATCTCCTGAAAACATTTTCATGTGCTGCAAAGCAACTTTGTGGACTGCACCGTTGAAAATACGGAGGTTCATAAATCATTTACCCCGAGCTCATGCTGCTCCTTGAAGAGTAAACGGCAGATGATGCTGCATAACAAGAGCACAACGAACATTTATCATTTTAAAAATGGATGATATGATAATGGCGCCAACAGTATCCAATAGATAAAGATGAAATAAATCGTGCACTGTACATAGGTATTCGCTACGAGTACGTGCTTTATTCTTGGCTTCTATTGAAAATGCTTCTGACGAGGTTGATTTTGTGTTGCTTGGTGCAAAATGCCTTATAAATTGTATTAAGTCATGAAGATTAGTTAGAATGAAGACGTTAGGAATCACAGCAAGTGAGAGGTGGAATACATGCCAAGATTATGTGAAACTAGTGGAAGTTGATCAAGATCCAAAAAATCTTCCAGGTCGGCCATTACTCAACACTATCTCGTTTACGTGCTAATTATCGCCCGTCACGTAGAACTTCAATTTGATGAATCTGGACCAATCGTTCACAGAGATCCGTATCTCTGAGACAGTGTCTATAAGATTCATATCCGTCCCCTTGTACACAAAAAGAACTTCACATGATTTGTGTTTGATAAGAGAGTCGACTTTGATTAGTTTACTGGTGTGAATAATTATACATGCGTAGTGAAAAGATTGCCAGTGGAGCATCAAACAAAGTTTAGCTTCAACCAACTTTTCAGACTACATGCCTTTACTAAGGGCAGGAGGTTTCTACATTCACTATTTTCATACGATGATGAAAATCATCCCAGCAGCCATTTATAATAGAATATAATGCCTACTAATTCAAATTATTGATTTAAGTAGTCCTAATGAGGACTGATGCCGTTCTCCAGTCCGCAAGTGTACAGATGCAATGCTACTGTAACCATTGGATTAATCAGTTCATAAAAGAACTCAATAGAGCTTTCTCGTGGCAACGAATTAAAATTGATCAGCTTTGGCCCAATATCTGGTAAAAATGGATATCTGGTACCATAGATTCTGAACACTGCCGTCCGCATACATGTTCAAAACAGACATCTAATATACTGTACCGACTACAGACGCTGGTAGTGGAAATAGAATAGGAGAAGTTAAGGAAATTAAAAATGGATATTATAAAACAACAGGAGACCGATGGATAAAAATTGGAAAAGTGGAGGTAAAACATGGAAATACAATGATGTTACTACACCGATTACAAGTGAACTAATGCTACACTATATCTGACACTACACATGGTGGATAATGGTAATAGTGTATAAGTGGAAAGTGGATAATGGAAGCAAACAATAGAACTACAATGACACTCTGCTACACCGAAAGCAATGAAACTATACACACTATACCTAAGACTACACATGAAAAATGCTATTTCTTCACTTGAATTTGTCATCGCCAGTTTCTTAATCCGTCTATAATATTATGTAATCCCACATTTCTTCATTTGTTCTTCATTTGAAATACAATACATAGACCACTACTTCCGCTACCGATTAAGGGATATAGAACATAATACTGCAGTCCGTCAGTTATCAGCAGGTACTCGTCTAGTTGTGTTTCGACCCCTATGCAAGTTCGTCCTATGCAAGTTTGATGGGCTGCAGAGGTTATAATGGAAATCTGGCAAATCATCAAAACTAACATGCCAAAAGTATGTGACATGTCTGTTTCATCTGTAATAACAGAATCTCATAACATATATACCTATTCATGTATGCCTATTGTTCGTACTCGATTACATCAAATGTTAGATAGCGCTAAGAATGCTACGAGCGCTTCATTTCCAACGGAATCCAATCGGTTACTGCTCGCGTCCATCGATTGTCTGTCCTGCGGATGAGATGTCCGGCCTATCTCTTCTTCGACTTGTCGGCCAAGTCGACCGCATCCGCCAACCTGGTCTTCGCCCGAAGATCCTCGTTCCGGACCCGGTCGGTCCATTTGACGCCAGTCATGCGGCGATCAATCGCGCGCTGAGTGATTGCAAGTTGCTGTCGGTCGGCCGCAGTCATCGTCCACGTTCCTGACCCATAGAACATAGCCGGCAGTACACTGCTGTTGAAAAGGCTAGCTCTGATGTTAGGATCTATCTAATTTAGTTTGAGGAGGACTACAGAATCCACAGCCAAAGGGAGGAGCGTCATGAAGAAAGTTGAGAAGCACAAGTATTATAGAATCTCTCAGGAGTAACAATACTTTTTACCCTCTTTTCTAGAGCTGTTTCACAAAAATGTGAGAGTTGACCAGAGAGACCTCAACATCACGAGCCGTGACCTAAAACGCATCCGTTTTTGAAAGTGATAGCACAAAAAAGCTGCTTACGGTCCTTGTGACATGGGCGGAGTCTCGGAACGTTCGATTTGTCATTTCGTCAGTATGGCGGCAGAGAAAATGAATATTGAGAGAATCATTCGACGAGGAATGTGACTTTTTCATTTCCTGCCATGAAGACTGCGATTCCGTTAGGGATTAGTTAAACAGTTTCGACAGCTCGGATGCGCCATATCCTTCATGGTGAAAAGATTACATTCAAATAAAATTCATGTTCGTCAGTCTGATCCGCTAATCGTTGAGTAGACGTTGAGATGTCAAACTTGCGGCCAACGCTGTCAATGTGTCAAACCTGTAGATTGGGAAAGCAGTGAAGTTCCTGACAATTCAACAAAGAAGGAAGAAGTGTTCAACAAAATAGAATCTATATTTAGAACAGCAAATTTCAGATGAAATCCCTTGAAAATCTTTAACATTATCATAGTGAAAGCGTTAATACACGTAGAATGAATGATCCAATATAGTGTTGCGTCCTCATTTAAAAAATGAGAACAGATAAAAAAACAGCTGTCATTTCATCCAATATCGGGAATGACCTACATGCCTGGTTCACATCCATCAATCTCAAAATAACTCATTACTAAGTGAGCTGCAACCGGAGTAAGTTTGAAATGCGCAGTCAAAGTAAGTTGATTTCCTTCAGTTTTCACTAAAAGTTACTTTTATTGACATAAAACTCTAAACATGCATAATTAGCTTTTTCATGAACCTGAATCTATAAAACAAATGGACAGAATACTTAGATAAATTTTAGAACGACAAATGACAAAATAGCTGCATGTAGGTAGTGACACAGCCTATAGCTTTGTGAGTGACCCAAGTGATAAGGCAGTCGTTATATTGATACTTCTACCTAGCCTTTATTTGGCCACTGTGCTGCTTTACAGTCAAAATTTTTCATCAATTTTTCTTCAAGTCAGTAGAAGTAAAAATCGATGGTGACAAGCTTATATCTCTATGCCTTCTTAAATTTATTTGGTATATAAAAATAAACAAATAAGTTAGTCAATGGCATAAATCACTAATATGCTTATGCAATGAAACAACCACAATATTTTCATTGACATGTTGTTAAGAATATCATAATGATGATCTACAACTTTCTGCTGCAGGGTCTGCAGTATAATTGGTCGAGGTACTCCAGCATTTCTATGAACTGTGTAAACAGGTTCACGAATAGAATAATTACAAAACTATTATTCCATATGATTCCGTACGACATTTTGCTTTATACTTTATTTCTCATGACCTGTCTAACTTGTGTTTCCCCACGATTATCATTATTAGGGATTTTTCTTTGAAATATACGTTCATTATGATTATCATTATACGAGCATAAGCTCTAAAATTCAATGCACTATGCTGATTTTCAATAAAGTAATTTGAATAGAATCAAATGTTAAGTTGCACCTCTGGTTGAAAAATGAAAATAAATCTAGATAGCTGCCATTTCATCCAATGTCATGATTCAAAATACAATCATTTATTAAATAACTGAGGAATTACTGCAGGTGTGCAGTTGTATCAATTAATTAAACCTATTGTGCACGAAAAATCGTTCACAAACCTCTCTGTAGAACTTGATGTCGTCTGTGTGATCCGGTTGATAACAGTCACTGAAACTTCGCACAATTTGACGTGTTTAACGTTGAAATGGTTGCTCATTGTTCGATTGCTATGGTCTTATGTCAGCAGATTGTGCCATTTCATCGGCACTACATGTCCCAAGGTTTCCTTTCTAGTCAACCAGAAGAAGAGACGACCGGTCTAATTCTGTCATTAGAATGATTACTACTGTAAATTCACAGGTAAAAATTTAAATGTGGAATATATTCCAATATTTACCTTTAGGCGTGTGGGGAGAAAGCTGTAGCGAAACTGCAGTTGTGGATTAATCCTGAAGAGATGCATTAGTGGCTTGCAGGCCCGCAGCCGACTAGTCCATCTCATCTGTAAATTTGGATTATGCTGTATATAGGACCATGTATCATGAAGATCACACGACTAAAAGTTTCTTATCTGATTACTCATTTTCATCTAATTTCGATAAATCAAACTAGGGAATAATATATTAAATGCGCAACAAACCAACAAGGATCAGTGAGTGAATTGAGAAAAAGTGGATTCATGGAAACGTGTGCAATCTGACGATGATTCTTTCCTAATTTTCACTCAGCTTTCTCGATCATTATTTCAGAAAAATGATATGGGTTGTCTTGCCCAAATTCGATGTCAATTACAAATCATAATTTGTTAACTCTTCAGTGCTACAGAAAAGCTGCGTGGGAAAGCGTTGCCAGAGTTTCTTGCAATTATAGAATCAATTGACACCCAAAGAGAAAAAAGTGAATGATTGTCGCAGGTGCTCGATGACGGATGAAAACACGAGTTCATGAGAAAGCTAAAAAAATATTCTTCAGTTATGAAGAGGGGTCCGATATCTTAATGATCAGGTGCTCTGATAGTATGAGGTTGAAAACAGATCCACAGTACAAAATAGGAGATCCTTCGTGAGGACGTTTCATTCATGACTCAAAGGTTTAACGGATTACAAATGAAACAAACTGCTCTTTTGCTCATCATCTACAGTTTCACCGGCGACAGTCTTGTCTGAACTGATTTCCTTGATTGCCATTCGTGTCAAAATCAAGGTTCTTTTACTTCTTGAGAATGGTATATCGTAATTGTTAAAATTGTTTTCTGCGTCAATTGAATGAACTTGTGACAATGATTAGATGAAGAAAATTGAGTTGGTTGTATAAACCGGAGCCTAATAGTAAAATTCACTCCACTCATAGCTTTTCAATCGATGACGGTAGTCGTTCTTTCATATAATGAATTTGATAGTTTAAGTTTTGTGAATAACAGATTATTTGTAAAAGCAATGAGGTGCCGGGACGTCAATGTAGATCCAACGAAAGGAATCCTAATTTTAATGATGAACTGAATGGAATTCTGTGAAGCAATTCGCCTACTTTTACTTCTATTTTATCGCTTTGATTAAAAGCAATGTATGAATATGCATTGCCATAGAGTAGGGATATATAGGTAGTGTCGACTCAAAAAGTATCTGTATACAGTGAAAATTTTTATATGAAAAATTCAGTTTTTTCGGAGATTACGTTCCCGTGGTCCAAAACATTATTTGAGCAATTTCAAAAATGTCAAAATCTTGTCAATTTAAATACTGCCGAGATGACGCACCCTTGTAAGTAGTATAAAACAAGTTGGATATCAAAAGGAATGAATATTTGCTAATAATCATACTAACTAAACGGAAATTAAGCTAATTTGCAAGGGTATTTCATGATACGTTTGATAATGGAAGTCTTTATGAAAAAGTCGAGATCTTATTCGTGCTTTCTTGGCTGAAGTTTCAAGTTTTTAATTCAATTTTCACTGGCATGATTTCATGATTCACTAAATTTATGTTTCAATTCTTGAATGTGAGTGGACCCATTTACATATTTCAAAGTTGAATGAAATCATTGTCCTTGATTCTGTTATTTTGCTCTAGTGGCAGGTGCTTATGATATGATCTCGCTTTAGAAGATTCTCTTGAGGTTGAGCATAAAAGAAATTATCAGGTCATCGAGTTGCTAATTTAACAAGCATTACCTATCCAAGGCTGTTATGACACGGACAATCTGTAAAATAATATCACTTCCTTCTGCATTACTGTCATGATCAGTCAATTCCGTTGTAATTTCTGCAAAACTGCAAGAATTTGCATATCTAACATTTGGTGACAATACCACCTGTATCTCCCACGAGTTCATTCAATAAAATCGAAAGTGTATATACATTGGGGATTTAATAAATGCGGAGTTACCACTCGACCTAATATACTTACTCTATGTGCATTGCTACATTGCAAGTACGACATGATGATTGTTAAAGTGGAGAATTTGTACTTAGAATACACGGTTCTTTCTGTCGTTTCTCATAATATCCAATAATTGTCAAGTGAACACTTCAAGTAAGTTGGAAATGCTTCAGTACGGACCGGATAACGGCTACATCTCCGACTAGCGCATTCACAGGTGAAAATTCATAGATATTTTTTACTTGCTTTTTTGTCTTCAAGAGAATTGTTGTCTTGGCTTTATTTACACCGAGGAGGCGACCAATCAGTCGTGATTTTCAATACGAATTCAAATTGTTTAGCATTTTCACACCCTCGCAGTCAAAAGATGTCAAATTCAAATTACAGCATTTATATATGTATGCGCATCTTCAGACTCACTTAAGAGAATATTGATATCAAAAGGTGACCGCGACCGTAGAAGATTAACTTCAGAGATAGCAGATAGTCGCAAGTAGCAGACAAACATTAATAATAGAAAATGTCTGCGATGAAATCCAAGAAAGCTATGAGTATTAATATATTCACAGGTGCACGTACTCGTTGTTAAAGAGGTTTTCTTATTTCATGAATATTTCAGTATACTATAATAACATTCGAATGATAGTATCATCATCAACTTGTCCTTCAAAGAGCCAATAAAGCTTGTCTTTCGAATAATTGCAATGTGCGCATTGATCGTGATATGATCGGCGCGGCAGTTCGATTGTACTGTTACGATATTCACATCTCGTGATCCAAGTAAAAGAACACAGAAAATATCTCTGCATAATCAATGACTTAAAACCAATCGAGAATTTCAAAGTCAACTATGAATATTTGAGATGACTGAAATCTACCAACTTTTATTTGACTTATTTTGTTTACTTTTTACTATCCAATATCTCAATCATACTTACCTCATGTTATTTCCTTTCTTTCTGTAAGATGAGAAAACACTCAGACACGTTACCCATGCACATATGCTACAAATATTTAAATGATCTTTTAAATGATCTTCAGTCGTTTTTTTCAAGCATCGTCAACTGTCACGCGTAGTATGTCTTCAGTTTTCCCTATATGCTGGCATAGCAAAGATCAGAAAATTAAAATTTTACATACCACACTTTCTTAAAGTATATAGAAATGACTGTGAATGAAGTCGTATCATACTATTCATGTTATTAGCCAAGACAATAGAGTGATGTTGAGTATAAAATAAGTACACCGACGGAAGGAAACATAGAAATTAACAATACCGTAGAAAGATAGATAATGCCAGGGGACCCTAGTAACGTCAGTGAACTTACACAGTTGGCCATAAAACATGGCCGCGTATTTTCTAACTCTTTTCTTTCTTGAATTTAAAGACACTTCCTGTTAGGAATGTATCAAGCCAAGCCGATCGGCCAACGGCGCGGCGCGTGAACAGATAGTTATATATCGGCTCGGTTAATAAATTCATCTCCAACCGATATCGGATCGTGATTCGTGAGACAGCTTTTGAGCATGGGGAAAACTCACTTGGTCATCCAAGTCAAGTCGACGATTTAATGGCAGTTTGCCATAAGTATGGAATTCTGAAACGTTTTCATTCAGAATGAGTATAGATACATGACCTTGTATCATTGTTTTGTTAAAACTTTAGATTTTTAATTTTAATGAACTAGTGTAATTGCTAGACACTTATTTTTTTAAATCGCTTTGGCTAGGCATCTGATAAGATTGACTTGTAATTGTAAAACGACTTTTCTTTTCCGGTAGGATATTCTAGTATCCGTAATTATGAGTACCATAGGCGCTTTAGTTATAGCAAGTAGCGATAAAAAAATTAGCAAAATAGGCTCTACTAAAGTGAGACCTCCTATCAGAAATAGGCGTTTAACTAAACAAGAATGCAAATAATACGGTAGACCTATATACCGCGGAAAAATTATTACGGAAGAATTGCTGGAAACGAGTGCCTGTCAGATAACATTGTGTACTCAGCGGTAATCACATGTGAAGATCCGAATTATACTGAAAGAGAATATATCGGGATAAGTGAAGACAATTTCAAATTGAGGTACGCAAATCATAAGAAGTCGTTCAACCATGCAAAGTATAGAAATGAAACGTAATTATCCAAAGAATCCTGGAATAATGATGCAAGCATGGCAGTAGGCCTATATAAAAATAGCCTACAGAAAATATTGAATTTATGATGATACTGTACTATTTAGACATCAAAAGTGACAGACCCGTTCACATGTTAAAAAGCTCACATGTTAAAAGCCGCCGGCTGGCTAAGCTTTTTTCATCACAGCTTCGGCTTGCCTCGGCTAAGTATAAAATACAATCGGCTGGCTTCGGCTCATTTTTCTCGAGCCGCGAACAACTCTACTTCCTGTTCGAGTACAGTCACGAAACTTGACTGCCTTTGGGCAATGCACTGAAGTTGTCATTTCAGGCTTCACTTTTTAAAAATATACAATGTCTCTTGGAATTGGTGGGCCCAAATTAGTGAAAACATATGCATTTTTTAACGGGATTCTATCGCTTTCTAATTTACGTATTTTGAGGTAGGTACAAGGTATGCACATTGATTGATAAGTATTCTCATCAGGTTTTGAGGTGTGATTTACTTTTGCTACCTTCTATTGTCAAATCGTGTCAGATTTCTGGCAATGTCATGGATCTCGATCATTTCACGATCTCGAGCCATTTTCACCATACTGCGATTTTCAATTATGTAACCATCATCAAGGTCATCATCTTCGTCGTTTCGTCCCACTTTCGCGTCCCAGCATTATGTCTTCCTCCATACTTGCGCATTTCCTGATCACGTGGCCAAAGTATTTTAAGCTTTGAGTTTTGACCGGGGCGTCTAGGGTGCATTCCGTGTTGATCTTGTTTAGAACCCTTGCGTAGGCGTGCTACGTAGCTTGTCGAGCGATAAGAGACAATGAGAAGGGAGAGTGGGGGCAGACTAAGTATGTTTTTGAAATTTTCTCGATAGTTTGAATATGGTTAATCAGCTGAGCCAAAATCAAACTCAGATGAAAAGTTGAGGGTATCTAACGTAGTGTCCGAGTTGCTGGACGCTTATGCCACGTTTAATCTCGTCACAATCTGAATTTGAAACTTTCTGCCAAAATGTTCAATGTGAGCCATTTGTGGGGCACATTTAACAACCCAGTTGGGCATAGTGAGCCACCTTTATTTATTGCTCTCTTGCTCAACTTCATTAGACTGTATGTGACGGAACTATAGCTTCAGTTCATAAATTAGCAAAATCAAACATCATAACTTATAAGATTAAGGTTTTTATTGGCAAAAAGAATGGCCCATCTGAGTTCTCAGATAAATAACATTGTTCATGGTAGAAGAGCCTTGAAAAGAGCATTGGTGCTAAATGCATTAATATACAATATTGCAGACGCATAGGCATACATGTAACTAAGACACAAGTAGGTCTGGGCCAAAAAACCTGCGAAATCATCAAAAGCCAAAATAAGAAGCATCAATAATTCGATTTGTTTGACCGGCAAGGGAAGCTGCGGTATATTTAATCCCATTTCATTTTGATTGAGATCACTACCTTATGTCAATTTATAGTTTACATGAATGTCGGGAAATTTTAGACAATGTCTCTTAAGCTCCATGCTGAATTCCTTGATCTACTACTGTAGTTGATGCCAACAGACCTACTAAGTTTTTTCTGACACATTTTCTAGCATTGACTGCGTTTACTTTAACTGCTAAAAATTAAATTCAAAATCAATTTGATTATTAGAATTATTAATAGATATCAATATTTATCAATATATATCAATATATCAATATCAATATATCAATATCAATATTAATGAAGTGAAAGGGACACGAAGTTCGAGACACTCGGCTCTGAGTGCGTTGATAAACCAGTTCAATAACGTTGAGGAAGCGGTGGAAGAAATCAATGGTATCTTCATATCAAGCCAAGTAAATAGACCAACTCCATTAATGCCGATGAGTCTTGAAAGCGATTTGGACGACGAATGGGCTCCGATTGTTGATGTGACCACCATCTACCTTATGATTGCCACAATGAAGGGTAATAAAGCACCTGGCCTGGAAGATATACCTGGTATTTTGTACAAGATTGCTGCTCCATTGATATCTGCTCCTGTGACCCACATCATTAACGTTTCCATTTTATCACGACAATACCCAACCTGTTGGAAGAAGAGTTTGATCACTCCTGTACCCAAAAGCTTTCCTGTATCCAAGGAGGAACTACGACCGATTTCCTTACTCCCACTCCTTTCTAAAGATTGTGAAAAAGCGATTCTTGAGGTGGGCATGGCATCACGACTTCGACAGACTTTCGGTCCTTTGCAGTTTGGAAACAAGCCTTTGTCATCAACAACATCAGCCCTAATTGCAATACATGAAGGAATGACAGTTTCACTTGATACCGATGGTACATCTGGAGTATGTGTCTTGGCATACGACTTCAGCAAGGCATTTGATCAACTTGGTCATGACATTATTATCAATACTCTTTTGGAAAATAAGTTTCCACATGGATTCATAAAATGGATTGCGAGTTATTTGCAAAACCGTCTACAAGCGGTAAAATTATCCAACTGTGTTAGCAATCAGCGAACCGTGTGCTCTGGCATTCCGCAGGGATCACTCTTTGGTCTTTTTTTGTTTAATCTAGTGATGAGTTCCCTCGAGCCAAGATGTGATTCCACCTCTGTCATCAAATATGTAGATGATTGTACATTTGTAATTCCGATCACTACTTCTACGCTTCTCTCTGCCTATGATGAGCATCAGAATATGTTACAGTGGGCATCGTCTGTAGGTTTACGTCTGAATATCAGTAAGTGCAAGTATTTGTGGATCCCTAAATCAACAAATCAAGTACCTCCTTATATTCCGGATATGTCCTTAGCTTCGGAAATCAAAATACTTGGGGCATATTTCACGGAGGACTTGAAATGGAACAGGCAGATACAGCATATTAACCTCTGTGGATCTCGACGATTATATGTGCTCTCAGGGTATTGAAGAAGTTTCTTGATCGCCCCTGCCTTATTCGTGTGTATTATGGTCTCATTCTCCCAGTCATGGAATACTGCTCTCCATTGATGATAGGCTTATCAGCACAAAACGAAAACATCCTAAACAAAATTCAACGTAGAGCGCACAGACTCATCTGTGGGGACAGCTGTGACTGCGAAGATTTTCCTGACATCAGAATGCGCCGTGAACGAAGTACAATTCGGCTCCTAAAGAATATTTCACTTTGTCCAGAACATCCGCTACATCAAATGTGTCCACCAAGGTCGTTTCGGTCGAGAAACTTTATACAGCCACAGACTTTAACAACTCGTCGAAGAAACTCCTTCTTTCCAATGGCGACCATTCTTGCAAATAACACATTCTTCGAATAGATGATATGCTGCGTGTATCCATTCAGTTTCCTTACTTTATCATACATCTGACGTATCTATAATTTACTGATTATTTTAATCACTCTTCAACAAACGCTTGCATTTGCTGCTGAATCTCATGTGTGTTCTGATGTTTTACTATACAGAACGTTCATACCGTTCTGATTGTGCACTACCCTTGATTTCTAATGTAAATTAAATATACACTTTACTTACTTACCTATATCAAAATAATGATATGATAAATATTAGTTAATTTAATATTTGGTAATTTAGTTTTGATCTTTAGCACAGTTAATTCGGATATGACTCCTATTTCAAATTTTCTTGTGAGCGATTCTCTTAATTTTTTTTGCACTATTCTTTATGAGTCATTTACAGATTATCAAGAGTCAATAACTCCTCTTAATGCACTAGATCTTATAAGGTCCTTGAAATTTTGTCATGAGAGTTGTCGCATTTCAACGATGTGCGTAAGTTAGTATAGAATTATGGCACTGCATTCTGTCTAATGTCACTGGTTTCTTCTATCAGGTCTAATGATATGTCTAATTCATCGTCGTGTTGTCAAGCTGTCCTTTTCAAAAAGAGCAACAGCGCACAAAAACAAATGCTACAAAAGTTCAAATGTCCCTATAATCAATCTGAGAGCGCGTTACAGAATAATTTTTAACATAATCACGTGTCAAAACTTATAAATTACTTCGTTTACTCGATAAAAGAAAATATGAGCATCGAAGTGGGGCACTATGAACAATGTTCAAAGTGCCTCATCTTGGGTGGTTCAATGTGCCCCACATCGCTAACTTTAAAAAAACAGCTCGTTCGTATGTAAGCTAGTCTGCGCTCAGATATTTTTCAACTGTTAGATTACTGAAATTGATGAAGAATACTTTTGAGAAAAATTCTGTCTTGTGAAAATACATTTAAGTTTTTGGTTCCGATTTTCTGAAAGTTTGATTTTTCATTGAGATTTTGGTAATAATGATGGAGAGCATGAGCAGTTGAAATTGTCAAAGGTATCATGTTTCTGTGATGCAATAAGCAATGTCTTAAAGCATAAAACTTCCACTGTTTATAGTTTTGCAGATGCGGCTGGTGGTTCAATGTGCCCCACCTTCCCCTACAGCACCAGAGTTCAACCAAATCGATTCTTTCACTCTTACGAATAGCCCACGTTGCCTAGCCACAAAGAGCAGCAGGACACAACACCATTGCCTTCACAAATCGTACTTTTTGAGTCACGACTCGTGTTCTTATCTTTCCACATATTTTTGATGTCACTCATAGCAGCCCTTCCCGTTGCCAGTCGTCGCTCGATCATCTTTGGTTGCCACAGTTGTACCGCTCAGCAAGACCTAGAATGAGAATTGGCTCAACACAGCTACTTGTAAGCCAAGGAAATATTTGGACAATTGGAAATTGTCACGAAGGAAAGTGACATTCGCAAAATCTGGAGTTGTCCTTACTTTTGCTTTTTTCATATTCAGATGAAAACCATTGTCCCTACTCGCTCCTTTTACTCTTAATGACAGTTGTAGTCACATAGTAAGGCATCTCGTTTCAGCATGTGGTTGCAAGAAATCTTCTTTTGACTCTGCGATGGAGTTGATTGACATCATATCGCATGTTGTTGACCTATCTGTCACTAAAATGATCTACAATCTTTGATCTGTCAGTGTCATCTGTTCCCATGATTCTGTCAGCACCATCTGTGGTCAGCACTGATACTAAACAGGAGCGGGTCTAAGTTGCAGCAATATCTTTGTCTTGCGTCCTATGTGTCGTCTTGCTGTGTCCCAATTATTGCTCATTGATTCCCATGTGAATTTCGCAGCGTGATCCTTGATCTCTCAAGTCTACATACTAGTAGTCAAACGATTTCCTACAATCTTTAGCACATCAATAAGTCCTTTTTCATTTCTGTCATGGCTGCTATAAACCATCGATCCTGATCTCGAGTACCAATACATCTTCTGAATCCTCCTTGTTCTTCAGGTAGGTCCTTCAATAAGCAGCCTGCCAATAACTTTTGGATAATCCCTTGTTCTTCTTTTTCTGCTACTTTCTTCAATCAGTTTGCATTTCTCATGTAAGAAGGTTCTTTTGTCTTTCCTGCAGCTTTTCAAGCTCAGCGCTCAATCGTCACCATTTTGTTCCACCATTAACTTTTGATTATATTTTTACTTTAACTCTCCTGTATGTAATGCTCATTGCTTTATCCGGAAATCACTTTGTGGCCGTATTATTTTCCTGTTTTGGAGCATTTCTTTCAGCAATTTCTTTGACTGTTGCTTTAAAATCCGATGAAAGCTCTTAAGAAGTTTCTATTCTACATGCAAAACTTCAAATCGATTCCTGAGTTGTAGTTTCTAATTTTCCCCTATCTTGTCAGTGCTGCCATCCTCGGTCTGTTTAAACACTTCAGTTTACTAGACCTCCATGATTAGCAGATGAGATCTCTACCACGGGTAAGGTCGTAACCTTGTTAACCTATAGGATTCCCATTTGCTATGGTGAATCAGGAAATCAATTTGTTTTCGAGCTATTTCTCTGTCAAGCGCTCTACATGTTTGAAACCAACGGAAGTGTTGTGATTGCAGTGGTCACGCTTATTGATATAAGTGGTGCGTCCAATAAGTTTCCGAACAAATGTAGAAGAACTGCAAATCTTTCAACTCTGACATGATGGATCATGAATTTGGCATATGTAGGTTAGGATGGTATGCCAAGTTTTAATGAGTTTTCGTTTTTATTAGTTTGCAGGCCCATTTTAAATAACTTGCGAAATTTTGATTATTTTGATGAATTTCCACGGTTATCGATGGATACAGAAGCAGACAATCCATCAAATAGAATCTGCTATGTTTGATAGTTGGTAATATTCAGGCGCACAACAATGCAGCATTCAGTTTTGTCAGCTACGTCTTTTCACAACGCAACCGTCTATTCTCGAATGAAGTTCGATGTGAAATCAATCACAGCTGTGCTGCAATGTCTTTAATTGAGTTTCTACTATGTCTACGATTGAATACTGGTGTGCAATTCGTCTGTGTGTTCTTAGCAATGAGAATCACGAAATGCTGGATAAAATGGCAGCTGACTAGAGATGAAAGTCGACAATCTAAATTTGAGCGGCAGAGTTTAGACGAAGTCGACATGATATTACTGATGATCCACGTGAAAGTAGGCCTGCCGAGCAGTGACAAACACGGAGTGCGAGCCGACGGAAAAGCTTCTGAATAAGGATACACTCATAACCAAGTACCACTCTTAGTGAGGAGCTGAATATATCCCTTGGAAGTGTTGAGGAGGCTCGTGGAAAAGTAAATGGGCATCGAAAAGTCAGCTATTTTTTCTCGCGGCTCCCGATTTCCTGCACCCGACATGCGTGTAGGCTTGTCGAGAGGATTTGGGCATCACTGAAGAGTTAAGGGGTGTCTTCTTCTTAATGTTTCTTGCTGTCGATGAGCTCCTTTTTCTCTATACAATGTATCTTCCAAACAGGAATCATCCGAATCGAGGAGAACTATCCAGGGGAGAGATCGAGATCTAATCATTGACCATGCCGATAACTGTTTTTTCTTTCAACGCAACACAGATTGCGCTTGATAATTTTTTTGGAAGGACTTTCTGCCGTTACATGCGCTCATTACAAACAATACACATTCATGTTTTCATGTAAGAGATTCCCCACCACTTTTGATCGATCAATTTCCCATTCAAAAGGTTCGAGCAACTACCCGGAATCCTTGTTCACTACCCCATTTTCTCCATGATAACGTTCCCTTTCACACATCCGGTATCGCGTAACATTTCCATCCTCATAAAGCCCGGACCTTTCTCCATAAGATTTCTAGTCGTACAGAACTCTGAAGAAACATTTGTGTGGACAATCATTTGAACGCAGCTCTGATCTGGAAGAAGCCGCTCGCGAAATCCTCGGGTAAATTTCGCTCTTCAAGATGCTTTAAAGTATGTGCAAGATGAGGGAAATTGACTCGAAGTTGAAAAGGGAGCTTCTGATGACCTGCTATTTTTATCTGATCACAGTACATTTGTTGATAAATGTTTAAACAACACAACCAATAACGAATTTGTCACGCACATAGAAAAAAATATATTATTTTGTTTTACATTTATCAAAATAATCAAAATTTCCTATGTTGTTTGAAATGTGCCAGCAGACTAATAAAAATAGAAACTTTTTGAAATAATGTATGCCATCCTACCCTACATATGCCAAGTGAAAGTTTGTCATAGGAAAAGGATGATAGCTTGTCATGTATGGTCTATGTTGCTATATGGTGTAGGAGCATGGACATTGGACATTGAATAAAGGATTGGAGAAAAGACTAGAAGCATTTGAGATGTGGTGTTGGAGAAGAATGTTCAATATCAGTTGGAAGAGAAAACTAAGAAATGAAGAAATGCTGTAAAAAGCGAATGAAGCATGGAGATTGATGAATATCGTTAAACGGAGGAAGATCGAGTATTTTGGTCATATCCTAAGACACAACGAAATGTTGTGTGTGATGGTGGAAGGTAAAGTCAATGGTGTAAAAGCGAGAGGAAGACAAAGACGAATCTGCACTGACGATATCAAGGACTAATTTTACCTGTACCAGAGTTTCTCTCAAACAGGTCTAAAGGGTACTTATAGTATTGGAAGACTTGTTTCTAAAATTCTTCATCCCATGCAGACAGACTATCACAATTCTACAGGGATGATAAATTCGTTCCCGCGATTCACAGTCATACTTAATCTAACTACAGATATGAAGAATAGTTGTAATTTTTATGCATACAACAATCATTGAGCACTGCCGAGAAATATGTTTGTCTTTCTGTTGCAATCGCAACAGTTTGCAGTTTTGCAATCTGCCGCAATCGAATTGGTTAGCAGCTACACCATAAAGAAGCGTTGCTACATACTTACAAATTTTTTTAAATCATTTCATCATTTGCATGCATTTGCATGTGACCATTTTCCGGCTAAGTTAGCCCCTTGGCAGTCTGGTTACCACGATCATAGAATAATTAAATATGCATGTCTAATATCTGCTGTATATAGAACAACAATGATGTGACATAGTCCTTCATCAACACTGTCGTCATTCTGGACATACGGATAGCGCACTTGTTTGGCTTTCTAGCTGACTTGTTTTCGAATCCTGGTCAGACGAGTTACGATCGGGTAGAAAGGGTGTTGGCGTCTATTTGGACTCTAGTTGTGTCATATATCCATGTTAATAGTCACAAATCCAGTAACTCCTGTTCGCTGAAATATATTAAAGTACAATTTCAAATGACCGATAGTTAGATAAAGCATTTCAAAGTAGATGTGACGGTTTCGCACAGAAATCAAAGGTATGCAGCATTTGTCACTTTAGATTTATATCATCTACATTTATATCAATGCCTTATATGCTGAAATGCGTTAATTCAATGCAATACAACTACATGTACATGTATATATAAGTACACGAATGAGGAACAAATTATCATCATCATTCTATGATTATCATGAATAGATCAAATAGTAACTATGGTGTGAATATAATACTGATAAAGCTTTTGATAAGCCACTGACGGTCTACCGGAAATGGTAGGAGCATCGTTATGATAATCAAGTGTGAATATGTTTGCCAAAAGTATTTCCCGGATCTTTGCTGAATGATAATTATGTTCGCGAACCACGGTCGGTTGGGTCGGTCCTAGAGTATCTAGCTGATACAATACTCTCATTAATAACATTCAAATGATTATACATTTCAATTGGTAAAGGAAACTATCATTACATTTTACCACAAGACGTTTATCATCTTAACAATTGAATGTTGCGTTCACAACTGAATTTTCTCGCTATAGATTTCATCAGTCAAGAATGTATGCTTCAAAAATGCTGCTTCTCACAACAATAAATGATAGAATTGCCCATAAATTTAACAAAGGACAGCAAGGCTGGTGCCTGCTCGTAATTCATGTAGACACCGAGTGAGTATGTTAACTCTGGGTTGATTTATCATCCCTCCAAACTCCTCTTAAATCCTTACTGCTGACATTCTCTGACGTTACTTCGTATTATCTACTATCTCAGAGCCACGATTGAAAATCCCAATGGATTTCACGTGACATGATTGACTTCGTTTTAGAATTGAGAATTTTATTTTTGAGCAAAGATAATTTTCTATCGAAATTATTCTCGCTAAATCTGCAAGTTGCATTGCTGAATATGCCTGTGTTAATGACCATATTTTGGGCATAATATCAATGATAAGAATGCATTGTTGTGACCATTTCTACAGTAAACATGCAGTGTATTTCTGATCATGTTGTGTTTGATACTTTTAACTTTGCTTTGACCTGGCCTTCAGAGTCAGAGTCCCTGAGCTTTGTCATTTTGGACGGAGTCTTACTAGAGCTTGCTAGTAATTAAGTAGGATTCTGGAATACGACTGAGGAGTAATTTAAAACAAAACTGTTTCATCGTCAATTTCTATAGTGTTAGCAAACATTCTTTATCATTTTCAGCAGTATGCCAATTTGATTATTTCCTTCATACAAAGTGTAGTGCAAATCGCGAGGCTATTTCTGTGGCATCACTGCATGACCTTAAACGAAAAGTGGTAAAATGTCTCTGACGATGTAAGTAGTAGGCAAGTAAGTAATATTTCAATTTCACCATTGAATATCTAAAGAGAATGACAACTATTAAGTCAATAAAAGACACCAACGCCCTTGATTACCCGACCGCACTCGCCTGACCCAGGAATGCTGAACATGAATGCTGGTAACGTTCTGCCAATAATAACAGGACAATAAGCTGTCGATATCAAGTAAAGATGACTTCTGCCTTCACTCGCGTTCATTTTTAAACGTCAGCGTGGCCTAATGAAGAAGGAGCGAGCTCGTCTCCACCGCGGACTTCGGTTCGATTCCTGGGTCGGGCGAGTGCGGTCGGGGAATCAAGGGTGTTGGTGTCTTTTATTAACTTAATAGTTGTCATTCTCTTTAGATATTCAATGTACTGCGACAGACCTTTGTTGCTAAATTTCATAATGTTGAAAATCATGCAAAATGCAACAATTTAAGGCCTGGTAAGTATACAAAAAATTGAAAGAAATGACGGGAAAAATAGTAGTCATGATGCTATTCCTAATCATTTATAGCGGTATAGTAAACGGAACGAATGAATTTTGAAATCGTGAGGTAGATGTAGCTGTTTGAATGTACCGTCATGATCTTTGGGACTGTGGTGAAATGATTCAGTGAAGCATATGGTGTTCTACAGTGAAAGCAGTAACAACAAGTTTTTGAGCCAAACGTTTTAGACGTTCGGACAGATACGGAAATCGCTGACATGAGCATGGCTCTCCAATAGATAAATTGCATATTAGGTGATGAAATCGTCGCTGTAGTCTCTCAGTAGTAAGAAAACGGCGAACACCAGATAGCGCAAGATGGCCGCCATCGCTGACGTCCCCCCCCCCTCTGGAACGGCAGAGGTTGTAGTCTGTCGTGGTGTGCCGACCGGGTGGGTTCACAAACTGTTCGCTGACGTCCCCCCCCCTCTGGAACGATAGAGTGTCGTGGTGGACTTGGGCGACCGCCAGGATTAGTCTTGAGGCTATAGTGTGTGATGTTTTTCGTGCAATCTGCTAAATGTTGGGTTGTAAAATGGGTTGTTTCGAGTGGAAGGAGTGGTCGGATGAGAAAACGGAGGTCGGATTCGTATTCAGCGTGAAATTCTGCATCGGTATGGTGAGTTTCAAGGCAATCGGTGAGAAAAAATTTTCAACATTTTTCGAAAAAACGACAGTTAGAATTTGGGACGTTTTGGTGTGTAGCGTCAAAACGAAGCATCGGATGAGAAAACGGAGGTCAGATTCGGATTCAGCGTGAAATTCTGCATCGGTATGGTGAGTTTCAAGGCAATCGGTGAGAAAAAATTTTCGGCTGACGTCCCCCCCCCTGGACAGCTTGCTTCGATTTTGGCTTCCAGTGGACGGATTTTGTCGTGCGATAGCTCGTTTGAAAGATAAAAGAGTGAGACAAATTCAGTGAAAGAATCGGCTTGTTCCTATCTGTCTTCGTTCAAAAGTTAGAGCGGTTACAAGATTTTAGGTCGGAGCTCGCTCACCTGAAAAAATCCTAAGTGTCAGAGTGACTTTGTATGGGTAAAATTTTGAAAATTTTCCAAAGTGTGGAATTTCGACCTGGGACCATCACCAAAACATTTTTCATCAAATTTCACTGACCTCCCCCCCCTCTGGACAGCTAGCTTCGATCTTGGCTTCTAGTGGACGGATTTTGTCGTGCAATAGCTCGTTTGAAAGCTAAGAGTGAGACAAATTCAGTGAAAGAAACGGCTTGTTCCTATCTGTCTTCGTTCAAAAGTTAGAGCGGTTACAAGATTTTAGGTCGGAGCTTGCTCACCTGAAAAAATCCTAAGTGTCAGAGTGACTTTGTATGGGTAAAATTTTGAAAATTTTCCAAAGTGTGGAATTTCGACCTGGGACCATCACCAAAACATTTTTCATCAAATTTCACTGACCTCCCCCCCCCACTGGACAGCTTGCTTCGATTTTGGCTTCCAGTGGACGGATTTTGTCGTGCGATAGCTCGTTTGAAAGCTAAGAGTGAGACAAATTCAGTGAAAGAATCGGCTTGTTCCTATCTGTCTTCGTTCAAAAGTTAGAGCGGTTACAAGATTTTAGGTCGGAGCTCGCTTACCTGAAAAAATCCTAAGTGTCAGAGTGACTTTGTATGGGTAAAATTTTGAAAATTTTCCAAAGTGTGGAATTTCGACCTGGGACCATCACCAAAACATTTTTCATCAAATTTCACTGACCTCCCCCCCCTCTGGACAGCTTGCTTCGATTTTGGCTTCCAGTGGACGGATTTTGTCGTGCGATAGCTCGTTTGAAAGCTAAGAGTGAGACAAATTCAGTGAAAGAATCGGCTTGTTCCTATCTGTCTTCGTTCAAAAGTTAGAGCGGTTACAAGATTTTAGGTCGGAGCTCGCTCACCTGAAAAAATCCTAAGTGTCAGAGTGACTTTGTATGGGTAAAATTTTGAAAATTTTCCAAAGTGTGGAATTTCGACCTGGGACCATCACCAAAACATTTTTCATCAAATTTCTGTGAACGAGGGGGGAGGGGGGGGGAGTCAGTGAAATTTGATGAAAAATGTTTTGGTAAAGGTCCCAGGTCGAAATTCGGAAGTTTTAAATTTTTCAAAATTTTCACCACACTGGAGCTCTTACACTTAGGAATTTTTTCACTTGTGGCATGTTACATGGACATGTGCTGACGGACCAACTTCCCGTGATCATATGAGAATGGTTCAGGTGCCATATGATATAGAATGATGAGACGAATCGTTTGCAACAAACCGCATGTCGCTACGATGAATACTTTTGGAGATAGAGGCATTTTAAGTTTTCTTCCGAGCATATATAAACCCCCGACAACGTAAGTCTGATCACTTCATCGAAAGACGAGGTAAGCGACGGTCGTCGCTCTGAGCTCCCGATATCGGGTGTTTCAAAGGACTCTATCTTTTGAAGTAGGCAAGCTATCTTCTTACTTCAAAGTTTGTATGATAGAGTTTGATAGTGTCTTTACTACTGATAAAATTTTTTAAAAGTAGTATGAGTAGTAAAAATGCGGAATTTTTTAAAAATTCTTAATTTTCACTTTTTTCAAAGTTTTAACATATAGACTAAGGTTTTCAAGTATCCTGAGTTCAAATCTGCTATCAGATTTGAAATTTAACTAAGTCTAAGGCAGCTTTGAGGGGTTAGATCCCAGCTACTGATCACTACCTTTGACTCGGCGTTCCTGTTACCACTTCGGGGCAGTGACAATGATGTCTTCAGCTGTAAAGAGCGGGTATCGGGGAAGATCTCTCACTTCCCTAGTGATCAGTACAAGGCCTTCGGCTGTTGACGGGATCGAGTGCCACTCACTACACTCTTTAGGAATATGACTGTACTACATGATTCCAAACTTATACAAATTTCATTATCTTACAGCTAACGATAAATCTAACATGGCTAATGACAGGAACCGCAAATACCATATTAAAATGTGCTCATGTGGGCGAGTTAATCGCAGTGCGGACGCCAAGGCTCATGTCAAGAAGGCGGGCACCGGCCACATGATTATCTTGAATAGGGTTGCGTGCGTGAAGTGTAGAGTGCTGAAGGGTGATGAGGATGAGGCGCGTTTTTACAGAGTGCATGCTGACTGTAGTGGTGGTTTAGTGACTGATTTGAGATTTACGCAGTTGATTGTGGAAGAGAGGGAGCGAATGTTGGCGATCGAGCGAGAGGGTAAGGCTGAGAATGTTGTTGAGAATGTTGTTGAGAATGATGAGTTGGCGAGAGCGGTTGCGTCGTTGGAGGGTGAGATTGAGCGAAAGAGAGTGCTTGAGAGTGATGATGAGGATGATGTGGATTTAGATAGGGAGCGTGTGAGGAAGCGTGTGAGGAAGTTGAGCTCTTCGTCGTTGGAGGTGTCAAACATCGTCATCACCGACCCCCCGAAGAGCTCATCTTCCCCAAAAGTGAAGAGTGGTGGGATTCGTGTGCAGTCGGCGAGGTGGTTGAAGGATGAAGAGAAGAGGCATGTTTCTCAGCAGATGGCGCATGATTTGTTGGTGAATAAGTATGAGAGTTTGAAGAAAGTGAAGGATGAAGTTGTGAAGGAGTTGGATGAGTTGAAAAAGAAGGAACTGAAGTCGAAGGAGGTAGCGGATGAAAATATTAGAATGAGGCGTAGTGTGACTGATTTGAAGAATAAGACGCGTGAGTTGGAAGAGAAGAATGATGAGTGTGAGAAGAGGGCGAGTGCTGCGGAGAGAAGAATGAGAGATGCAGAAGCGAAGTTTGAGGAGATGATGAAGGAGATGAGTGTGTTGAGAGCGAGGAATGTTGAGTTGGAGAGGACTGTGGCTCGGCGGGGTGATGAGAGGCAGGCGTATGAGAAGTTGGAGCGCATGAGGGATGAGTGGGAACGTGTGAATGAGGATCGTTTGTTTGAGTTTCACATCCCTATTCGGGATAATCATTTGGCCGGCGAAGTATTGGTAAATCAAAGCCTCGACGAATCAATAATATGCTATAACGGCCATCCGACCAAGAAATGTCTGCATGCCAGCCTAAGAATGCGCGGTCACTTACATAAATTCTCGATTCGGAAGCGCGCGAGACTGCCAAAGGATGACTAACTTGGTAAGTGAAAAGTAAATAAGATAGTATATCCTATTCTAATACATATCATTTTCATTGCAGATCTTTGCCCGCCTTCACCACCCCATCACGACACTCCCGAGAACGAACCATCGGCTCTCTTAAGGGCCACCTAGGGGCAAGACATGATAGAACCTCCACGCGGTTTGCCCTGGGCAGTCTTCGGACTGGCGAATACTATCATTAAGTTGAATCTTCTATCAGTCAACTTGAACGTTGCGTCGCGTTAGAGGGGTATATAAACCACTGCCTCTCATTTCATTTCATTTCAATCATGCAGACGCCGAACAGTCAAGTCAGCTCTCCTCGCGGACCGCAGTTAAGGCCGCGAAATTTATTTGAGGAGTTTGTCAGGCTAGAGGAGCAAGACAGAGTTTTTAATAATCTTGCTCGGATTGGCAATCCGATGACAGCAACTGCTGTCAATCCAACGGAATGGCGCTACATTCCACTTTTTAGCCATGTACCAGTTAGTGTGGAAGTCGAAGACTTCTCGTGTGGAAGTCGAGAAGTCAAAGACTCTCTCAGCAGAATTGGTAGGGTGTAAGATGACGTTACTCCCGAGAATGAACCATCGGCTCTCTTAAGGGCCACCATGGGGCAAGACATGATACAACCTCCTCGCGGTTTGCCCTGGGCAGTCTTCGGACTGGCGAATACTATCATTAAGTTGAATCTGCTATCAGTCAACTTGAACGTTGCAAATGAAGTTCGGTGTAATACTTCCTTTCGACGTGCGTTCCTGTAAAGGGCGGCGGTGAAACCCGTAGCTATGTATACCGCAAGGGACATTCGGCAATGGTCAATCTTGTTAAACCTCTGTGCGTCATGTTTGCAAGTGATTGCCTCTGTCTCAACGTAGTATGCATTCGCGCCAGGGCGACATTTAGCCAACTGTCGAAGGTTGCCTAAAACTTTCCATTGCATACGTTATGAGAGCCATGAGTTCTACCTGTCTCTATCAATGAGACGAATTGATGAATGGAATGAAATGGGAGGACACTCACGCGCCACACGCAACATAACACACTTCTCTCTTCCGTAGTCTAACAAGCTCTTTACACATGGATCGCAGTCGATTGCTATCCCAGAATCATGTAAGCTATCTTAATTTTATTTAACACTATTTCATCTACCATTATCACCCATATGAAATGTTATAAGATTTGCAAGTTAAACTAAGCGTGCTACTATTTCCAAATGAAAAAGTATACATGGTTAAATTATTCACTAAAACCCCATTCAAGTAAGTCAGTATGAAAGCAAAGATAATACGAAATAAACATTTATTATGGCATGTATTTCAAAAGGTCTTCATCGTCAATATCGTCCCAGAGTCTGACTTCACATTGATCACAAAAACAGTTGAGCTGCTTTAAACGTTCTTCTGCAGCGTCCCTCACTTTCTCAATGTACGCCCACTCCGCCACGGTTCGCGGTTGGGAGTTAGGGGTGTACCACTCCCATATTTGATGCAAGTGCGACTTGCTGGTCATCTCCATCACCCCTTCGGCATCATATTGTAAATATTTCCACCGTATGCCTGCTAGGTCGGGCAACTCCTCTTCATCGTCCTCCGATAATGATAACTTTCGTATATTGTCGAGATTGTATGTCTTCTCCACCTTCGCCTTTCTTGGTGCATTTGGTGTAACGAGCACCTTTGCTGATGTGCATGGAGAGGAGAACTCCAATGCGCTATTTGGTGTTGTTGGAGGACTTGTCATGTTGTCTTTGAAATGCTGACTTTGAATAATGATAACTTTAACATTTTTCTAATTCTTAAGTATACACAAGCAGCCAATCAGAATGAACATCCAATGAATGAAGAGAATGAAAGTATATAAGCAAAGTGATATTCATGTCATTTCATTTAATCTGTGAATCATAAAAGTGACGAACGCACGATCTCTCTCTTTGACTATTATTCTGTCTGACCATATTTCATTAAAATGGTAAGTTAAAGATTTCCTCTCTCATCTCCCTCAAACGTGTGACTAATAGCATCTTCCTCAATTTCAGGCATCAACTTCATCACCAACGCCCTCCCTTCTCGAGGAAAGTTTAGAGTTATTGAGTCAAGGTAGGTTGTAACACTACACTGAGGCTTGAACAGAGATGATAGAATGATTTCTCTTTCAGGTGATGTGAGTTCCAGCTCAGAACTGTCGCGACATGGCAACGAGTGGGAATGTGCTGACTGTGGGCACATCTTCACGAGGAAATGGGATCTCACCCGACACATCAAGCGAGGTGTTTGTCGACCTAAGCCGGCATCAATCTCCGGAGGTGGGGATGATTCTGTTAACGTCGTCTCCTTTTCTTGCGACTTGTGCGCTCAGTCTTTCGAGACACGTTTTGAACTATCTTCGCACAGACTTCAACATACACACACGAACGATACCTACACCAACGGTACCTCCTCTATCCGACTCACTGAAGTGTCCATAAATAATTTAGTGAGGAACTACCAGATGGACTCCTCAGAAACCATTGCTAACTTTGAGGAATGGTTTCATCAAAATTCATCATTGATAGAAGCGCTCTTCAACAATTTAGACAATTTTAGGATGAAGGCGCTCATCTATCTTAAAATAAAATATGTAAAAATCGACCACCATACTGGACAAATAATAGAGAGGTTGGAGTTTCACATACCCTCCTCTCCTGCAACCGAGGTTGTAGACTATGAGTCTTGGATAAATTTTCACATCCAAGGATTAAAATTAAATATTGATAAATTTAACGAGCGCGATAGCGGTCTCATTTTTGACGGCATTGAGTCCGCCTTATTTAAAATCAGTTTATTAGGAAATCATAGTGGTCGAGGCTCCTTTAAACTTCCAAAAATTTTAAAAAACAAAACAGCAGTCATTAATGTCGATTGCGATCCGCAATGTTTTAAATATGCTGTCCTCTCCATTCTCCACTATAATGATATCAATGCGAATCGAAATCGCACATATAGCTATAGGCAGTGGGAGAATGAATTAAACTTCGATGACTGTAATAGTGACGATATGAAAATTAAAGATATAGAAAAATTTGAAAAATTGAACAACATTAAAATAGTTCTCCATGTTTGGGAAAAGGGATTGAAGGGTGTGCGCTACAACTCGCGTTCGAGTTGTTATGACCACGTTGTCAACCTTTTATTAGTAAGACAGGATGATAGTGAGGAATGGCACTACTGCGGTATTCCCAAAATTTCTCGCTTATACCACCACTTAAGAAATTCTACCTCATCAGAGATTTATTACTGTGACAGATGCATTCGGAACTTTAGGAGTAAAAACAAATTTGAAACTCATTATGAGTGGTGTAAGCTAGGTAAACTGCAAATGGAACGCATGCCCAAAGATAAGGAGTTTTCATATAGAGAGAATGGCGATGAACTAAGTCCTCTTCGTGTCATCTATGCTGACGTCGAATGTTATATCGATGATAACATCCATCGACCAGCAGCCATTTCCTGCTATGAAGTATGGCATGACCATTTCCAAAATAGAAAAAATAAAATGCACGTCTGGCAAGGTGAGGATTGTATTTACCAATTCCTACAATTCCTCAAACAGGCTGTAAAATTTCAGCAAAAGTATGATGGTGAACTCTATCGCAGATCATTGCATATGACAGCAGATGATCAAGTAAAATTTGATAGTTGCAACGTTTGCCCCAAATGTAGGAAAACATTTGATGATGATAAGATTAAGAAAGTGCGCGACCATGATCACATCACTGGTAAATTTAGAAACGCACTATGTTCAAAATGCAATTTTTCACTTAGGATGAAACGGCGTACATTACCCGTCATTTTCCATAATTTCAAGGGCTACGATAGCCATATGATAATAAAAGGAGGTTTAGGTCAAATGAAAGAGTGGAAGCTTGATGTAATAGCACAAACGAGAGAGAAGTTTATGGCCATGACAGCAAAAGTGCCTGTCGATAAAACTAAAGAAAATAAGACGGTCTATTTTGATATAAAATTTTTAGATTCCTACCAATTTATGACTGCATCACTGGCCTCTCTCGTGCAAAATCTAAAGTCTCTTCCACTAACACAAAATCTTAAGAAACAATATCCAAATCTAACCGATGAAGTCATCACACGGAAAGGAGTCTTTCCATATGCATATTTTGATGCGATTAGTAAACTCGGCGAGACTTCTCCTCCACCGATAGATAAATTTAAAAATGATTTGATCGGCGCAGAATGTAAGACCGAAGATTATGAACATGCACAAGATGCATGGATAAAATTTGACTGCCATACATTTGGCGAATATATGATTGCCTATCTTAAGTTAGATGTATTTTTGCTGGCTGATGTATTTCAGGAGTTTCGACGAGTGGCATTAGAAGAAGATAAGTTAGATCCCGTCCACTTTGTCAGTCTACCAGCCATGTCATTTAAGTCTGCTTTTAAAATGACTGGTGAGACCATTCATCTCTTACAAGATCCAGAGATGTATAATTTATTTGAGCGAGGAATTCGCGGTGGTCTCACATTTGTAAATAAACATAGGTTAAAATCAAAATAGTAGGCGATGATCAGACTCATCTTAAGTATTATGACCAAAATAATTTGTATGGTAGTTCATTATCCAAACCGCTACCTCACTCTGAGTTTAGCTGGTTAGATGATAGTGAAATTCAACATTTCTCCAACCCTTCCAACATACTAGCAATTCCAGATGAAGGTGATTGGGGATATTATTTTGAGATAGATCTAATCTATCCAAATAATATTAAACATAAAACCGTAGATTTTCCACTCGCACCCGAATCAGGTGAAGTGAGTAAAGATATGTTTTCCGACTTTATGAAACAATTTCATAAAGATTTAGAATCATGTGGACAACCCAAGTATAAGCCTTGCCGCAAACTTTTGCTCACTCAATATGATAAAGAAAACTATCTAGTCCACTTTAGCATCTTAAAATTTTATTTAGAAATGGGCATGATTTTAAAAAGAGTTCACCGCATTATTAAATTTAGACAGAAAGCCTTCCTCAAACCCTACATAGATAGTAACAGCCAGAAACGTGCACTAGCCCAAAATAATTTTGAAAAAGATTTTTATAAATATAAGAACAACAGTCTATTTGGTAAGACGATGGAGGATGTTAGAAAGCGCGTAAACTACAAACTAGTTAATGATGATCAAAAGTATCACAAATTGACCTCATCACCTCTATTCATCGATAGAGACATAATCGATGAGGATCTTGTAGGTATTAAAATGATAAAATCTGAAGTTGAGTTGTGCAAACCCATCTATATTGGTCAAGCTGTTCTAGATTACTCCAAGCTTGAAATGTATCAACTCTTCTATAAAATACTAAAACCGTGTCCTCTCGTAAAAGAGGTTCGTTTGTTGGGTGGTGACACAGATAGTTTCTTTTTAGGTATTACCACTCAAAAAGATTTAAATTTTAATGAAGTAGGAAAATCTTTAGAAAGATATTTTGATACATCAAATTATCCTGCTGATCATCCACTATACTCCATCAAAAATAAGGCAACACTTGGCTGCTTTAAGGATGAGACAGCAGGGAAGGAGATAGCTGAAATGATTCTCCTCCGCCCTAAAATGTATTCTATGAAATTAAAGGATAGTGATGATAGCATTAAGCGCGCTAAAGGCATATCAAGATCATTGGTCTCTAACATGAAACATAAAAATTTCAAGGGAGCCTATAGAAATAAAAATATAACGTTTGTCAATTTGACAATCTTAAAATCTAAGTCGCATGAGATCAAAACTCATACTTTTAGGAAACGGGCGCTTTCAGCATGGGAGGATAAGAGGTGCTGGCTAGAACACAACATATCTCTTCCACATGGACATCCTGACACAAACATACCACCACCCAAAAGAATTAAACTCACACTACCACATTCAGGAGACGTCTTAGCATAATCATCCTTAACTTAGTATTTTGATGTTGATTTCTGTAGATAAACATTGTTGTTTTATGTATCGCATGAGATTGTTTTTTCCTTGTGAATATGTGTCCACATCTGTACATTCCCCATGTGATGACTTTTCCACTGAAAGACATTTTTCCTATCCCTGTATATTTCCACCCTTCACGAAGTAAAAAGACTTTTTGTATATAGCAATGTTTATTGAAGTACACTCATGTATATATTTTCAGTGGATGTTGTATAAAGTCTATTGCTTTACATTCATGTACATATTTCAATAAATGTTGTATAAAGACTTCACTTTGTTTTCCGAAACACTAACGTTATGAGGGATTTAGTATCTTTCACGTGGATGCACTCTTGTAAACCATTGGTAATTTTGATAGCAATAGAGGGTATAGTTTTTTTGACGACGGGATGATAGAAAATAGATTCAAACATCTTCTCGACTATTCCATATGAAGCGTCTTTATCATGAATGAAATCGCGTAAAATGTATTCTTTTTTCTCACCAACAAAAATAGGTAGAATCAAATCACTTTGAATGTAAAGGTGCTGTTCATGTTTATCAAGTGTCATTGGTGTTTCTATACCAATCGTATGCGCAGCAGCAAACACTGTTTGTAGCATTGAAAAACCAAAGAGTTTTTTCAAATTTTTACTCAATTGACATTGAATGTCATCACCCAGTCTCAGAACAACGCGTTGATTTTCAATTGAAAACGAAATGTGGTGTGTCTTTACATCATATTTACTTTTCATCACATGCTTCAACTTCTGTTGTATATAAGGATATACTACATGAATGAAGCTTTCAACTGTATGATATAGACGCGGCATTATATTGATAGCAACTTTAGATTCTTCATGAGACTGGTAAATTTTCTTGATGCGATCGCCATAGATGTCCACCCACCATTCATCATTAACTGAATCAGCTTTAGTGTGATATTCATGAGAAGCATACACCACACCGCTTCCAATAATAGGTGTATAATGTCTTACAAAATGACGCAAGGTTGGAGAGAAATAAACTGTAAGTTTGTCATTATATTTCTGAATAACCAACTTATTTTTGTCCGCCATAATTTTTTTCTCCATACTTCTTACCCACAGTCTCATTCCATCGTTTTACTAACTCAATAAGTGATAAAGGTTGAACACCACGCTTTTTCAAAATGATGCGTTCTTCGCATTCTACAACATCTTCATCAAATATTTTAAATCTATAATGAAATTTGTTGATTCGATTTGAATAAACTTTTTTAACATTTGCAGTAGCAATTGACGTTAGATGTAGTCCATGACCAAAACCAAGATGTGGATAGAATTCACTATCCAATTCCAGAAACCAACAACAAACCACCATAAATAAAAACAACAAACCAAACCCCAAAAATACCAAAAAAAAAAAACACATAACAACCACAAACACAACCAAACAAAAACAAAAAAAAACCACAAAACCCACAAAACCAATACACCTCACATACCACAACCACCCCCCAATCCCATCACACCATACCCCCAACCCCCCACCGCCCGACCCCCCCCCCCCCCCAACCCAACCCCCCCCTCAACCCACCCACCCCCTCCCCCCACCCCCCCCCCACCACCCACCCCACCCAACCACCCCCCCCCCCCCCCCCCCACATTCCCAAAAACCACCCCCCCCCCCCCCCCACCAACCCCCACTCCTCCAACCCACCACCCCCCCACCCCCCCACACCCCACCCACCCCCCCCTACCCCTAACCGACACCCCCACACTTCACAACACCCCCTCCCCCCCCACAACCCCCCCACATCCCGCCACCACACCCGACCCTCACTCTCCACCAAACACAACCCCCCCCCCCCCCCCAGCCTCCCCCCCCCCACACCACCCCAACACCCCTCCCCCCCCCCGCGCTCCACACCCCCCCCCCCACCTACACTCCCCCCAGCCCCCACTCCCCCCCCACCCCCCCCCCCCCCGCTACCCCCCTCGCCCCCTCCACCCCCCCCTACCCCACCACTCCAATCCCCCCCCCCCACCCCCCCACCACCCCCCCCCCTCCCCCCCCCACACCCCCAAACACCCCACCCCCCCCTCCTCCCCCCCCCACCCCCCACCTCCCTCCCCAACCCGCCCCCACACCCCACACAATCACCAACCACACCCCCCCCCCCCCCCCCCAACCACCCAAATCACTGCCACCCCCCAACCCAACCAACCCACACACCCCCAACCCCAATCCCACAAAACAGACACAACCACCCAACCACCATACCCCCCCCCAAGAACACCACCCCCGCCTCCCCCCCACCCCCCCCCCCACCACCCACCCCCCACCGCCCTTCCCGACCACCCAAGGCCAGCCCCTACCCCCACCACACGAACAAACCACAAACAACACAAAATTCGCAAAACACAACCAACCCAACAAACCCACACAGACATAAACTCAACAAGTATAAACACCCACATCCATAAAACCACCCCCAACCACACATATTCACACCACCCCTACCCCTCCCCCCCACCCACACCACACATCCCCACCACACCACCCTCCCCCCCAACGCCCCAAACCACACTCCCCACCAAAAAAAGGAACCCCACCCACCACAGAACAGCCGCACATGTCCCCTCCCCTCACTAACTAAAAAATCACACAGCCCGCACCAACAAGCCTCCATCCAAACCACCCCACACATCACAAGCCCACAAATCCAACACACCCCCAACCCAACCACCCTAACAAACCCATAATAAATTACCACCGCCACCCCCCCTCCAACACCTCCCAACCAAACCCCTACCACCCAACACCCCCCCCCTACCAAAAAAAAACACAACCCAAAGTACCCACCACACAACCACTCAATTGGCCCTACCACCTACCCCAACACCCCGAAAATCCCCACCCCCCCCACAACCCTCCCCACGTGCCCAACAACCCCACGATACAGCAACCCGCCCCAACCCAAATATCCCAAACAACAACCCCAAAAAAACCCATACAAACAAAACATAAAAAAACAAACCCCCAGAACTCTAACCCCAAAAACCCCAAACACCACAACGAATCCACACAAACATCCCCACCCCCCAACAACCAAACCCCCTACCAAAACCCAACACCAATCCACAAACACAAAATCGCCCCACAACACAGAAACCCCAACCCACACCTCTAGAGCCTCCCAACCCACCCCAACTAAAAACTAAACACCCAACCACATCCACAAACACCACAGAATTTCCGCTAAATGACAACCACATATCGATCTCCATCGCCACCACAAAAACAAAATACAACTAACCCATACCATCCCAACCACCACACTCCAAACAAAAACAATAACCCACGCAAACCAATAAAGAATCACACACCTAAAAAATTCCAATCCGAACCATAACAACAAACAAAAAACAACCAACCAAAACCTTCGCAGCAATCAAAAAAACGCACAACAAATCAAATAATAAAACACATTAAAACACCCAAAAAAAACCCCCAACACGAACCAACCCCATAATCACAACCCACACCAAACAAAAAATAACAAACCTTGAAACAAAACCACCACGAAAAAACCCAACCAACAAATAAAAACACTAACCAACCACCCGACCCCCCAACCACACCACACATCCAACCCCCCCCCACCCCACCCACACACAACCTCCTCACCCAACCCCACCCACACCAAACCCACAAACCACCCCCGCAAATACGATACCACACCCATCCCAAATAAACCCCCAACACTATCAAACCAATCCCCACCC